>JAIPRK010000153.1:0-164771 GCA_025469195.1 Chaitophorus viminalis | reverse complement strand
AATATAAAATACTATATTATTATATAAACATTTTAGACAAACATATTAACTCCGTTCAGAATCGTTATTCGTATACAATGATATCTATCATTGCATTCAAATTTAACAAATCTATTGTAATAATGACCTATCCTATAATTGAGATACACTCCACCCCCAACTGTACAACAAAGCGAGGCCCACCCGTTCTTTTTTTTTCTTGAAACTTCAAAATCATGATGATTCAACTGAGGTCTATATAAAATGTAAATAATGTATTTGATTTTGAGCATCTACAGGCTGTAAAAGTGAAATCTTACCTTGATCACACATAGGTCAATAGCTAAGTATTCATAACAAGTTAAAATTGATTTTCAAAGTTATACCAATTATTATCTGGATAGCCATGAATTCATGTTTTGCTCTTGATATCATAATTAATTGGTTCGTGAAAACATTATTAAACAGTAAAGGCATTGAGTATAATGAACAATATTTAGTATAATTTCATTTCATTTAATTTCGGTGGGATATTATTTGATTGATGTCAAAAGTCAATTGCATAAGTAATTATATAGAAGTGTATGACATTATTTTAATTTTTAGAATACTTGTTTATAGTAGTAATGTAATTCGTAATACTTTAATCTGAATAATTATTTAATGAAGTAATGCGCACTTTAAATTTTTAAAGGATGGCTTGAAAGTAAAATAAATTGAAATTAATTAGAAAAGCAACAGAAAACTTGTTTTATAAAATAAAAATATTGTGAGCATATATCTAGTATAGAAGTATTTTATATTCTGATAATAATTGTTTATCTAAAATGAACTATGAACTGTAAATATTAAATAGAAAACTTATTAGAAATATATGAAACATGGGATATTTTATTTTTCTTGCCAGAATTGTGTTTTAAACAACTATTTTTTTAAAGTTTTGAAATCGGTATAGCAATTTTTACTAATTTAGGTACTTTATTTTAGAATAATATCTCAAAAAATAATTTTGGCATAAAGTTTGACACATTTTCAAAGTTTTTTAATAAAGTAATTTATTTATATTAATATTAACGTTATCCATCTGGCATAATATGTAGTTTAAATATTTAATGATGGAACATGGATCAAAGAAAAAATTAATTAGTTTTGTATTATAACTTAATGACCTTCAAATTCGTTAGCACTTAATTTACTTTTTATCAATATTATTATGATTTTAATATTTTATAAATATTAAGTTAAAATAGATGTTCATAAACAAGTTTATATTAATTTTCTGTTCATTTTGTGTGCTCGGAATATACATAGTAACAATGTGATATTTACGGTCTACAAAATTAATTAGTAAAAATTAATTAAAATGTGGTCCTTGTTGCTTAAAGGAGTCCTTAATGACTATATAAAGTGAAAAGAGTCATCTTCAAATGAACAACAGTCAACAGCAAACACTTATACTTGGAAGTTGGAACATAAAAAATATAAACTTTTATTTATTCGAGTGAAAATTAAATCTGATAACAATCCAACAAACAATCAAAATATTATTTTACATACATATAAAGTCGCAGTATGAAAAGAAAAAAATTATACTCTTCAACTCATTGAAAATAACATGCGTAAGAATTACTATTATTTTTACGTTCAAATATTGGATATTAATTTGTATTTAAATCGTACCTATCTTTTAATTTAAATATAAACATCAAACAACGTTTAAACTACGTAGATTTTTTAAAGTTGATACATGTTTTTAAAGTTAACTCGTTAATTATGTAAACTATATAAACATATAATATATTTCAGTTGGGATGCATATTTTATTTTTTGCCAGAAAAGAAACAATCTAAATTAGATATTTGAGGAATTTTACACTAGAACGGAACACGAGAAGAAAACACAAAACGTAAAAGAAATTTAACGTAATTTTAAATATCCTTAAAATCCCATAAAGAAACCCATCAACCCTTTATAAGGATCAAAGAATCAAGTTGGTACGAGGATACAGTCGGACACGATTACAGCGAGCAGTTCGTGAGGGGCCGACCGGTGTCTTGGATTTGTTCCAAAACGTATACGCCCAAGCTATATACACATTTTCGCAGTGCTACATTTAACCACGCGCGGTTAAGAGAAGAAAAACTATTTGTCTCATTTAATGTCCGCCCCAAAAACACACAGCCTTCACGTTTTACCTTGCATATTATTATTTATTATGTATTTACGGAATATGTGTAGCGAAATGTTTTACATTTACGTTATTAAATACATCGCTATATAATATTATAATAAGCAAACACACACGCTCACATATAATATTCTTCAGATAATTAAAAAAAACCAATTGTATATAATTTGCTTGTTGAACTATAAATTATTAAATTGTCGAATCTGTAGTACTACAATCTAATGATAGATAAAGATAAATAATGATTAATCTATAATTTATTTTATCTCAAGGCAGTATAATTTATAATATATTGGAAATAATTCGTATTTGAGCAAACAAATAACGTATGTTTACTATTGTTATTGACAACGGTATTTATAATTTTTTACTTGCAATACACAAGTGTATGCAGGTAATGCATTTCAGTAAGTTTAAGTGTAAATAATTATTTACACATTATAGATAAAATTATTATTTTCTACAAAGGGAAAGCATGTAAAAAAATTTTCTATTTTTTATTTTATTCTATTTTTACATTTTTGAACACCACGAGGGTAAAATAAAATGTTTTGGTTTGATTTCATATGCACAATAGAATTTCCACAATTAGGTACTATTTACTTCATCAAATATTTTATACTAAAATTTATCGAGAAAATACTATTAATAATGTATTAGCATAATTACTTCCACGTTATTAAATAAGCCTGGTATAATATGATGATGATATTGTTGTTAAATATTACGTATACCTACTAATAATGCATATTGTTATAATATTCTTTTAGTATTTTGCCCTCTCCACTTCACCACACAATTAAATACATTTAAAACTGTACGAACTCATTAATGTTGAGGTTCACCCTGTAAAAGAATACTAGACGGAGGGACCATTATTTCATACGTATGTAAATCGTACTATTCCGATCTAAGCCATCAGGGTTAAATTTGACGATTTACTCTTTAATAATTGCATGACTACTATCAATAGACGTATTGTGTCATCTATTCGTTTCATATTTCCTGTTGCGACAAATATGATAAGATTTCAAGGGAAAATGTAAAAACTTCCGGTTTCTGACAAAGGTATATATAGTTGTTTACGAATAAACTTCAGGAGTTTATACGTGTATTCTTTAAATTCATTAATTAAATTTAAAGAAGTTGAATTTAAAATATACTTATAATAAATAAGTTGAACGTTTCCGGATTCTAATACCTACCTATTTTATCCATTTCGAATGACCTCCAACATGTCACATAAACCAACTGCAACGACATCAAGAAATACAAAACTCTCACGTTTATACCTATATCTGTACATATATTACAATACATTTAAATTAATTGTATTCATTATAGTGATACTTACTACTTTATGTAACAATAAATTGTATTTAAAACCATTTTATATATCTCATTTGACGGCATATATTAATAATTAAGGTAAAAAAAAACATTTAAGTCAGCTTAAAACAACAATTTTTGGCGAAAATATTAAACCAATTAGATTATATATTTTTGGTGCTTATGAATATATTTGATACCTTAACTAATTAGCGCAACAAGGTTTTTTTAATTTAAATATTTGAAATTTGATTTAGTACATACTGTATAGTGAAGTAGGTATCTACTATGCCTACGTAATTCAGTTCTGATTTAGTATTTTAGTTCACTATATTCATACAGTATTTATATTATTGTATACAATCTTTATCGGCTGCGAAGCTGTATATCAAAGATGGTATTATAAAAAAAATATCCAAACTTTACGGGAGTCGAAACAATATTATATGATACCTTTAAGGGTTTTTTGCTCTTGTCAAAAACGAACTGCTGTTTATATTATATATAATACAGTAGATATCTAGTTCCAGACGCACGAACGCAAACAATGGTATTCGAAATTTAATAAATGGTCTTTTGAATAAGTTTTATGAAATTGTAATGTAACTTTTACAACGTCGTTGTGTTGAGAAATATTCAAGTAAAGAGTATTTCAAAGTCAGAATAATGTATATACATTTGAGTCAGAGCTCTTAGCGCAATAAAAGAACAGAACAATAATGTTACTGCGGAATTTCACAAAACCTACACAGCTTGACATAAAGTCTTATAAATAAAACCGAGCACAACTAAATCATTTGGTAAGAATGAAGAAGGATAACTAGTCATAACGAATATTACTCTCAATACTAAATGGGTATATAGGAAATATTGTAGTTGGACTGAGGTCTGATAGTAGATGATTTTGTTTACTCATATGCGCACCAGCATAAAAAAAATTAATGTGGTATTATAAACATTTCATATTTATTTATATTCTAGTCTATAGAGTATCTGTTATTATTTTCACAGGACCAGATCAAAATCAAGTTCTCACATTGAAACATGGTAAGTATACAATAATATAGTATATCATAAAAAATATTCAAATAAAACTCATATAAGGCACAATTATTTTGCCTACTGCGAAATTTTAAAATGATTTCAATAACAAAATAATCAATAAACAATAATAATTATATACTGAATCTCTCACACGATATCTTTAAGAATAAAAAAAAAATGAACTGGAGAGATGGGTAGTTTGGATGGGTTGCTAAACCCTATTCATCGTGGTTATAAAATCTAAATGCAGGAAAGCCTTAGGTCCATCATTACATCATTATAATAATTTGTTTACTTGTGTAATTATTTGTATAAAATAGAATAGATAATGTGTATACATTTATTTATAAGCAACTATAAATGGTATTGTATTAGATAAAATTGATCAACAAAATAACCCAGGTATTTAAGGTATTTTACATCATAAATGAATTTTGTATTTTTTTATTCAAAGTCATATGTATCATGTCCAATTTGATTTATCTAAATGACTTACTCCGTACAATTTTAAACTTAAGAAAATGTGTTCAAGAGAGAAAATAACAATCTTTATGAAACGAATACATCATCAAAGGTTAATTGAAATAATAATTTATAAAATATATAATAATGATATATGAAAATTAAATCATAAAGTCATTTTAGAGTTGAATATTTGATTGTTATCAACGATATATTAGATAGTAAAAAACTATTTTAAACAATAATATAAAATAGATAGTTGTTTAAACTTCAAATTAAACAAAACAACACATTTTGAAAACCGAAAATACCATTGAAATAAAATATGATGGTAACTTTCTTTAGTTCAAGTGACATTTTGTAAAATTATAGTTGATTTTATTTTTTATAATAACACACAAAACTACATTGCGTAAACACGGACTGGGCTTTTCATCGCACATAAAAATAAAAATAAAATAAATAAAATTATACGTTGCGCTGTAATAATCCAATAATAACGAACCATTCGGTGGGATCAAAAGAACAGATTTGTCTACGGCTCATAACACCTTAAATAGAATGTGGAATCTAGAAGGGCGCGACTGTAAAAATGTTAGCATCATAAACGTTCGTTCTAAATCGTCATTTAGATATACAAAGATAAACACAGCTCTATAGATCCAAGGCTACATATACCCTAACAGTCCAGTAAATATATAGGTCAAGGATTTAAGGATAAAAAAAAGCATCCACAAAATATAAGTTTTGGTGAAAAATAAATAGTACTCAAATTGTTCTTGCAGTCGAATACGAACTGACCAATGGATAAAAATATGGTGAGTTTCAATAATTTTTAAAATAATCGATTTCCCATCATTGACGATCAGTTAAATATCTAAAACTTAGGTGTACGTATAGGTGTACCATTATAAAAACGAAGATGATTTTTCCATAAGATGTACAAGAAATAAATGTGCTTTATTAATACTTAGATCTTATGAATAATACTAACAGAAACTTAAACTATTTAAAATTAATTAAAATCAAAATTACAAAAACCAGAATTTTGTATTTTTCTCACTGTTAGATCTATAACAATATAAAAAAATTAGGAATTTATTGACTAGTTCTACAAGAACCAGTTATTATATTTACGTGTATTAATCTATAGATAATCTATAGATAATTTTTAAATAGTTACGCATGTTGTTTTGATTACTGATGGAATATTTTATTTTTTTTATTTTTTTTTTTTTGTGTGTGTGATATACAATCTGTATAATTTTACAGTATAAGAATATAGGCTAAAATCGTCAATTAATATATAACATGCAAAATACAAGTTTTTAATATATTTTGAAATATATATATATATATATTTTTTATATATAGGTGTTCTAGTATAGGGCAATTAAGTGTAAACAAATTCAGTATATTCCCAAAGAAAAAGTTTATTTTGATGAAATGTAGTTCTAACCAACAATTTTATTAAAAATTTAGATTGTACCATATAAATATTGATTATATTTTTAATTATAAATATTCAAAAATTGAATATGTTACAGTCTACATTATTTACCAATAATTATACCAATAATTTAGAAAATTCCATACTACATAAAATGCAATGATGTTTAGGTAAGTATATTACAACACTTAATTAATAACGTTGACAAAAAGTTATTATATGAAATTCAAAACTTGATATCAACAATATATAGGATAGCCTGTAGCTTTATGTACGTGTTTTTTTATAACATAATATATATTATATAATATTATAGTTTAATTATGAAAATATATTTTATAATTCACAATGTTAGTGATGAGATGTTACATCAATTGTACGATTATAATAGTAAATTACAATAGAAAATGTTACTTTCACCCACGCCATTATAAATACCCACTCCATAGTTAACTTTTCTAGCACTGTTTTTCACAGACGGTGAGCATATTATAATAATATATTACGCACTATCGATGTTTACTATTTTCAACTAAATACACAACTATATAATGTTTGAAATAAAATTCGAATCACGAAAAGTGATAATATTACATTACATTATCGAAACTGTATGAATAAAATCCGAACTTGATTAAATTAATTTATTAAGAATCTAAACCGTTACCGCTGTATATATTATATCTTATAACTCACCGAAATCAAGTATTGATCAAAAGAAACGAACGAAAAAATATGACAGTTATCCCGAAACAGAAACACTGTAGGTAATAATATTATCAACACTTTTACTTTAACTTTATTTGAACTATGTGCGCTCATATTTTGTACAATTTACAAACTATTATATTGTATTGGGTATATCCCGTATTGCAATAAAAAATAAGTAAGACATTTTCACCATTATATTATATTCGATATGTTATAAATGTTATAATAATGACAATAACTTGTTCCCGCGAAACAAAACGCCTGACTATCATGTATACATTGCGCACCGATAACGAATGTACGTTTATGACAGAAGTCAAATATTATCCTGATGTATCTTACACATGACGTCTACTTAATAATAACCCAATGGCCAATGACAACTATATAATGTTAGTAGAGCTACATTGATATGTTAATGTTAATTTATGGACGCGTGCCGTGTGTATGTGTGTGTGTGTGTGTGTGTGTGTCAAAAAAGTGAAAAGTATATTTTGTTATTTACCGAGAAAAAGGGTCGTGCGAGAAGATATTCCACCAGCTAGTTCTTTTGGACTTGCAATAACTCGACTCTAGCGAGTCTAACTGTTCCGCGTCGGGAATGGGCGAGAGCACGGACACGCTTTTCCTGCGCTTCTTGTCCAGCCGACTAATTTGCATTTGCCACGACTTCTTGCGATGTCTGCGCTTGTCGTCTGGCGGCAACATCGGAGGCTTTCCGCCGTCTCCGCCGTCTAAAACCTCGACGGTCTCCGGCAACATGGTCAACTTACCGTTCCACTTCTTCCTGGGCGTATCGTCCACGTTGTTGTTGGTGGACGCGGCCGTGGCTGACGATATGTACAGGTCTTCCATTTCTACACGAAGGGATTATATACGCGGCTAACACGTCATGCACACGGGACTTACGGCGCGCCGGCGCGTCCGAACGATGTTGGCATAACTGTGAAAATAGTCCCGATATTATATTCGCTGGGAATCGTGTATAAAATATTTTCCGGTCTAAAAAATAGTATTGAAAACTGAAAAAATCTGCACTTGAATCTACAAACAAAAAACCGATACAATTAAAATACAAAAAGAAATAACACGTTCCTGGTGTATAATATTATGTGATACGTATGCCCATAATATAATTATTAATATATATAACAACTGCAGCGGTGGTGCGATAAATCATAGTTCGTTAATTGTACTGCAAAAAAAAAAAACTTTGTTGCTAATAATTCTTGTTTATCGACCAAAATGTTTTTTAAATATTCAAATTATTCGCTATATCCGTGTATAACAAACGTATACACGTGGTTTAAATAAAAATTCGTATAACTTGTAATTAATAAACATATTATAATATACTACCGACTGTAATTTTAACGTGTTAATGATTAGAAATCTAACTAAAACGGTTAATTTTTTTTTTTTAATCGTCATTTACACGACATTTTTCGTTTATACATTTAAATTAAAGTACGATTTATTCAGAATAATATTATAGGTACCCATACACGAAATACATATTGATTTCTCATCAAAACAACAGCACATTGATCACTGTGTTGATTACCAACATATTTCATGATATTAATGTAAAAGTTATCAAACTACTATTATTCATTGTAATATCTTTATGAAAAAGGTTATAAATATATTATACGTTATACCTTATACACAAGGGTCGACGGAGAATCAGTTAATGTTTAATCGCAGTGCGATGAAATATGTGTACAGTGAAGCCTTTAGTAGTGCCTTTGTAGGTGCATTTAATTATACTTGATAAGTCGTCTAATATAATGAGGAAACGTTTGATTATTTTTATTTTCATATCGTTGTTTCAACTATTTCACTTTGTACTGTCAAAACATTTGGATAGGACATACCGTTAATACTTGAAACTTGAGTATGGTTTCGCAGATTATAAGGGCGCGTAATATCTAGGGCCTAAGCTCACATATTACTGTTGGTATACCCATTGGTATCTTAGGTTACTAATTGTAGGTATACATCATATCACCGATGTAAAGATTAGTATGTCAAATAATCTAGCGGTTAGTAAAACTTGATCGTATGGTTAGCACACCTGATCTCGTCGAAACCGAATACAAATAAACTAAAATAACATTGACCTCGTATTTCTCATTTTAATATTCAGCGAAAATATTTAAAAAAAATTATCATCCTCATAACAATTGATCATAATAGTTTTTTATCGTTAATATTAAAAACAATATTTTTTATGGCTGCCTAAATAACCTAACTTTGAAGTATAATACATATATACGCCTACGTATAATCCTATAATACACATTTTGCCATTTATTAAGTATTGTAATTCACTAATATTCTAATTGAATATTATTATTATTACAGATCCTTTTGTTTGGCTTTGAAACCGTATTACGTTTGTGTATTATAACAGTTCTAATATACACCGTCCATATATACAGCACGTCGTTAATATTTTAATACGATTTCAATCCTCAAGATATAAAATGTGGTTACATATGTTTAATGTGTACACATCCGTATAGATAGATAGTAGTTTTATTGTTTTGAAGAATTTCACTATGATGGCTAGTCATTGTATACATATAAATCGCTTTGTGTGTATTTAACTATTCCGGCTTTATATCGATTGTTTGCTTGATTACCCACCGGTGCTCTAATTTTGAAAACGGACAGTAATCCTTGCCATTGGCTGGTTCTCGTTATGTATGTATATATACGTCATATACATATAGTCATGTCCAGAAAATCCCTTAGTGACCCCACTGCCCTCTCCCGGTTCCAATAATTCCGTCCCATCTATTCACCGCCTTCTTCGCCGTATAATGAATATATCTCAACAAATCGTCTGCCGCGTGTTGAAAAATTGTCTTTGCTCTCCGACGATAAATGTTTTCTTCCTTTTGTGTTCGCGTTGTTTTTGTTTTTATTTTATTTACTTTTTCTTTTCTCACTTCAACAAGATTGATCGCTTTTAAGTCGTTCTCGCAGCCTACTTGGCGGCAGCCTCACCGACGGCTCGTGTTTGCGTTTTTTTGATGAATGACCATTGCAAATTGGAAACCACGCGCGCTATCGGCACTCAACCTACGAAACATATTTTTCACCGGTGATAAAATTTGTTTGAAAAAAAAAAAAACCCATAAACCAATGGATGATTTTCATATTTAAAAAAGAAAAGTAATAAATCGTCGAGGAATAAACATGAAACTCATTATTATAGTGTGCTTTAAATCACTCCTATTATTAATCATTTGTGCAATACTATTTTTGTTTTCAACAATTTTAAGACATTAAGTTTTTATGTGAAATATTTTTAGTAAACGTAACATTTTTATGAAGATAATTGGAAAATTGGAAAAATCATAGAATATCGAGCAGAAAAAATTTGCATATTAATCCAAAACTGCAGCTATGGCATTTATGTTTTAACCGAACACTATTTAAATTTTAAATGTTGGTTATTTAAAACAGCACAAACATGCCTACTTAAAAATAAAAACACTATTTTGCCTAATAATACAAATTATTATTTGTAGACATTCTGACATTGTATAGCTACCTGTGTGTATTGTGTACACTTTGTTATTGGTAGTGTATCAAATTCAGGTTATTCACGGTTGTACTCTTGTACTCAAAACCCACAGGATCCCAGTATCCCACCCACATACTTGAAGGTTGAAATGTGTATTAAATATTCTGAACATGTGTTTAATACGACATGTTAAAATTTCAAGTTTAAAAAGTATCTAAAATTATAACCTTGAAAACAATATACTCGATTATAATAAACAAATTGATTGTTGTTTTTCATAATACTCGCATTAGATATTTACTGAATACACAAATGATAAATAGGTACAGATTATGTATTATGACGTCATAGCACATCTAATGAATTCATCAGTATAATAGTTAATTAATTAATTAGTTCCTTATAACGTATATACATTATTATACAAAAAAAAAAAACATTAATTGAATAAATTAAGTCCGAAGAAAGTTCATACTACTGCAATTTTCTGACAAAATAAAATGTGAAATAATTTACTCAAAGTTTCAATAGATGAATTCTTATTTTATTTTCAAAGCACTCATTTAAATAATTTGTCACGTAAAACACTTAATGCACCGTTGCAACATAATTTACATTATCCGAAACATTTTAAGTAAACATTAACTATACAATTTAAAAAATAAAATAGAAGCTCTTTTTCAAAGTATCTACCAGGGTCATTTAAAAATTAATATTCATTATTTTTTTACAACTTATAGTTAAAACTTTCCTCGGTTAAACGAAACTGCTCATCAAATCCATCGTTTTCCCAGAGCATAAAGAGTACACTTTTATACATCCGTCCAGTATTATAAGTAACACACAAACATATAACAATTATAAATGTTTGATAAATATTTTCTTGGAGAGCACATCTATGACTAGTATCGTTGTTTTAAAAATTTTGATTATAGTAAAAGAATTTGAATAGTATTCGTATGAAGAGTAAATACATAACATGAATTATAAATTTTATGAAAATTGTTAGTGAATTAATATTAATCTTAGTACCTATCAGCTATCTATTAAGAAATTATAGTGTTTTAGAAGATCATAGAATTTATTATACAATCATTGAAATACTAGTAGGTACTTGAAATGCTCAGAAAATAATTACATCAATTATTAATTTTAGTCAAATTGAATAGACTGAATTATTAAGTACTTGCAATTTATATATTATATTACTAAGTATATTAAAATTTACAAAACATATATGTTTATTTCAATCTCATTGTTTTTGGTACGTAAAAAAAGTTAGATCGTACTATTATCGAGCTGTGTATTCGTAAATATTGCAATGTGTGATCATTCAAGTCATTACATGATTATTTAATACACAGGTAAAACACAGTAAGCAGCTGTTAAACGCAACGCAATTAATAGTAATGTATATCATAAAACGAATAAACCTCGCGGAAAAACTGAAATAAACGGATGCAGTGCTCGACAACAACAAGCCCTATATACGCAGGATGAATATGATAATGATAAACGCGTGAACACGTTGGTCTTTTCCATCAGATCATAGGTATAGTACGCGTGTGCGACATCGCAATTCGCATGTTTACGTGTAGGTTTGCCGGTGGTAATTAAAATAGGCTGTCGACCTATATTCTGCTATATTTACGGCATGGCGTGGACCTAATTAATATAAATCACGTACCTTCTCTAATCGATTAACGCTACGGCGCATACATCATCGACCCTTCCCCCCTCAAAGTTGTCGACCAAGAGTCTCGACTGTGGTTTGATCGACTTCAGTCAGAAGAACGCCTATCCTGCAACGGCAACTCTAACTTATATATACATATCATCTATACCCCTAGAATCTAAGGCCTAGACAACCTCTGCTACCCACACTAGTTCCCGCCAAGACACATCAAATAATCGGACTTCCATTTATACCCAAAAAGGTCAAATATGTCAATTATATAGATCAATACGGAAAATATTTGGCTTATTTTTAAGTACCTAAGTATTGTAATGCTCTGCATACAACAATTATGTACAATACTTTGATTAATAAATGACTTAAGTATATATTTATAACAGGAAAATGTAATTTATTTTTCCCCCTTTAAATATCTAAGTACAGCCAGTAGGTATTAGTAAAACTATTAAATACTAAAATATTTCACCTTCTGATAATAGTAGGTGATCAGATATACTTTTAATAATAAATCTGAAATTATGCAAGCATGGCATTAAAAAATATTTAAATAATCCTAACTAGCTACGACGTTGCATTTATTATTACAAAGAGTGATAGTGTGTATAAATTTAACTTTAAGTATACACGTGCGAATCATTTCCCTAATAAAAGTTGAAATAAAAAATAATATAGTTATTAATTGGCACAGTGGAAATATTGGCATGTAGTGTATTATATGCTCACATGTCACGATTCGATAATGGAGATTTAGTTTCTCTCGAGGTGAAATTGTGTGTTAAACGAACCACTGAAATGAAATTCACACTCAATGACTATAAGGTAAAGAGGAGCGCTAGTAGCTTTCATTCAGCATAGGGGTGGAATCCTTTTGTGAAAGTTTTAATGTCTCTAATGGGTTAGTGCTTTTCTACTAAGTTTTCCATAAAGTTGAAAGTGCATATGAAAATCGATACATATACGAATCTGGAGTGGAGTGAGGGCTGGAGAGGTTTAAATTAACAGGCACAAAAAGATATTATCAAAGTTCACTAAAAGCCTTGACATACGAGCTGTTATATTGGAAAGATGCCGATTAATCTGCACATTTGACAAGGTCAAAAGAGTCTCTATAACGTGCACACAACAAAAACATTTGATAAAAGAATTACAAAAAAAGAAAGAAAAAAAACAGTATAAAATTATATTAACAATAAGACGGAAAATTATAATACAAAAACAATAACTATAAATAGGTAAACCCATTACAAAAATGTTGTTTAATAAAATGGTACAGCGTGGTTCGTAGTTGGTGGCGATGGCATTAAATGTTCAACTGGGCCACTAAATTTCCATGTGTTTAATGATCTTAGACTAGATAATGCCACTTACAAAGCGGTCAATGTTTATAAACATTATATCAAGTTTGTATACCCAAGAGTCCATTCAGATCTTGAAACTTACTATCCTTAGAGCAACACTAGCCTCCTCAATCTGTCCTTTTCTTCAGCCCTCCGTAAATATATATATATATATATATATATGAATATTCAAAGGAAATGTATTCACAATATAATATTGTGTATACCAAACCTTTGTACATTTGGATCGTCCACGGTAAATTAATCTAAGACCGATTACTTGGAATTATGTATATAAATTATAAATACAGCGTGAAAAGAAAACTAATAGTTATTTTAATATAATGATTTGTCTCGAAATCGTAAGTATGGTTACCAGAAAAAGTGGTGAATGTGGTGAACTGAAAAAGTGTGAATTTTTTTCAAAATTATAAATAGGTTTTTTTTTTTGTCGGAGATTTGTGTCTAACACTACACCAAAATTATAAATTTATCAGGCATTTTTCATATTCAGTAATGTTTGGTTAACAACGAAATGTGTCGTTTTTCACAATTCTTTGGCTACCAAGAAAGATCTCTTTTAAAACATGGACAATTAGTTTTTGCTTTCACGTTGAATAAAAACCACGTTACACAGTCGTACACTATGAATACTATAGGTACTTACATATTATACCTAGGCGTAGATTTTTTTTATCGGGTTTTAACTCGTCATGTTAAAAACTTAAAAATATGAATACTGTAGTATGTGATCTGCCTGTAAACGTCGTGTACGAAGTCACGTCATCACCTAGCCAACAACGAAAGTACGAAACAAAAATTCACACACATATATTATAAATAGGTGATAATAATAATAAAAACTGGTTGTTTCGATAAAGCCCTACGGGTTAAACGTTCACCAACATTACGTCAAAGTCACACACACACACACACACACACATGCGTAAATAATATGTATTATGTAAAAATATAATATATTTATACCAACACGTTAGTAAATCGTATACCGTACACACCAATCAAATCATATGTTAAATCGTTAATTTAGCAGTATAATATAACATCACTGCTGCATGCAAGACAACATAATATGTGTAGACATTATAGTCATTAACCGATTAACCTCTCTCGGTATAAAAGAATGTCCCGGTTTTGGTACAATAATAATATTAATATTATAGTCATACAGTATGCGTGTTTATATCGGTGTACCTATATCTCCTCTAAGTATAAAACATATTGTACATTATTTATGAAGTCGATAAACATGACCTACGCGACCGCGAATATTGTACCGCGCCAGTGTGTACCTGGTTATCTGTAGAATGTTCAGAACGTTTCGTTATTTATATTATAAATACATGTACAATATATTAACTCGTTAACGACGTTAACCATGTACACATTTACTCTGTATGGTTAATTAAATATTCGTAGAGGCACACCGGAAATTCACGGGCAAAATACCATCATATCACGGATGGGTTTTGATCGCGGACGCTGACATATGAAAATCTAAGGAAATAACACATATTTTTGCAACAAAAAGAAAAAAAAACAAGCCGAAACTAATCAAATCTAATCCATTAAACGTATATTCGTGTACCTGATATAATTAATTTCTATATAGTGCTTCCTTTTTATCCTCCGATCCGGTAGACTTTTAGATCGAAAGCAAAAGTTGAAAAATCGTAGACTTCTCATCGGATAAAAACATCATCTGCCCGGAATTCGAGTACATAAGTCATATTATTATATAAATTCTTCGACTACGCAAAACGTGCGTATTATTCGGAACGAGACCAAATAGAGTGATGCGCGTGTAAAGGTAAAGGTACGCACGCAGAGAAGAATAATACCTACGTATAACGCGCTGCAGGTATAAATATTTTCGCTCGATCGATTTATCAAAATACTATTCGTTTTGATTTACAACGCTTGCACGTTGTCTATTAGACATAACAGTAACGATCGTCATTGTTCAAGATTTATCCGCGAGTGCCTATCCGAACCTTCGCGGTTATTGTGATGGTCATGTTACCACCGTGCAGGACGTCGTGTGCAGATAAGACACATTATTTCACTCATTGTTAACGGTTCAAAGTATATAATATTAATTGTTTACCACACATCGGATGGAATAATGGCAATGTGCAAGTATGCAGGTATAAAACAACTTATCTATAGGCACCTGTAGTAAAAATGGTCGAGGCACAACGTTTTATAATAACAACAACAATAAACAACAATATTATCACCGGCAACAAGATTTTTGTCTCGACGGTCTAAAAAGTGTAAAAACCTAGTAGAATTTATATTATGTTGTGTTGCGCTTTGCTGATATCAGAAAACACAATGTCGTCTTGTGCACTACAATAGATGCGAGTTTTGGCTGTTATGAGCAAAGTAATGTAGCATTTAGCCATCAACTGTATGTCTATGTTTAAGTGCAAGTTTCGAATTTGTTTTGGATTAATTTTGTCCAAACGTTGGATTACTACGCCACCGTATACTAATACGACTGCTATAATCTATAACGTCTTAGTTTAGTCCACCACACCGACATCGGTTTGAAAGAATAATAATTGTAACAATATACAATAACATTCACGTGCAGAACAACAACAATATTTTGTCAACACAAACATTATTTTGGGTAATTAATTAGTGGGTACGGGTTTTTATCATGCTAAACCCTCTGGGTATGCTGTACATTGCGTTTGTTATGTATATATAATACATACATATATCATAATATAACACACACACACACATACATATAATATACACGTAATACATAATGTAAAGGTACGTTATATATGATATACTACTTATATATAAGCGCCCCAAAAACTAGAACGATTCGTCGTGTAAATACGCACACAATGTCCTCTCGTCGAGGTAATCGAGGGATTACATAAACAACAATGTAGTATATAGTGGTATAATATAATTTATCATATAGATCTGCCACTCTTATTATTATTACACGAAGTACGTTTATATACGGCGTATATAGTAGTTAGGTATAATACGCATGTATACACATAGGTATACCGTGTTCGCAAAAATATAAGCCACTTGTTACGCAAACGTAATATTCTTTACGGTCCCTTTTCCGCCCCCATCGCGAACAGGTACTTATAACCACACCGTTAACTTTTAACGAGAAGTCGAGAACGCTTTATCGTACCCCATCCCCCCTCCCCACCGATATCTTTCAGGTGACCGCTTCGTCTAAAATGCGGGGGGATGAAAATAAAGTTTACGCCCTGTCCCCACCATCACACTATATATTTATATTTATATACCATACAGTTGCGTGCAATATATCATATAAATATATACATATGCTTTATATATTTTATACAGCGCACACACTTTTCGTCTAATAATTTCACTCATAAGCTGTATAAAGTATCCATCATATCCGACAATGTCGCCTGAACAGTACTTGAAGTTTACATCAGCAGCTACTGCGTGAGCGTACGATTTAAAGGAAAACTTGTGTCCTAATATTGTATTCATATATTATAGCGTAATTAATGATACATACACACACATAATATATTGTATAGCATATGTATGGGATAATAATGATCATGTATTGATGATGATGATGATAATAATATATTCTAACTCGTTGACGACGTTTCACGATATAATATAATAATATAATCAATCTTCTACCACATTTATATACGCTCCGTTCATTTGTATGTATATATATATATATTTATTATTTCTACAAACACACCGCGTATGCACATGACAACAATATGCTCATACATGCACCGCGGTAACTTAATTATCACGAGTTTATCATTGTATTATGTGTCATGAGATTTAACGCGATCGGGGTGAAGCGACCGCACATATATACTCGTGTAACTAAATTATTATATTATTAAAATAAAATATAGGAGATTGAAAACATTGGCGTAATAATGCATATTGTATACGCAGTTGGTTACGCTAAAGGTTCTCGCGGCCGTTATTTATATGGTGCGCTTCCGAGGCGTAAAAGCTTAGTAAGTAGTAGTTTTTATGAAACGGGCGAGGAAAATAACTATCAAACCGAGAAGGAAAATCAATTTAATTAAATTAGCGAGGGTTGTGCACGAAAACATATAAGATTCGTTGCACGTCTTCGGTCGGGTACTAGACCTAATAATATATTATTCCACTTGTTACCGACAACTTATTAACGGTAATTAGCTTTTTAATCTTTTTCTAGTATTCTAGAGTTTACGCGGTGAAAGTAGTTGGCGATAAGAACGCCCACAAATGGAGATTCAGATAATTGTGTGAGAGACAAAAAGAAAAAAATATATAAAATTATACATTTTTTTTTTTTTATATATAATATAAAGATAATTTTATAAAATGCATATTTTGTAATATTACACATGCAATTCCTACGAGGAATGAATTATCTCTTCTTTTCCCTGTGGGCACCCACTAATCGTAAAATAATAAATAATAGTTACAGTACATTAATTACATAATTTGAAAAATAAACGTATAGTAAAAACTTTATTACTACCTACTGGTATATAATGCGATAATTTGTACCGAGACCAAGACCTATATATATATTCTATGACTTCATGAAGATAGTATTTTATGTAGTGACTCAAACTTGTGACAAACTACGAAGAACAACTTTACGGTAGGATCTACGAGACTACGAACTACAATCTACCTATATTTATATTCTATATATACATTATTAATACATATACAATATGTATACAAATACCTCGAAGTAACTCGAAAACGAAACCTGTTTTATTAAACGTCCTCGACTTTTTATTTAAATTTTAAGCAACACATTCACACATACAATGCTTTTAAAACGCACACGATCCATCGACAGTAATCGATATTATAAGGTTCTGCGATACATGTGTTATATTTGTTTGGAGGTAGGCAAACGCACAATATTACCCATGAGCCAATTTAAAATAATCTGTTACCATCTTTACAAGTCTAAATTAAAATTAATTTGAAATGAAATACATAATATAAATAATATAAAAGGTGTATAAAATGTTTAACCACTTTGTACTTTGAGACCAATTTATGGACTGAAAAACAAAAGTAATTCGGTATTTTAAGACTTTATTCTTATAAATTTGTAACGTTGTATGAGAACATTGTTAGCAAAATAAGTTCGTAAATAAAGGGAAGTACTTTTTTTTTTCAAAAACTAACGCAGTATTAATAACGATAGTACTTTAAACATTTTAATAAAAATTTAATTAGAACATTTTTAGCTACACAAAATGGCATATTTGTAATTTCTACATATTTTTTTTCTTAAGTTGCAAGTACCTACAATCCAATTCACAACTTTTCCGAGTAATAGTTTTATGAAAAAACTCACTCTACCCCATGTTTATAAAACCAACACTTTTCTCGTCCTATGTAGAATTTTCAACACAACACACAAAGTAAAAGTTGAAAATGTCGTTTTGTGATTTCATGTAACATGTACATTTACATGTAAATATGTATATTAAAACGCGAATTAAAATTTCAAAACTAAATATATTAGATATTGTTATGGTTTTATCGATAAAAATATAATAGCTGATCATTATTAACTATATGTATATACAGTACATAACTGATAAATTATATACCGGTAAACTTATTTCGCTATGAAAATATAATAGTCACTATATACAATTATAAAACTTTTACGTACGTATTTATAAGAAAGAAGAAATGTGGAAAAAATCGTAAAAATTGTTATACAGTGAAATAATAAAAGCATACAGTTTCCTAACTATTTAAAAGTTTATATAATTTTTACTGGACAATTAAGTATCTGATGAAAAGAATCCAGGTCATTTTTAAGTTTTATGACAAGGATAGAACTAAAATATTATTGACATTTATTAAAAAAAAATGAAATGATTACCATCGTAACTGTTACGACTGATTTTTACTCTCAACATCAATAAATTATAAATTAATACATTTACTCAAATTCATGGCATAGATAGTACCTAGATATAATTTAGAGCATTTAGATGAATTTCAACTTTCAACATAATCCAGCAATGATATATTTATAGAAAAATAAAAGTAAATTTGTATAATTTACAGCCGTTTTTACAAGCATTTGTTAAACAAATACTTAATCTTTTATCAAAATATAAAAACCTCGAAATCGTACGTATTTTATTTTTATGAAAAACTGTATACCGTACCCCGTATAATTACCAGTCGAGACTAAAAATTTAAATTTTATAATATTATTCGCAAGCATGACTGTATAACGGTGCAGTAAAATAGTATTATTATTCAAAGTTGTGTGTACTACGTGCATATTATATACATTTCAACGTTCGTTCCCTAATAAATATGCCAGTCGCCCGCCATCCCCTCAAGAGTCTAATAAAGTGTATTAAACATCATCCTATTGTTTTATAATTTTATAAATGGCTCGGGGTAAATAATTGGTAAATTAAAGTAAACGTGTTAAATATTAATAGTTAATATCCAAGGTTGACTACGAAACGTTAACGCGAGTGAAGTACTTATGTATTACATATTTACGCGTCCACAACACCAATGTCACCTTCACGAACACTATACATAATTTACGAACTAGAAAATGATCCTGTAAAATGTTTCTACTGTTTCATTATCGTTATTGCATCGGAACATCGATAAACGTCCAGTTTACGAGTGTATAATATACAAGGGATTTTAACTTAAAACTTTATAAGACCGCCCTGAATGACACGGATCTTATATCTTTAAATCTGGTGTCCATATTTGACTGTGATACGAGATTTTAAAATAAATGCATAAGACATAGATTAACAATATTTAGTATATTATATACCTAGATAGGCTTATTAAAAATCACGACTATAGTATAATAATTATACCATTGGCTATTGTAATTGTACCTAAGGATTTTATTTTTAAATATGTTCTAACTCTTTTTACTTTTATGTCTATATGACCTATACGAACATCTGTTAACTTTGTTTCGCAATTGTTCAAAGGGAGAAACAGTATATATTACAAATTTTGAAAAGTTGTCAATTTTAAAGCTTGTGCTTTCAAAAAATCGTTAAACGAATTACATATCAGTCAATCAAGCTGTAAATCAACGTAATTGCACCTTGGGCGCTCGTATCATCGTGGTCGGAGGGTTTCGGTTATCCTTAGTATATATTGTAGTAAAACGGTATTAATTTTCAGCAATGGAAATTAAGGCGGGGTAAAAAAACATATTATGCGTAGTATTATCCGAATAAGTAATAACGGCCAATAGATTTCGTTGACTAAAAGTCGATAAGAGTGGTGGCGGAGTGTTGGCGATAAAACCAAAAAATTAGATTGTCCCACCGGTGCCAGGAGAACGGTTTTATATGTCCACTGCCACTTCCTACACGCCGCCACCGCCAATCCTGCGCAATACGTCCCCGCGGCCTTTTAGCGATCGTATTGCGCGAAACCAATAAAAACCGACCCGCCGCCACCGGACTCCAGAGGTGTGATCGGTACAGTAGCAGAAAAGGGGACTGAAAGGGTTGCGGTAGCACTGCTGTTTTGAACTATGCGACGGTTTTTATACATTGTAGATTATAAAAGCGAATACGTTTTGTATTCACATAGAAAATATAAGGTACATTAGAACTTTTCATACTTAAATTTTTAAAACTATTATATGATTTTATTTATTTAAAGAGTACCTATCTTGATTCCATTCGATTTTGTAATTTTAATTTTATTTCTCTTTTATTTCCCTATACACATTATAACTATACTAGAGTAATCATATTTGTTAACAGATATTATACATATCTATATATCTATCTCTGTTATCTGTAGTATTACCTTAAAATCAAAAGGACATTCGTCCCGTTGAATTTTAAATAAATAAATAAACATTGTGTGCAGCTGCGACGTAACGCGATGAGGGAAGAGCCGTCCATCCGCAACGATGTCTCTCGTCGCGCGCGCGGAAATGCTCATGTCCTGTTAACATGATATTGCATTACACGGTGAACCACCAACCGAATTATTTTGGCCCGGAACATCGAGCTCATTACCAATACATAGTGTAAAAAATACTGTACTCTTGCGGTACAACTGCACATGGTCCGATTCCGGTTGTCCGCAGAAATCATATCGAACCGATAAATGTTGCTTCAAATATTGTAATAATGTAAACTTGATCTTATAATCAGTGTGTTGTGTGAACGGAGCGTCGATGCTTAAACCATGATAACGAAATTAGACCAGTTCACTAGAGCACTACTCGCATTTAACAATAAATACCAACGATTTGTTGATCTAGTTAAAAGTAGGTACAAAAAGTGATATATGATCTGATACAATAGTAAATATTGTTTATACAAACTTAAAATCAATGGACCATTGTACCAACAACTAAAAGTAACTAATATCGTTGAATCGAAATTTATTGAAATACTCAGGGATTTCGTTAAAATTAAATGTTTCAACGCTTTTATAATTTTGTCGCGACTTTACGGTAAACTTTTTGGACAACAAAATATAACAACTTCTTTTTAGAATTTTGTATTTGATTTTCCAAATTGAAGTATTAAAATTGAAAGTTTTATGAATTTTTAACCGCAACTTCGCAACTATCCGAAACAGTCATGTCTTTTGAGCAACTCAGTGAGGTCGAAATCGCGTATAGGAAGACAAAAAGAAAAAAAAACACATTATGGTAAAATAATACACATTCCTCATCGCTTCACTCAGAATCTAAATATAAAATAAAAAAAAATGAAAATGGTGTATGTGTTTCACAATAATTAATGCGTATTCATCGTGATACGTTGTATCCAATCCAATCGTGTAACCAGAAAAAGTGAGGGGTACATCAATTGGCTTATTAACCAGCAACATACGTATTATTATTACGTTATATCCGTCCACAAAACTAATTTCGTAACGTTCCACTACGTTGTCATTTCGAGAAAACAACAGACGGGATAAAATTTGACATTTACGCAGTTTGAAATATTTGAAAACTATACAATATACCAATGTGTCTCATAAACATCGACTTTTTAGATGCGAATGCGCCAAATAAAACGCTTAGCACAGATATTGTTTTGTTCTGATGACGCAGACGGATAAATAACAGATATTTCGACCATAAATTCAGTCAAACATTTTTCTAAGAATTAATATATAATTTGTTATGATGAAAACTCTTGAATGGTAAATTCCAGTACTTTACTAGGAAATAATTTCATCGTGAAAACGTAACTGAATTAACTATACGCAACAATATTAATAAAACAAATACATATTATTAAGTTTATTGTGTGCAACGGGAGACTACGTTGCAGACGATAGCACCTACGTCGCAATCAATTTATTCGTATACTTTATTAAATTATTTCGTAAATATTTTAAGAAATTACTGCAGTATTGAACGTATATAGGATAGGTGAATATAATTGAATATAATATTATTCGAATAAGTATTTCAAGTGATTTTTCACTTTTACCATTCCCAAAACACCGCGTGACTTCTGTAAGTATTAAATTACACAAATAAAAATTTATACCGACATAAATCTTCGCCGAGTTGTTACATTACATACATAAGACGACATTCATCCGAGCATGCTCTGAACAAATTTCAAAAGTCCTGACCATTATTTTGAACATTGGACTATTTGTAGGTATGGAGAAGAAGAGAGCAATACAGATTTATATTTTCCTCGACCCGCCAAACAAGTGACAGGAATCGATGCTGACAGGAAGACCCGAGTTTAGAATGTCCCACGGGAATAAAAAGTCTCTGAATTAGGTCGTTCACGCAATAACTTTACTATTTTTTCCTGGATAATTTTACCCTTTAAAATTCTGTCGAGCGACATATTTCTTCCATCCTCATGTCAATGATGTGTAATTTATCTGCAGACTTTAAATCAAAATAGTGTTTTAAAATATTACGTCAATATTTTAAAATATTTTTTTCGTAAGCTACTTAATACAAATAGCAAAAAAATCAATAAATCAAAAAGAACAAGATGAATATACAACATAATAATATAATTACATATTCTTATGAATTATGATTAATAATAACATAAAACATCATAATTCATTTTGAAAATACTTTTTATCAAATATTACCGGAAATTAAATTACTATATTTAATTTATTCAACTATAATAGTTTCATTTTATTTCTTAATAAAATCATACTTTCATGAATACATTATGGTTTTCAGAACATATTTTAACAAAAATTTATTGGGCTTGAAAAGGTTTTAAAAATATTTTTAAAGAAAAACATTCAAAAATATCATTTTAATTATATTGTCAAAACTAACAATTAAAATGTATTCGATTATTCGTCTCTTGAATCCAAATATAAACCATGTACGATAAACCGTCCAAATATCAACTGCTACTCTGCCAGTGAAGTATGATATACGATCTGGCAATGAAATATTTGGAGTAATTATTTTCTGAATTTAGCTTTAATTTAATGAAACTTTTGTTGTTTCTTAAACTATAACCAATAATAGACTTGCGGTGTTTTTATTAAATATAGAACTGTTATGAATGGTACCGACGCGACACTGTATACTCATGCAAACAGCACTTTGTTGTATGTATCTAAGGGCTATTGGAGACATCACTCGTCTTTTGAGAAAACAGAACACGATTTGACCATTAAATTGTTGTTGTTTTTTAAGATCCTTCTAATATATATATATAGATTTATATATTTGTATGGGTGAGTGTGTTTTGCTTTTAGAACTCATCACCTTGACTATTATGTGTTTGGGATTCGTGATGCAACCAGGAAGGCTTGGAGAAGAAAATACGCTCGTGGATTTTTAATATTCTAGTGAAGAAACTACTAACATTTATTTACGCTAATACATCCAAAACAGAATGAGGATTGAATTCCAATGTTTTTTAACCAAGTGATGACGAAATAAAAAGCTCAAAACTAATTCTAGTGTTATTTTAATAATTATAGAAATAATAATTAATTTACTAGCATCAGTACGACTGTAATTTATTATCTCTTTAATACCTATAGTTTATTATTTTTTTTAAAAACATAACATTAACTATGACAATATTATCGTCTATAATCAATATAATTTGAGGTATATTAGTTAAAATATTAACACTTTTGTATCATGTTAGTTTAAAAATACATGTGTGTCGCAAATAAGGTTTAAAAATAACTGTTATTATTTATATACAATATATATATAGAGCATTTTATATATATAGCTATAGTTATAGTGTTCTACGCAACTTTATTCATTTGATTAAGTATTCACACAAAATAAAACAATTTATTGCTTTAACATTTTATTATATTGGATTTCATTACAAATAAAATAGTTTGATTTTTATAAGTTATTTATCTTGCATAATTCAAACTACATAAATAATAATTGTTCATATTCAACTCAGTTTTATTTAAATTTGTTTAATTAAAATACAATATACTATAGATTATATTTTTATAGTAAAGTATATTTCATTTAAATGTTTCAATACTTGTGGGATTAAAAAATTCAGAGATATTGGCTGGCATTTAAGTATAAAAACTTAAGTAGTAGAAGTAATATAAACACAGTTTAAAAATATTCGACCTTTAATGGGATATCCGGTACTGTTACAAATACATATAAAAATATTAATTTTGAAAAAAAATTAAATTTTTTAACTAGAATTACCGACATTTATATGACTTATTTAATGAATATCTAATAATTAACCTCATTAAAATAACAAAAAGTATAATACTTTAGTTTAATATTGATTTTTCTAGCAATAGAATAATATTACAATAATTTAAAATAATTTCCGAGAGAGAAAATTTCAATATTTTTAAATTTGCACTAAGACATAAAAAACAATATATCATTTCTGCTTTAAAATATATTCTAAAAAACTGTACAATTACCATAACATTAAGTATAAAGTTATAAAATAAATAGAATACTGAACATATTATTTTTAGTTTTGTCTCAAGAAAAAAAAAATTAACGTCATCATGAAACGTTAATTTTATTTTCAAATTCTTCAACAACTTTTCAAAATTATGTAAAGTCTACTTCACTTTGAAGTCAGAAATTTATACAAATTATATGAATATTTTAGTTAAAAGCTCGTTAACATTCTAAAGATAAAATGCATTTTAAAATTAAAATCTACCAACTAAATTTTTATTCTTAAATGATATGACTACTATGTATAAAATATCCTAGACTAGTTAAGTTAATCGAACAGAAGTTTACCAGCGTTTGGTAATTTTTAAATTGTATAGAATTGAATTATTCTTATAAGTATACATTTTAGCTACTTTGAAGAATAATAGAAAATTATAATCTATAGTACCTAAATATTATTCAATAAAGAGAAAATTAAAAATATACTACATAATATAAAGACCTAATACATCAATTATGATATTTTCACGTATGTTTTATTCATAATTAAAATTACTTGAAGTTTTTTTTTACTTCTTTAATCATATTTGGTAATCGTAAATAATTAATCATGATCTCTATAGCTGTATAATAGATGGCTGCGTGTAAATTCCTTCGTATAAAAAACACATAATTTGTATTCACCAACTATGATACTTGAAGCATTTTTATCGGTATTATTATTACTATTACTATTAGAACACACATTTATAATACTAATGCTATATTGTGTGTTTTGAGCATTGGTTTATTAATTATAAATTCTACTGTATAATTTGTTATTATAGTAACGTCTGTTTTTAAATATACATATTTATTTATTTATTTATATATATATATATATATATATATATATATATATTTATATACAATGACAGGTCGGGTAACCGTTTCCGCTTTGCTAGATAGGCTAAGAAATTTGTCAACAATTTAAGGAATAAATAAAAATTAAAATAACGAAAAAACCTACAAATGTATAAGATTTAGGTAGGTTAATGTTGTAGATAATGTTGTATTATCGCTGAGATTTTATACCAAAAAAAGATGTTCATATCAAAGAGCAAAGAGATATTATTTATACACTTTTAACGGAATGATAGTATTACAATTTCTAATCTATTGACGCAGATCAGTATACTTTACCAATGTAACCGTGAATTAATGAACATTTTACTTACGCTTATGAGATATGACAATGTACAGCGATTATATTATAATCTTAAATATTTAAAAAAAAAATACTCACACACACACACCACGTCGCATATACACACGCACAATCATCGATTATTATTTGTAAATATTATCAAGATTAATAAAACAAAAAAACGCACCTACCATAATAATACTGTTCGTATTATATTTTTAACATTTATTACGCGTATTGTTATCTATACCTATGTCTGTATAATATTAATATATATACCTATACTTATGCTGGTCATAATATACGTGACTATTTTTTTATAACACGATATACTTAATACATAAAGTTTGTTTAACATCCGGATTTCTCCGCTCCTTCCATGTCATTTCCAATCAACCAAACCAATATGTAAACGTATTGAAAAACATTTAAAAATATTAATTTTAAATATGTTTAACAACAATGTTTAGCAAGTTCATATGTATAATAATGACAATAAATTGGTCAAATAGTCAACTATATAATAATAAATATTTTGTGTCTATAACAAATATCCATGATAGGCAGTAGGCACATTATTTAATACTATAATGTACCTAATTCACTATAGTGGAATAATTTGATTATCAAAATATTCAAAATTATTATTATAAAAAAACGTATTATAAGTAACTTACTACTATGAAAATTACAATGAATTTTTTAACAAAATCTCATTTTTATGAATTAGTCCAGAAAAGTGAAAGCTTAACCTTGAGTCTTCCTGCATAATATTTAGCACACAATGCGTTC
The DNA here is from genome assembly GCA_025469195.1 of Chaitophorus viminalis. NCBI lineage: Eukaryota > Metazoa > Arthropoda > Insecta > Hemiptera > Aphididae > Chaitophorus > Chaitophorus viminalis. The sequence goes on along the minus strand of JAIPRK010000153.1, from coordinate 137,115 downwards.
AGAATGTATATAAAAGATATGTTTGATTCGATTTTATAATTTTCAAATAATTGTCAACATTTTTAGGAAACATCAATTAATCAGATTATTAGGTTTCTTAATCGAACATTTAAAATGATATTTCCACTTAATATTGAGGCGGAAATAAAGAAATAAAAGTATTTTATTTTTAGAATTTTACCAAAAAATCTATACACATAACTTATTAATAATTTTTAAAATAATAACTAAAATGTTCATAATATGAATATCTTTTAAGCGGATACATTTATAATATTAGAATAGGTATAAGTATTTCTTCTAAACTACTAAATACCACGAACGCATGTACACCATATGACGTGTGTTTTAAATTGTTATACGTATAATATACCTACATATCATGTACAATGAATACATTTACATAATGGGTCAATTATCTAAAACACAACTTTATGTTTCATTTTCAAATGCAAACTGTTCTATAAATCATTTTTTTTTTTTTTGGAAATTCATTGAAGCGTTCGAAATCACCTTGTCACGTAGACACACGATCAGCAACTTTCCCTAGTGACATGTACAAAACGCATATAAATGTCGAGTTAAAACACCATTGTATCAATGGTATTTTAAAATGTGATGAAATCTTGCAACTTAAATACTATATTATACTATAAATAATTGCAATTACTAATGTATAAAATATTTTTCGTTTTATCAATGAGTCATACATTTGCACTTATTATAAAATGTTAAAGATAATAATTAATAATATACATGCATTTTTATACTTTATTATTAATACATCTTTATTTGTTCATATGATTTTGCATGAAAATTCGGCACTTAATACACTTCTTTACCGACTCGTCTACGCACGCCTATCATACCTGCGAGTACGTACAAGTGTATATACAATACAGTTGTTGCGTTAAAGTGGAAAATGTATAAATTGTGTTTCCGACAACGAAATAAAATCCGGTGATTAGAAGATTCTTTTTAGCGAGACGACAACCGAATATCGCGAAACTAGCCGTTATATGTATATACCTTCATCAACAGTTCTACTCCGTAGGATAACACAGTTATCTTGTATACCTACACGCAGAGACCATCATTATTGCCGTTTCAGCGACCACAGACTCGAGTTCAACGACATGACACTCTACAGCACGTCTATTAGTCGTATTTCAAGCATATATCTCGAATAAATTTTTAAAATAATATGAGAAATTCAACCCATCACAACGTGCTGCATCGCAAAAGTATGTGTACTCCAAAACATCTGCAACGAAGTGCATTCGTATGTTTATAGTACAAACCAATCGTAACTATACATATAGGTGACCGAATTTTCACATTATGCCTATGCAAAAGAAACCTAATATTACCTAATATACAAGTTTGAGTGCTGTCGTCGTTAACAGCCGAAATGCAAATTCCCATAGTCGGTGTATTTAAAGAAATCACGTGGTATCCATCGAATGCACTTTACAATTAATGCACTTCGAAATGCGCTGTCGCTAACTATAAACATAATACGAATATATAGGTATAATGTACGCGCATGACATATCGCACCACTGCGAAATTTTCGGTGTATATACGCACTATGAATATTATATACACGCGTTCTACGTACAGAATATAATACTATACTATGCGCACACTATACATAGGTTCGGTCATTGCTGACCGAGTGACTTAAATTCGTTGACTTACTTGTGTTGGACGACGTTTGTATATTAAACAATAATAGATTATATTGTCGGTTGCACTCAACTCGTGTTTTTACACCACGTGAAAATCAACCACGACTATATATGCAGATTGCAGCTGTATATATATATATATATATATATGTATGTATATTTAACGCTGCACACCGTGGACAGTATGATTATTATAATACACCAGTTACAATCATATTACATATTTACATACATATGTATATATATTTATAATAGTACACGATAATGGACGATTATTTTTAATAGCGTATACCATCGATAATAATAATAATAATAATTATAATAATACTACGATTTGTTGGTAAAATTAATATTCACTCGCACGGGAACGCGCACACAACATAAAATACAAATTATACACACGCAACAGTCACAAAATCGCGGGCTACGGGCGTGTTCGAAGGGCGAATAAATGGTATACGCGCGTGGCGAACGTAACGACGACTGCAACGCGACTACTGCAGCTTATGCGCTGAAGCCTGTTGCTGTTGCCGCTGCGCTGCCGCCACCGCTGCCGCCGCCGCCGCCGCTGAACTCGGGACGGCCGACAACCGGTTCGCCGCCGCTGCTGCTGCAACCCGATGTAGGTAAGCGGCGGCACGTTGCATCGCCGGTATACGCAGGTATAGACGGTATGATGGCATGGTATACCGGCCGATGGGTAGCCGCGTGTGGCTGCGGGTTACATGTTATTATGTTATTATATGCGTACGGTGTGGCCAGGACGAGCACGTGCCCGGCGCGACGGCGTGGCGTTTCCGAAACAAATGTACGTACGTACGTACGAATCTAAAGTGTACCGGTGTACCTACACACCCAGTATAATACTACATACGAATTTCGACCGCGGGTATTCTGCAACTCGCGCACCATCGCCGGACGCATCCGGGGGTGGGAACTCGTGAAAAACGAAAAGTAATATCTCGTATACTATAGGTTTCCCTGCAGGGCTACGACGACAACAATAAATTGTTATACTATCTGCAGCAGATAACGATTGGAAAAACGTAATCTTTATAAATACCTTTACCTGTGTAATCTAAACGCGTCTTACGAGAACAAAGACTATAATATTATAATATGTACTATTGTCGTCCGGTAAAAGTCGAAAAAATATTAATATATATTCATGCCCTTATAATGCCATCGGTGTTTGAATCCTTAAAACTCTTCCTTGTATACGTGCCAGTTGCGACCTACTTTATTCGACTTCGATAACAACGCTGTTTCGTTTCTTCCGACGACCTCTTTGCAAACATATATAAATATCCTTTGACAAGTTCCATGAGTCTTCACCATAAGTTTGTATTTAGATACTGAAATCATTGGTGGTTTTTACAAAATCACCCTCAGAATTTTTTCTAAACAATTCAATGTATAGCAAGTAGTATTCTGTTAATAGGTTCAAGAGCCAGAAAAAATAAATTCCAACGAGAATTGTTACTAGATGTTCTAATCAATACCATCGAATTTTTGCACGCTGAGTCGCATGCGGAATAGCAACCTAACAAGCCCACTATGGCATTTAATTATTTCTTACATAACAACATATGTTCCATTTAAAGAATGACAGAAACACATAATATATACCTTTTAACTCCTGTCTATAATATATACAGTGACCAATACAACAAAATTGGATTTTTTCAATAAAAAAAACATTTATAGTCTATATATACAATTGTTTGTAAACAGAAATAGTTGGGAATGTCTATGGTTTATGGAATATTGAAAAATACCTTCTAAATAATACTAAAATTATAGGTATATATATTATACTTATACATGTAATACATACAAAAAATGTATTTATTATTTAAAAAAACATATCCTGACTGACTCACTGATTAATTTTTGTCTATCCGGAACCTATAAGTATGACATTTAGTCAGTACTTTCATTTCATGATGTAGAATAGTAGACTACCACTAAGAAAGAATTTTTCAAAATTCAAATGCTAAAGGGGTTAAAATATATAATATAAATAAAATATATAGCCCTGACTGACTAACTGATTCATTATTACCTAACCGAAACCAGTGGCAGCTCTAGAGGGGGCTAGGGGGCCATGCCCCCCCAAACTCAAAAAAAAACGGGAATTTAATATAATATTATACACTATTATTGACTCGTGTACTATTTTGTATAATATTTTGTACTAATATAGGTAAAATGTGGCACTGATGTTGAAGCATTTGAATAAATATATCATATAATATTGAAAAAAAGTGAGTGTGATGTTTATGTCCCCCCCCCTGAATGAAAACCTAGAGCAGCTACTGACCGAAACTACTGGATGAATCTGGTTGAAATTTGGGATACAGATGGTTGTAATAACGCAAGCAACCGTTAAAAAAAGGATAGGAATTTTTAAAATGTAACTCTTAAGAAAGTTATAAGGTAAAATAAGTGAAATTGAAAAAATGCTTAGCTGAAACCAGTGAAGTCTTGAGTATGAAATTTGGTTGATAGTTTCGTTTAATGATGTACTTACAACTTTTAACTTGGTATTATTTGCATTAATTGTTAACTTAATCATATTATAGGAAATTCAATTCCTGGCAACACCGGGAAACGAAATCTATATAATATATAAATACAATGAAGAATATCAGTACTTATTAGTTATTAGTACTTATTACAGTATAATGAATCGAGAGTTCAACCAAAAGAAGACCAAAAAGGATCTAATGACATTTCAATAATTTTTGAAGACTCCTCTTAATTAATTTCATATTTCCAAACAAAAATAATCAATATTTCCGGAGATGTCTTAGTGGGAGACAAATTCTTTAGGTGTGAATAAAAGAAAGACAACTCTAAGAGTAATCGCCATTTTGTTTCTCGAGCTATATTACCCGGCTCCGATATATTATATACTTAATATATACCTTTAATATCAATTCTTAGAACTCGTTCAATGGACAATATTTTCCAAACGTGGCTTCCGAAACAGGCGAAATACGCCGAATAAAGGATGAGTAAAGCACACTTCGTTTTCGTAGTGATTTTACGGACGATTGACAGTGATCACAGAAATACCGTCACTAACATGATCACCATATATACGAGTATAGGTATAGTTATAACAAAATAATAACTGTACAGTAATAATCATGGCCGAAACTACGAGTCAGGCGAGTCAGGCCATGGCCTGATCTAATACTTACTAAAAATATGTATAAATTATATATTTTAATAATTATTTAGGTATTATAAATAATATATTTATACATGTAAACGTATACATTTGTACGTTTTATATAATACTCAGACCAGTACTACGCTCCCGAGCATATAATTTATCCCCCCCCCCAAAAAAAAAAAATTAATAATAATAATATAACATTTATTATTATTTCATCCATAATTAAAATTCTTTAATATTAAAATATAACTTATAAATGAAAATCGTTTAATACTTTTTTTAATTAACAAATTATAATATAATAAAAATATAATTTTAATAGAAATATTTTTTATATTTTTCATTTGGCCTGACCAAATAAAAGTGTCTAGTTTCGCCTATGGTAATTATTCACAATAATTAAATACTAGTTTAGTATAATTTAATAAATAAATATAAAAATATACCAATACAAATACAATAAGTGCCGCACCATATGATAATTAATAATAATATAATAATACTTAATAAGAATTATACTCGTGAGTCATAATTTTTAACATAATATTTAATATTTTTAGTATATTTTTTGTTATATTCAATTACTTATTGGCTCAACGTGCGAGAATTCACACATCTATCAAAAGAAGAAATTACGCAAGTTTACAATCGCCCGTTGCCGTACTGTTTATAAATACGAATCGAATTACTGATCATTAATCAATTAAATTGAGATATAATTACTTGATCTAATTAATACATACTTCGTATACTTATATACGACTATTGTATTATAGTTTTTACAATTATGAAAATATAAACCGACTAACTCAAAACTGGAATTTAAATTTAAGATCTAATTTATCTATCTTCGCTCAGTATTTTCTGAGAGTTTTGTAAGCAAAAAAATAAGTATCGTTATTATTGGTATTAATTATGTACATTATAAATAACTTAATTAATATTAAGTACGTATAAAATATTGGTTCTTAAAAAATTAGCTACTAGTAATAAAAAAAAAAAAAAAAATGGCCATGAAAAACATAAAATAAAATATAGGTATTTCTTGTGTCTTAGAATGATTATTGATTAATTATCTTTCATTCGATATATTTTATAATTCTAATTGAAAATAATGTTGTATAGTAATAGAATGAAAATAAATGAACGTACGGAAATGTGTATATATAATACAAGATATAATTATATCGATTTCAAAACAATTTATCATTGATAATGAAATTCAAGACATTTGTACTAAAAATTACATATTTCCGGCGTGAAAAAGGAAAAGTATCTTTTGAACCATCTCAAACATTTTCCACGAGATTTAAAACCTACTATACTTTTTTTTAACAATAAAAAAAAAATTTAATGAAATGAATACTGTAAAAATGTTTTCGTCAACTCATATGATCATTTTTAAAGTAATAACTCTAATAACTAAATTTCGGTTTATGAGATGAAATTTTATAGTTAGAAAACAACGCTATGCAATTTAATCTTCGTACAATGACTTAAAACACAATAATTGTTTTTATAATAAAATATATAATGTATAAGATGAATATTAAATGTCACTGAAAATCAAAATAAAAGAGAAAATTAAATTATGTAAGGATGAAAATAAACAATGAAATTATGGTTAACTCTAAATAATAATGAAATTTCAGAAATGAAAATTAAAAAATAAAAAAACTACTCTCTTTAAATGCAAGAATGTTAGTTCAAGTTAGAGAATAATATACATAAACGTAGACGTAAACATTTACTTTCATAGTAATAAATATTTTTATATTTATTTTATAAATGTAGTTTACTTACATAATAAATAGCATCAGTATGCAAAATAAAATTTGGATTTAAATTTTAAGCAATTTGAAGAATTCACGCGAAATATTCTATATTTTATTTTGTATGAAGAAATATATTTATATGCGTACTTAATTATTTTTAATTTTAAAAAATAGAAAATTGAAAAGAATCAGTAAATATTAAATAACACTATAACGGTGTTATTCTAAAGTTAAGCATTGCTTTGCTAACACTGAAGACTGAACCCTAACATCTCGGGTGAAACAAATGTCTCATAATCAAGTATCATTAAATAACACAAATAAAACAAACGAAAAATAGAACAAAAAAATAGATTATTTGAGCCATTAATTACTCACATTAAATACTCACACAGCTGACAACCATATATACAGTAGGTACACAGATGAAGAGAGTACAAATCCTATATGCGAATACTAAGCGTAAGAATTATCCACTAATTTCTTTTAAAAACCTATAATCATTCACTTTTTTCTTTATATGAACTGTGTATAACTAAAATCATTAAATAAAATAGTAATTATTATGAAAATGAGCGAATATGGATCTAGGCATCTTGCTATATGGACACTTATCATAAGAAACAAAATTCATACTATAAATTTTAATGTTAAAATATTAACAAGACGAGCAATTAGTTTTAAACTTGTGACTTCTAATTTTTTACTTCTACGTTTTTCATATTTTGTTAGAATAGGGTGAGTGTTTTATGTCTATTAATACTCAATCTATTAGTTTTAACGCGACCACCTTGTTGAATAATATCTATATCCTTTTCTACGTTTCATGGACACCAAAAACAATCATTTATCAAGAGTAGATTGTATCGCCATAAAACAAAACGATCACTATAGGTAACTCAAAACTGAATGTCTGGATGACAGATTATTTATGAAAATAACTACAGCAAATCAAATAAAACACAATGAACGAACAAAAATGGACCAATTGATCTGTAAGTTCCGCCTTCGTTATGTATTTGATTAGTGTAAATAAGTTACCAACAACAGTTGTTTACTGTTTTCAACAATTTATTCGTTTATAACGGACGGAACGAAGATAATCAAATTCTGTGTCAAACAATAAAGTATTTTGAAATTATAAGAAATTTTCTGCCAATATTAAACAAAAAACTATTTTTTAGGAACTTAATAAAAGCATAAAAAACCTTGAAGTTAATGACAACAAAAGTTGAAACGTTAACAATTTCAGAAAAATCAAATCTTTGAAATAGCTTTATTATAAACAAAATATAAGTTTTCTCAATTTTAATTAAATAACGAATATTTGTTGTCCTTATCCTAGTCCCTAGGAATCATATAACATAAACAGAATTTAGGTAACTTTGTTAATTATCTCAGGAGATATCGCAATTAGTATATCTTCGCGGGACATCCTACATAAGCAATAAGTTTCTATGGTTTGTGTTGTTATTATTATACGGCATTTTTTTAGGTTCTGACAGTGATTTATAAAATTATTTTAATTATGTAAAAATGTATTTAATTAGTTTCGTGTTTTTATTATTAGTAAATTAAAATATACTTTAGGTAATATTCTTTTTTTTTTTTAATCACCTGCTAGTAAAAGTTATATTATTTCTAAACTATTAGAATTGTTGTATTTTGATACTATTAATATTTACAGACTTACAGTAAATATATTTTTATATAGGTACATACTCATTACTATCAATTATTACGTAATATAAAAATTTAGATTTTGTAATTTTTCAAGTGAAAATTTTTCTTTATATTATCAAATTATTTATATATTACATACATTAATATATAGTAGATAATGTATTATATATTTTTATTATTTACTAATACAGCAGAATCATCTTGTTATGCGATCCCTAAAATTTATTGATATCTTAAATGGCTAAATTATATTATATTGTCATCCTCTCAACACTGTCATAATAACCAATAGTGTATTTTATAAGACTGGATATCTCGAATTTTTTGACTCCTTAGACTTTTTTCTATTCCCCTCGAGGTTATACATAATGACTATTTTTGTACCGTGCTTATATAATACAATAAAAAAAAACCTTAACAAATACTGCTGACAGAAAAACTGAACAGAAATATATAACTATTCAGTTGAAATAAATTGTTTTTATTGGCTTCTGACCTATTAAAACTTTTAAACAAAATCGATAGTCTATCTAATCTAACTGTGTGGTCTTATCATGATTAAAATTTAATTTATAGTGTGCTAATTAAATTTTATATTACGTTATAATATTATAATTAAATATAATTTTAGAATTTTGAATCAGAGTCATTGTGAACATTTTATAATGTAAGAAATTTAATAAATAAAAAACACATATAAAACCAAACACTTTTCAGTGCTATTTACCAAACGCTATAATTTATTAAAAATGTAAATTTCAAAGTATTACTTAAAGACTCTAAATATTACAGCGAGTACCTTGTATTTAGGCTCTGTGTTCTGTCTAGAATATTAAAAATTGAAAAACAAATTTTCATTCTCAACAACTTTTCAATTGTATAATATACCTACATTTTTTATGAGATCTTTATTAAGGTAATATTTATCAGGAACACAATATTTTTGTCGATTAAATTTGACGATTTAAATACAACAAAATAACAGTCTAAATTTCTTGTTGTTGTAAACATTAATCATCGCCAAAAAGGATACCTCTAACAAATAGCTATTTGTCATATTTCCAAAGATCAGAAGAGCAGTAGGCCAATATAGAGAGCCAAGTTTTCGATGGTATATAATATGAACAATCAGATTACACCCAAGTCTAAGAAGGAGCTTTTAATATTAATGTGGTGGAGTATAAACGTTGCCTCGCATAATTATGGTAACCTATTACAAACCGTAGAAGTATTCACAATAATTACTATTAAAGTATTAACATTTTTGGTGTTCAAACACCATGTAACCATTTAACGCGTATTCAAAATAACACAATCCATTTGATTTGATTTTTTTAATTTAATTTATTTTAACATGAAGTGATTTTCAAATTATAACTTATGAATGTTTGAAGCCTGTAATGTTTAATTGTTTTATTTGTAGATAATAATTATCTATTGAATATTAGTATAAATAGATAATATATTTTATTTACAAGAATGACTTTTTAAAAGCACTTAATACATTTTTTAATAAATAAAACACGTCATAAATAAATTTCTAACTTACTATAAATTAAATTGCTATTGAAATTATTAATATTTTATTTTTTAAAGTGTAAATGAAACGAGATACTAATTAACCGGAGGTTCTGCAAAAACTATACCATCTTACTGAAAATCACGTTTACAAACTTCCAACAATGCTTCGATGCCTCGACGGTTAAAAAAATTAAATAGATTCACCAAAATAAACTTGAAAACTTGTACTAAATATGAGTGAGGACTTTTCTTATTAATTATTTCTAAAAAGTATGAATTACATTTCATATTAATAAATAATTTATAAAATGTATTTAAAACATTTAAGTCAGAGTATAAAAAAAATCATATATGTTAACATTGTTAACATGTATAAACAAAAAGTTCGAACGTACATTTTAGTGAAAAAATATATTTCAATAAGCATTGAGTAGAAATTTTTAAGAAGGATTACTATATGTAAGTAACAAACGTGGAATGGAATAAATTGTATTTTTTTTTTTTTTTTAATCGATTGAACCAATTATAGCAGACGATAATTAATTTTCTTCAGTTATAAATAAAGGCCGGATTTACATTTACTTATAATTTTTATACATTCATGTTAATATGCACTCATAAAAATAAAATTATACAAGAAAAATTTATAATATGTAGTACAAAATTAATTTATTATAACTTATATTCTACTTTGTAAAAAGCATTGCAAGTACGTCCTTTTGAAAATTTTTAGAAATACCTACTTTCTATACTGTAGGTAATCTTTTAATAATATATTAATTATTAAATGTTACTTATTATGTTATAAACACTGATTTTTTTTAAAAAAAAATTTTAAATCTATTTTCTAAGACGATTAAAGTATTAAATACGCTGTAAATATAGTTTTATATTATGATTTGAACTAATTATTGATACATTGATATGAATATCATCAATCACATATTATAAAAACTGTAAGCCAAAAGTACTCTAAGAAAAATTAACTATAAAATGTACCATATTAACTGCAAGTATTTCACTAGAAATTATCTGTCACGTAACTAGACACTAGTTTGATAAAAGGATTAAGAAACTATTGTAGCACATCATGAACAATCATTATGTATTTGTGTCAAAAATATAATAACCTAAAGGGAGCAACTCATATTATGGACAACGATATATATGTGTGTGTGTGTGTGTGTGTGTGATGACAGAGTAGTAAAACGCTATTCTTAGATAATAATAAATGTCTCTGTACATAATATGTACTTACCGATTCTGCACTCGACGATTGACGACGATACGGTATACATTTATACATATTATATATGAATTTGTTTCAAGCAAAATACTTTTAAAACGATTTTATAAATTTAACATTCATAAATAAAAAGTATTTTATTCACACCTATTTATGTTGGTAAGTCGTTCTGTACCAGAATTTAGGAAATGTCTGTAGTTTCGACAAAAGCTCTTATTCTGTCACCCGATTCTTGCTCGAGACCTATACGAACAGCTTTCACAATACGTTTGTTTGCAATTTATTCTCCTGCTAGCATCGATTGGAAGTACTGGAAATACAAATCGGCAATTTTACTACTCCGTTTCCTTCGGCCGCCAATAAGGTCAGTGCTGGATTTATTGGGGGTCTGTGGGCGGGTGTTACACCCCCTCCTAACACAGTACTATATCATATTATATAACTGTAGTGGTCGGAAAAAGTGTATATAATATAGCGAATAAGTCAGATGTTTCCATTTTATACGCTGTAAATATGTTTTTGACGTTTGCAATATATTTCTGCAGCAGTCATTGAGAAAACGGTAAGGTTGATATATATATATATAAGGTTAATAGTATTTATAATTATAGTACCTCATTATCAAACGGTTTAGAATCAGCAGGATGATTATTCATAAGATTGAAATTATAATATTATAATTAATGTTTATACGAACACTAATTAATGCAATATGGTCAAAAGTTTCCAACGTTTTTTACCTAATAGAAAATCATAAAAATATTCAACTAATAATATACCTGATATAACTATAATCGAACTAGAATCGTTCTAGTCAATTTTATTTTAAAGATATGTTATAGGCTTATAGGTGTATCCAGAAAATACAAATATTGTATTATAAATTCATAGTTGATATTATAAAGTACGATTATGTCTCCAGATTTGAACAATAGTGTGAGTTTTAATATTATTACTACCTACTGTGTAATACGAAATTATTTTTACGATTTCCACAGTACCTAGAACCTACAACTTTTGTTTTTGCTAATAAAATCGTTAACACAATTTGTTATTATTAAATCTAGTCGTTCGTAAATATTATACAGCTGGGGAAATTTGCCTAGTACACATACACACACACACACACACATACCCGCCCTGCATCATGAATAATTGATCGCGGCTTGCCACCTCTGTGTACGACGGTGTATTGCGGCCACCCCCGCGTTGTACTGTTTTCCTGCGTGTAAGCAACAAGCAGAAAACACCAGTCAACGTTTAAATCCATAATAATTGTTAGGTGCCCCTAGTAAGCGAAATCGGTATGTAGGTCGAATAACACTGCGTGGTTGCACAGAATAACACAAAATAATGTTATTCGGGTATGTAATAATTATAAGGTAGAAACGTGCATCGTGCCCACTAATTTCATCCGTTTCAAAGCGTTCAACCCATAGACATAATGTCTATGGTTCAACCAGTTGTACGAAACGACTTCCGTGTGTTAACATATTATCAATGATATTATGAAGCTACGATCGATGTGGAAGCGCCCCTCAAAGGATTATCATACAACGACAACTGCACCTGCACGGATGAGCGTAAAAGGATTTAAATGAAAATACTATTGTTTTCCATAACGATTCAAAAGTAATGCGGTTTATCAATGCTTAATAGAGTTCTGATTTTTTTTTCATTCTCATTATTACGAACTTGGGACTATTGATAATTATCACTGAGATTGGGAATACTTGAATCGAATGCGTACCCACATTTTATCAGATATTTTCAATGTCAGTTCTTTATAATGTTCGATTTTAATTTATTCTACAGAGAATAGAATGTATTATAATTATAACAACATATTTTATTAGTTATTTACATGTTAATCGAAAAGACTATACGACTATATATATTATACAGACATAATATTTTTAGATTAGGTTAGTCTTTATGACTTTATTTTCAAAAATAAAACACCATAAGTTAATTCAAATTAAACTATATTACTCATCCTAGTCATGTCAAGTTAGATCGATAGATGTAAAACAGAAATATATCACTGTACAAGTTACACATTTCTTTAAATGTATTAATACTATATTGTTCTTGCATTTTATTTTTAATTGGTACCCCCAATATAGGGATCCAAGGCAAACACGTATGTAGGAAACATGTTATTCCAAGCTCACCGTGTTAGGCGTCAAATATTTTAATACCTTATATTTACTGATTCAAAAATAATGAATAAACTTAATTTTTTATTTTTTTTTTTTTTTTTTTGCTACTGTTTCATTCTAGTTTAACTGCAAATCACTTTTCAATACATAAATTCGATGTTGAGTTTTTGACTTTTTGTGGTATTTTTATGTATTAAATATTAAACCAATTAAGCTAATTAGTTTTGGATTTTTCAAACCATAATAATATATAATATAATTACTCACGCGGTGCATTACGTCGGTGACATTTTCCGGAAGAAATAATATTATTGAATGATGATAGTGTATACGTGGTAGGTACTAATTGAAAGGCTAGTGGAGAAAAAATTACTCGTTTATACCATCAAGACGGATAAGCGTGCTGAACTACTAATTCCAGCCATAATTGCTATGATCCATCAACGTATATACTTTTAAACAACAAAAAAACCAACATAAAACAACCTTCAGACAAAACCCGACATCAACATTACAAATATGGTTATTTATCTTTGAGCTGGAAGACCTTTGATGCCGTCATTGTGAACTTAATTGAATTTGAACACTTAAACATGTTTAATTTATCGTTCAACGTACAATAATAGCAAGGATTTATTTTTCGTGAATACCGACCTATTTTCAACTATATTCTAACATAATAATATAATATATTATATAAGTACATTGTACAGTGTCCTCATCAATCAATAAACTCATATGTGCATACATTATACATATACTACAGAAAAGGTTATAGGGATGTTGACTGATGATTGTTATGTTCAATTTAATATAGTCACCGCCGTGGGAATTAGGTTATTAAAACAATAAGACTGTATAGTTCTTAGTGCTTTTCGATCTATTGTTCTTGTGCAAAATTAGAAAACATCAACAGCTACTCATAAAATACAGTAAAATTAATTTTATTATTCTTTTTTTAACATTTATAAAATACCATATAATAATTATAAGTTCTTGATAAACCTATAAAAAAATTGGATTTGTCTAAAACTAATATACAAACATGTAATTTAAAATATAAACCAAGTATAATAAAAGTACTATAACCAAATATGATCTTGATTACCTAATGATAATTTATATGGTTGTACAACATCCAGTGAACAACCGAATAAATATTGAAAATTATATTTATCAATAACATTAAAAAACGGATGGGCCTCGCTCTGCTGTACAGTTGGGGGTGGAGTGTACCTCGTTCATAGGATAGATCATTACAATGGATTTGTTTAACTTGAATTCAATGATAGATATCATTGTATACGGATAACGATTTTGAACGGAGATGATATGTTGATCTAAAATGGATATATAATAATATAGTATTTTATATTTAAATTGAAATATAATGCAATGGTACGCAATTTCGTAAAAATTAAAATTTCAAAGAGTTAGAAAATTTTTTCCTTCAAGTCTGGTAAACATTTTTTTATATATTTTTGAAGCTTAGCTTATGGACAACCTATTGTTACAATTTTGAACCTTAAGTATAAACAGAAAAAACGGGTGGGCTGTACAGTTGGGGGTACTTTGAAAACTTAACCATGTATAAAGAACGCCAATATAAAGATTTGGGGAAAATTTCAAGTTGTTGCGGTTTTTCGTTTTTGAGTTATAGCACTTTAAAAAATGTATTTTGTAAAAACGTGATTGTGCGTAAAATTTCCCGTTTTTTTGTAATTTTTTTATCGTTTTTTCAATTTTTTTAAAAAGTATTGAAAAAGTTGGATTTTCGACTTGCCCAAGTACCATTTAAATTCATTTTCCTTTTAGAAAAGTTGCTATTTAAGCAAATTGAAGCATTTTTACTGCCAAAAAAGGTGTCGTCAGACACAAAATTAAATAAAAAAAAAAACACACATCATTGTAAAATCAATAGATTCCATCACTCCGTTAAGAATCTAAAATGTATTTAATGTCTTTGTAATTATGTATTTGGAACCTATAAAAATTATAGATAATATTTATGTTTAGCTTGTAATTAAGAAACTTAAAATGTGGTTTTATTCAGATAAAGATAGTCTGGATCATAATATTATAAAGTATTAAAGATCACATTTATAAATTTGGTAGTTAAATATAAATAGAAGTATTATAGGTTTAGGTATTTCAATTTCTAACAAAAAACGTATAATGAAACATTCAAATGACATAAAATAAATAATTTTGTCATAAATATTTTATTTTATAATAGTGCTTACAGTGCTTAAAACTCAATATATAAAAAATTGTTTGTTTCTGCTATTGTAATAAATTGTAATCTATGTCCAAAATAAGTTTTATAAATTTTATTAAAATATTGTTTTAAACATAATTATTTAATTACAAGTTAGGAACATGGCTAATCTAAATTTAAAAATTTAAAACTTATACATAATTAAAGCATTCATGATTATGAAAATTTTAATAATTTGATCATAACTTTCACGTAGATACCCTTCAATCGAGTGTATAGACACTATAAACACTGATGTGCAATGGATCTTGTATATTATATAATATATTAATATTTACTTGTACCTAAGAAATGTATTAGTCTGTACTTTATTCACGTGTTTCTAGACACTCCATTATCTATTTGCACAATCTAACTGTAAAATTCTAACCACGATCGATTTTGAAAACAATTTGTCTTATGATGTCTGAAAAACAATAGACAGTACAATTTTAGATAGCTTGTTGTTTTTAATAAAATTAATGAGATAAATTAAATTATATAAGTACTACCTATTGGTAGTTTTTTGTTGTCAAAAAACGTGATGAAGTATACATTTATTTATAATTGCACATTCTCTAAACGCATTGGTGTGAAAGCCTTTTTCACTAACCTTTTAGTGACATTTCAATTGATAATAAAATTTTATTATAGTCTTTAATGTTTTTTGTGTCGTTTGAAAGGGTAGAAAATCAGAAGTCGTACACAGATATCTACTTGAATAGGATTTGTCGTAGAAATACAATAAATTATTTGCTATACAGCCGGAAACTTGTAGTTTAATGTATAAGAAACTTATTAAATTCTTGTGTAAGATTGAGAATCTAAAGCTAAAGATCATTCGATACTATACTTATATCTAATTGAATTATTTATAACTACCGAAGTTATTGATTAAGATCATATTAAACCTAACATTTATAATTAATTTTCACATTATGTTTCTGTATAGTGAATATTATTCAAAACTTAGGATTTTTACTGCATAAATGTTTTACTAAAATCAACCTATAATAAAAAGTAATAATATTACTTATACTTAATTAGCAAAATAATAATAATATGAAAAATGACTGAACATTTCATGGAATATGTTTCTGTAATTAGATAAAATAATGTTTAACACTATTTAATAATTAAACTAATTTCTTTTTACGTATAAATAATAAAAACATAAATACGTATTATAAATTGCATTCTTCAAAAATCGAGTGGGAATAACCAAGTATGGTAAGATATATTGATCATTAATAAGAATGATGTCTAATTAAGTCTAATAAAATTTTAATACATAACTTTATTTTTATTCTTTAAAAAATAGAAATTTAAATTTTTCTCAACAACATTACAACTTGGTTTTGAGTGTTTGACTCATCAAAATCATTGTTCTACTTTTATAATTGAGTTCAGTTTGTAAGCTAATTACTCTTCATCCCTATGTGAATATAATTTTTCCTTTATTCAACAATTTTTTTATACACCTAAATAGGTATATAAATACTAAAATAAAATGTACGTATATACAGGGAAAAGAGAATAATATTTTGAAGGGACCCTAAAGTCATAAATAAAAGTCACAAATCATTGTTTGAGTGTGTGTGTAAATATCGATTCCTGGTTGCGATTTACTTTAAGGGTTCAGATAAAAACAGAAATTTTCTACATGATTTATTGTTTTTAATTTTTTTCCATTACAGAAGAGAACAATCTGTTACAAAATAAAGCATTTCCCCACCTACGCGTAATACCGGCATAAGTATTACTATATAATCAGACTACAACTATTCATTTTAGCTGTAATATAAAATGACATGTTTGTAATAATTACCACTTACTTGGAATAAATAAAGGTCGTTTGATTGCCATGCATTTTTACTTATCTTGTTTTCTATACTTACTGCCAATTAAAGCTGCCTGTGATTCCTTCTCGAAGACGATCCTTGAGTGATCTTTGTCTAGATGGGCCGGAACCGCCTGTGAACGTAGCCATCCTTCAATTGAGAAATTTGTATTCACCTGAAGAAGCAGATAAATTTCAAACTATAATAAAAATATAAAAGTATTATTCTATTAACAATTTAATCTTTTTGAGTTTTATCAGTCGTCTATATTTTATCGTAGTGTCATTTATACATATTTTGTCATTAGTGAACGTAGGTCTTGAAAATTATAACACTGCTAAGGCTGAAGCAAGAATTCCTGCTTCTGCTGTAACCAGGAAGACCATAGACCCTAGTATATAATGTATGTTTCTAGATGTTTTTTTCGAATAGAAAGCAAACTAAATATTGTTATGACTTCTCAATGAATTGAAAATTATTGGTAATTGAATTTTATTTTAAAATGTCAAAATTGCATATTTCTAGAAAGTTTTGGGAAAACTGGAACAGCCTACCAAAAAAAAAAAAAAACCCTGTACGATTTAGGAAAAACGTTTTAAGCCTTGTATGTTTTATTTATTATACTATAGTTCAACAGAGCTAGTCCTATATTGTTCTCAAACTAATGATTAATAAACTTCAATTATTTAAGCTTATGGGAATTTCATTCATATCAAATGACGTATCATAAAATATAATTTTTGTCATTTTATTCTGCGAACATCAGCTACTTAACTATCCGTTCGATTCAGGTTATAAATCTGAAATTTCCTAATAAATAATTTTCGATGCAATATATTACACTTTCTAAGAACGAATGTAATATATTATTACTAATTACGTTTATTTTTATTTATTTTTAAATACCAAAAATAATCAAGATAAATTTATTAACGCAAATCTATGCTGAATATAATATATTACATTAACATATCAAAAGTAATAAAATAACCACTAATTCTATAAAACAAAACAGGTCGAATGTTCTTCCCAAACATTCTATCTTTTTTCAGGATGAATAGATGTCAACAATCAAATTTTAACTTCCAGTCTACATCCACCAAATTCTAAGCCTGTTTACGAACTGTCGAAAACCGACACCTCGAGTGAAGACGGATTTCATGCTACACAAGAGATGTCGTTTGTAATGAGAAAACTTTGACAAATACTGTATGTAATATGTTTGCCGACAGATAAGAGTATGCAGAATGGAAAAGGTATTTTTGAATACGATATAATACCCCGGTCGCTACTTATTTACTAACAGCCTTACCGATATTAAAATTTATTCACATTTTTCATTCAATACAAAACATAGGGTATCGAAATAATAATTAATTAGTTACGTAATTATAGCATTAAATCCATGTTATTTTATAATGTTTATATGAAATTCATTTTTATATCTAATTACTTGTAATTATAACACAAAAATCTTATTTCAAATGAATATGCTAAGAAATTACTTACACACAAGCAGTACATCGTGATATAAAAATATGTGCATCATTTTACTTTGAAATTTCGTAGATCATTTTCAAATTGTTTGAGTATATACCCTGTATACTTATCTTCAAAATTATTAATTATTCCAAAACAATAAACAGTTAACAATTAATATACCATTAATAGTTTGAAAAATAATAAAAATAAAATAAAATGTTATTCCAAATTTCTAAATGACAAGTAACGGTATGATTAGTAAATATCCTATTGTGTTAATTTCAGTAACATCCCACACAGATCCAAAGAAACTCTTAAACTTTAAAACCCCTCAAAACAATAGGTACCATAATAATCGAGATTTTATGAAGTAAGAAAAATCATTGAAGTTAATCTTGCAAATTCTCTGTACTTAACAATAAAGACATCTTGAAAGTTTGAATATAAGATACTATAAAAGTACTTATGTTCATCAATAGATTTTCCTTGATCCATCAAAATTAATATTTTAGAAATTGCGATGGGTAAAATATTTTTTCAATTACTTTCCAATATTTTATTTAGAACTAACTAAATATTATTAAAGCCAGAAAAAAATATATTTTGAACAAAATTATACATTTTTAATAGCATAATATAACTACCGTACATTCGTACCCAATAATTATTATAATCGGTTTTTCAGTTTATCATTATTATCCAACTTAAAACTATACTAACAATATTCTATTTATGGCTTTCCACCGTCTAACTGTTTTTTTTTTTTTTTTTTACATATGATTTTGATATTCTGAGTTAAGGTAAAGTTTTAAATTTTCGCCTAATTAACTACAGTTTATTTTTATTTTTAAATTATGGTTATTGTTATTAGATGGCAAACATTTATAAGTAATGGTGCCACCCACTTTATTTCATATAAATGTCGATTGTTACTTATGATTTAATTTATACAGTTTATTATATAAAATAAAATCCTTCAATTATAAAAGCATATTATTATTATAACTTAAAATATAATAACGAGAAGTAATAACTTTAAACTCTAATAACTACAAAAACTAAAAATAAAAATAAATTCTAAAAAAATACTAAACCAGAAACTCGAATAGCTGTACAGTAGGTGTGGAATGGACCTCGTTCATAGGATAAGTAATTATAATGGATATATTAAATTTAAATGCAGTAATAGATATCATTGTATACAAAAAACGTTTCTGAACGGAGATGGTTTGTCAATCTACAAGAATATATATTATATTATGATGAAATTGAAATATTATGTCAATATTTGCTTTTCAAAAGATTATAAAAAATAATTGTGCCTACGGATTTCAATAATTTTGAAAGGACAGTAAGAAAAACATCTATGTTCTCTTCTACTAAATTTTCAAGTAATTTTCTCCAGCCAAATTTTTTTTATCAATAATAATAAAAAAAAAAAACGGATGGGCCTCGCTTTACTGTACTATTGGGGGTGGAGTGTACCTCGTTTATAGGATAGGTCATAATTACAATGAATTTGTTAAATTTGAATGCAATGATAGATATCATTGTATACGAATAACGATTCTAAATGGAGTTAATATGTTTGTCTAAAATGTGTATATAATAATATAGAATTTTATATTTAAACTAAATTATAATGCAATTTCATAAAAATTTAAATTTCAAACAGCCATACATTTTTTTTTTTCAGTCCGGTAGAAATTTTTTTATATATTTTTGAAGATTAGCTTATGGACAACCTAGTGTTAAAATTTTGAACCTTAAGTATAAACAGAAAAAATTTTATGAATTTTCAACTACAAAATAACTTGCAAATTATCGCCATTTTAACATATTTTATACAAATTTGAATTTTATGGGCTTATAAAAAAAATTTGAGTGAAACCATCTCCGATATTTTTAGTTACAATTAGTATTACTTATATTTAATCCTTTAATTCATTTTCAACAGTTTTTGGACAACCAAAAAAATTTGATAGATATTTAAAAAAAAAAAAACTTACAAAAATCGAAAATTTAAATCGTCTATAAATAAGTCAAAATATTTCAAAATACTTTGAAAACTTAACCGTGTATAGAGAATTCCAATATAAAGATTTAGGGAAAATTTCAAGTTGTTACGGTTTTTCGTTTTTGAGTTAGAGCATTTTAAAAAAAATGTATTTTGTGAAAACATGATTGTGTGTAAAATTTCCCGTTTTTTCGTAATTTTTTTATCGTTTTTTTCGATTTTTTAAAAATGTATTGAAAAAGTTGGATTTTTGACTAACCCAAGTACCATCTACATTCACTTTCCTTTCAGAAAAGTTGCTGTTTAAGCAAATCGAAGCATTTTTACTGCCAAAAAAGGTGTCTTCACAAAAAAAAAAATAAAAAAAAAACACACATCATTGTAAAATCAATAGATTCCATCACTCCGTTCAGAATCTAAAATGTAAAAAAATCGAAAATTTCAAATGCCTAAAAATTGCTTAAAATTCAGTATAATATTTTGGAAAAAAAATTATTTAAAAAAAATGTCAGTATAAATAACTGGTAAAAGTTTCAAGTTTCTGCGACATATAATTTTTGAATAATAACAAATATTTATAATCGTTTGAGGATAAATCGTTATTTTATGCAATTTCGTAAAAATTTTAAATTTCAGATGGTCATAAAATTGTTTCTTAAAAGCCCGGTAGAAATTTTTTTATAGATAATAGAAGAGTGACTTATAAATAATCTTGTGTTAACATTTTTAACCTTAAGTATAAGTATAAGATTAAGAATTTTCAACTACAAAATAACTTGTAAATTATCGCGATTTCAACATATTTTATACAAATTTGAACTTTATTGGCTTATAAAAAAAAATTTTTGTCGGATGATTTTCAATTTTTTTTAGTTTCAATAAAAATAACTTATAATGAACCTTGTATTAAATTTTCGAGAGTTTTTGGACAACCAAATTTTTGTTATCGATATTTCAAAAAAATAAACTTAGAGAAATCGAAAATTAAAATTGTCGATAAATAGGTTAAAAAAATTAAAAATACGTCGAAAACTTAACCATGTATAGAAAATACTAGTATAAATATTTGGTATAAACTTCAAGTATTTGTGTTTTTTCGTTTTTGAGTTAGAGCATTTTAAAAAAAATGTATTTTGTCAAAAGGTGGTTTGCGTAAAAACCAACGATTTTGAAAATTATTGAAAAAAATATTTACAAAAATAAAACACACATCATTGTAAAACCAATCCATTCAATATTCCGTTCAAAATCTAAACGAAATGAATGCGAAATATCAAGAAACTTTTTTACTAAAAATAATTGCTTATATAATATTTACTATGGTAACTGGTAACTATACATTTTTTTAAATTTAGCTAATTAATCGATTAAAAATTTGGCTGGTACAAAATACTTGAAAATTTAATAGAAGATTCAACAGAAGTTGTTTTTACTGTCATTTCAAAATCATTCAAATCCATTGACATAATATTTCAATTTAAATAGAACATAAGATATAATATACCTATTCTAGACTAACATATCATCTCCGTTCAGAATCGTTATTTGTATACAATGATACATATCGTTGCATTCAAATTTAACAAATCCATTGTAATAACCTATCTTATGAACGAGGTGCACTCTTTCCCCAAACTGTACAGCAGAGCGAGGTCCATACGGTTCTTTTTTATTTTATCCGTTAGACGAATTTTGCAATAACAATTAAGTTTCAACTAATCATCACGTTGTATAATGGTGCTATTCTCTTGGACAGAAATGCACTGCCTGTAGGTGGATTGCGTTGAATGTCATATATTTGTACCCTTAAACGACTGACGGCTAGACATTACAACTCATATTTCTTCTTACTGATTTCGATCCAAACTAAAAAACCGGACATACATATGAGCCACAGTAACTGGTCCGCGATCCGATGCAGTCGGGTTGTCTATCTGGTTGACTGATTTGATCAACACCACAATTCACTCACTCTACCTACTTACTTACTTAGATTAAGTATAATGTATTAACGTCTATCGATGTGTATCCTAAATGATTGACGGCTAGACATTACAACTCATATTTCTACTTGCCGATTTCAAAACAATAAAAAAACCGGACATACGCACGCATGCATGGGCCACAGTTACTGGTCTGCGATCCGACGCAGTTTGGCTTACCGATTTAATCCACACCGCTTTCCTCTTACACCGCAAATCATTTATTATACCTACTTATTTACTTAGATCAAGTATATAGTGTTAACGGCTATCAATTTGCAGCCTAACCGACTGATGGCTAGACATTACGACTCATATTTCGATACTCCCATACAGACAAAAGAACCATAAATAATAAAACGTTGGCAGTGGGCCATAGTCACTGAAGTCGTAGTCGAATTGCCTACCTGACTGACCTATTCGCAAAATAGTGGTTTTGCCTTGAATCAAATGTGCTTAACGCCCATCAATTCTATATGAATCGATTGACGTTTAGATTTTAAAACTCAAATACAGAATTACCGACTTCGCTATTTTCCAACTGTGACCCGTAGGCGGGATGAGAAACACCCGAATCGAGTCCCCCGGTGAAGCGAGGGGCGGATTTGGGGTGCAGCCCCAACTAGATGAAGTCTAGTATATAATATTTTAATAATAATATACCATCTTATAAGACATATTCGGTACAAATAAATAAAAAATTTTAAATTCCTCAAAAAATTAGATATATTATGATAGTTAAAATATTTAGTAAATATATTTTTATGAACCAATAATATTCTACAATGCTTTGAAAGAAATTAAAACAGAAAGGAGGAGCAGAAAAGAAAAAAGTTAAAACTTAAAAAGAGTTGTTAGAACAAAACAAAAAAATGTTTGATATTTGTGAGTTTAAAAATATTGGTAGTAAAAATAGATCATTTTAGTTGTAATAATGTATAATATTAAGTTTATTTACTTGAGCTTTAGAAAAGAGGGGAGAGCCGAGGGACTCGGTGATCTCATGGTCGACGTCTTTTTTTCGTGTGATAATATAATATGGTCATGTGGGCCACTTTATTAATTTTTTCTGAGGCTAATCAGGGTACGAAGTAATAATGTACAAGTAGTATCCGAGTATATGACCCTGCAACACCGGACACATTCACCCACATTCACATACACTCACATACACAAATAGTCTGGCTTTTATTTCTATACTTTATATAAAATAATAATTATAATTAAATCTTATGTTTAAATGTTTAAAATCACTACCTCCAAAATTTATCCTGGGTGGCTGGACACATCTCTGGTATAAGAACCATAATGTATACCGAATCACCAGGACTCTAGGACTTGGCAATCTTTTTACCTACGGAAGATGGGGATCACAGTTTTTCGACTATTCTTTGTGATCTGCACTAAATATTCAAATAAATGTTATTGAAAACACAATTTTCATTCTCTATACTTTTGTACAATGAGTTTTATTCCTTAGTTGAAAAAAATTTAAACGTTTCAAAAATTAATGATTTGAGTGAGATAGGTAAGCTCATAGATAATAATCGTAATAATACAAGGGCCGCAAACCAACACTTTAAAGGAATTTTACATATTTTATTTGAATTATAATATATGATATAACATTAGAATTAATTAATACCACGAGAAATATTAGGAAAGCCGCTGAAAAAAGTTACTAGGACCGTGAGTGACCAGCGCCTGATGAGTATGTACAAATAGGGATACCATAACTTCACTAAGCTATGAAAAGTATCATTGTACATACTTAAGTTGAAAAAACGAATAATTGTTCTTAGGAAAATAGATAAATGTAGTGTATAGCCTGTAGTATTTTTCACAAATTAAATAATACGGTAATAGAGAAGCCCAACGGTAACTGGTTTTCAAAACTTATACATTTTTTACAGTGCATAATATGTCCATAATTTTATCTGTATTATTTTTAATATAAACCATGTACGCATCTACCCTGCAGCATACAAATAATATTGTGAAAACGTAAAGTAAACTTCAATATTAAACTCTTAAAATGGGTATTTTATTCAACTATTGGAGTATCCAGATTATTTTATTCGGGAAAGGGATGATATAAAAATTATAAGTATGCTTATATTATAAAATTATGTATATATATATATATATATATAAATATATATAGAGTTATATACACACGTACAGAGTCATTTTTTAAGCATGCTCACCCTTTTTATGCTTAAATTATGCATTTTTCAAATTCTAATTTATGGCGAATACATGTTATATGTACACTATAATGTCTATAATATATATAATATATAAGACTATTTTTCAATGCATACATTTTTTGTACTTATTATTTAAGAATTAAGAAGTATCCTCAGATTTCAAACCTATGACAATATAAGTTTTTGTTTTTAAAATGAGAACATCATTTTTTCACGCAAATCTACAGTTAATATTCTGGAATTATTGATATAACATAATGAACATTTAATCAAGTACTTTCGAAGTTATATAAATTTATTTATTTATTTATTACCTGGTGTCTTGGTATAATTCCTTTGATCAATACAACAATAAATGTTTATGAATTGTTAATCATAATATTATTATTATTGTATAATTTATAGTAATTTTATTTAATCATTATATTATGCTCTTGTTTCAGGATAACTTCATTTCATTAAGTTTAAATTTAAATAACTCCAAAATCTAAATGTTGATAATGCTAAAGCAAAAATATTCCAGAATAAACGATTGAATAATTATTTTCAAAATATTAAATTATATTTAAATTTAAAGAAAAAATCATATTACTCTACAAGATACTTCCTAAGGAGTATACAAAATCTATATATTGGAAAGTATATTCTTAGAGTTTAGAGGTTTAGTACTATAAAAACATAAATTTTCATAAAAAAATTAAAAATACATCATTTAGACATAAAAAGGGTTGAGCAAGCTTAAAAGACTAATATGTATTATCTAAGATGTATATTGTGTTTAACAAAAACCAAACCTAGATAAATTATTAAAACCTTTCAATTTTTACTATTGGATAAAATTATTCATCTAATCATCTTAAGCTTAAATTTAATTTACCAAGCCTTAAAATTATTTTTTCAACAGTAAATACTACTTAATTGTTGAAGTTTAACTTTCTTTGTTGTATTCTTTTTTATTTTATTTTCCTGATTTAAAATTAAATTCACATATTAAATTAAAATTTTAAAGTTCTCATTTATTTTCAAATAAATTACAAACCATCTTGTCGACATCAGACCTCGTTCAGTTATTTAATAAAATATAATTACGTATTGTGAAAAATTAAAAACCAAGTAGTATAGAATTATTTATTTATTTATTTATTTATTAATATAAACGCCTCTGTAAGGCTCAAGTACAGTTCAGTAATAATAAATTTAACTATACAAAATTATATGAATATAATATAAAGGACTACAATTTAACATAATAAAGAAAACAACAATTAGATTAATTTAAATCAATAGCATTGCCTATAAGAAAGATAAATACAATATTTTGATATTCATATATCATCATAAATCATAAATTTTCAGTGATATGATAAAAGTTTAACTCGTCAAATTACAAAAGGGATATACTAATTAGAAAGGATATAAATTATTTTGTTTATGTCTACAATCTTATTAGTTATTTAAAAAATATTTACTAGATGCATTTTGGCTTATGTTGTATATTCTAGAAATATCTCCCATTAATTAAATTACATTTTATAATATAATTTTTACTTTGTAAAGTATCATGTTACAATTATTATCATTGTTCTTAATAGAAATAATTTAAATTAAAAATAGTAATCTAGATTTTATTGTAAATAAATTCGATCATCATGTTTTTACTCGTATTTTTATGTAATAAATAATATTGTAAGTTTTCAACGTATGAAGAATACACAGTATATCACAGTGTATGAACGGAAACAGATAAAACCTGTGTCACTAATCACCATTACTACTAAAATGTCACTATTTACCAAGGATGGCCAACATGAATATGTTAGCAAGCCACATGGTCACATGGATAAATACAAGAGCCAAGATATTTATAATTTATCATTTTAACAATTTTATCTAAATACCTAATTAAAGATAGTCAATGAACTTATCAAATTACATATTAGTTCAAAATATTTTGTTTTGATTGTATACCAAAAAAATTAAAATTCATAATAATAATAAGTACTTATATCTTTTTTTTTTTGTTAATAAGATGCAAGTCGCAAGTTGGCCACCCCTACTATATTATACTATCAGAGCTCGTTTTTGTTGGTTAATTATCTTTCAGTACAAAAAACTTTTTGGCAAGTTCCTCTTTTTTTTAATTAATATCTAAATGAGCCCGTTTGGAGGTGATCACTTTAAGATTAGTTGTCTGTAGTGCTGTAAATTCAATGATTTCACTTTCAACCACCTATTTAATTTTAAAAATGTTATAAATTCTAATATTCGTTGATTCAAAAAGTATGAAATATATCAAACGTAAACTATTGACTTTGCTCAGTGATATATTACCAAAATTAAATTAAACTACTGAATTGTTTTATCGATGATTTTAAGATTTTAGATTTTATACCATAAATCGTTATTAATTAGATTATTTCCCACATCATTGCAAATTGCAATTAATTAATTAAAATATTACTATAAATTAAAATATATTCGGATTTAATGAAAGTCGATTATCCACTAGAAGTCTAAATGATGATATCCGGTTAATTGGTCGCGAACAATTGATCGCCGGTGAATTAATCGCGAATAAAATTAGTCGCCAGGTTAATTGATCGCCAAATATTTTTATAATTTAATAAACAATTTTAGATCTGATACAAGTATAAATAAAATTAAAAACTAAAGCAAATAATAATTGATAGCTTATAAAAAATGTATATAAATGATGTATAATTGTCTGAGATTGTAAATCTTTTTTGCTAATATGTATCTGTTGAATGGATAAACAATAAAAAATCAATGTTTTACATCATTTTATCTAAGTTATTTTTCTTGAAAAGTACACTTATTTCACTATACGATATACTACATATAAATAAATAAATAAATACATTTTTGAAGAAGGATTAACAAAACTTTACGAGGGTGGACCAACAGCTGTAAAATGGCTTGAAGAACTTGATATACGTTAGTGATTTTTATTATAATTAGTATTGATGTTATTATAATTTATTATATTTACTATAACCTATTCACCTATATTTAATATATTTTATTACTTGTTTAAATAGTTGACTAGTTATCTTAACTATCATATTTATTTATTTGTTTGATTTTATTCATTTTATCTATACATTTTTCATGCCATCTAAAATTAAGTTGAATATGTCATATGCAAATAATAATAATGAAAATTAAACAAAATACAATTCAAACTATAATATGCAAGTTATTTACCCTAAAGCTCTAAGATTCGTTAAAATTCCTTCATCTAACACCGGAATTTCAAATAATGAATATAATGGGTACAAAACCGATATGTTTAAAAATTATATAGTCTACTGTACATAGTAATAATGATAATGATTTTAACAACGGCATTCCAAAGTTATATTAGTATTAAGTGTAAAATCACTATTATCCTCATTAGGCAGTATACGATACATGACGTTTTTTATACATGGTATTTTTAATATAAATTTACTTTTTATTTTAATTTGATTTAAAGATATAAATTAATATAGTACATTATATCATATTGACTTCAAGGAATTTTAATATATTAAATTCCAAATAGTTATATACTTAACGTTAAAGGTTTAACCTCTATTATAAAATAACCTTTAGTGGGAAAATGTATCAAATCATATAATATCATCCAACTATTAACTTAAGAGATTTTTAGATAATATTTAATACCCTTATTTTTACTTTGAATATTTAAAAATTATTTGATATAAAAATTAATAATGTATGTATATTTTTTTCTTTGATGTAATTAACTCCTCGATTACCTAAATTATTATTTTCGAAATAAATTATTAATAATAATCATAACTCATTTTCAATTCAACTCATTTGGTTGGCTGGTGAATTATTTTAACATATAAGCTAAGATTTATAATGTTACTTCTTATGGGTTCTTATTAAAAATAAAGCAACTTCCGAAAAAAAAATTTAAAAAGGAGAGGGTGTAGGTATCAGTTTTTTCTAATAATTCCATCTTATTCTTTGAGTATTCATTAATTAAAATCCTTATTGATATAATAATAATCCATAAATAACCTTAGGCACTAATCCACTACTACTTTATTAATCAATAACTAACGAAAATGTATTTAGTTCGTAAGTAAAATATATAGCTAAAGACATTCAAACCACGTGCATCGCCTTTTGCCAATTACTTAGGTATCATAAGACACGAAAATATTGTTTATCTCTAGTATAATTATCGAAAAGTAACGAATTCCTAATATCTTAATTAAAGGAGACATTATCCAAAATACTAATATAAGGATAAGATATTAATCTGTACCTATCTAATTGAACAAAATAGTAGTATGTTCACCCGTTGTTTTGTTTATTATTACATATAGATGTGATTTACTGACTTATATGCAATAAATTATGATAAAGTTATTAATATTATAAATTTTACAAAATCTAAGATAATTATACTATACTGTATTACATCTAAGAAACCAGTTATTTACTGCCATTACTGGAACTAAGTATTCAAATGCCTCAGATATGATATATTTTTGGTGACTTAGTGAGTATGATACTTACGACCAACAAGTATAGGTCTTATACACCATAACAGTAAAAAATACTTTAAACCTTGTGCAATGTTCCCTAGGGTTGTTGTATTAATCGTATTATTTGTATACATTTTAAAGTAATGACAATCGATAAATTATTGTAATTATTCAATAACTCATTTGGAATTAATATTAATGTAAAAAAAATATATTTTGTATATTAAATATCTTATCTTAAATAATTAAATACGAGGTTAAATAGCTTTAACTCAAAAGTGATGTTACGTGCCTAATAAAATAATTTGATATGCTAATAAAAGAAAAACAAATTAGTTAAATACTATTACTTATTTCATTTGAAAAATTTCATTTTTCATGAACGTATTAAGTCATATCATATTTTAAGCGTTTAAGGTTGACTGGACTAAAATATAGGTACTCTTGTCTATAACACTATCACCGTATTTCGTGTAGACTGTTAATTTAACCGTGTACTGTAATCAATATTGGTGATTGGTGTTAACAAGCTACCAAACTATACCAAATAGTTGAAAATATTTATCTTTTCACCGTGTGTTTGAATGTTGCTTTATCAATAAGAGTGAAAATAGTATATGATACATAGTACATCATGACACAATTGAAAAATTGAAAATACCGTCATAGTTTATCTTACCCAAGTATAAGCGTTTTACCAACACGGTAAACTAATATACTATAATATCTTTGACTACTATGAAGCAAAATAAAATATAAATAAAACTTTATAATTGGTATACGAGTAATCACTCAACAAATTCATTACAGTAAAATTGATAAGTATATTAGATTACCAGACTATAATTTATAACTATAAATTGATATCAAAATAGGTGAAAAAAAGGTTAATTAAATACAAAATGCAGAGTACTAATACAAATAAATTATATTTTTATTATAATATTCTTATTTATATAAGTATGATACAACAATGCATTGCGGTGAAAATAATTCTTACAATGAAATACCTATAGGAAGTTAATAATATAGGAAGTTTATATATTTCATTTAAGTGATTTAAATATAGGAAACCTAGAATACCAAGAATATATTTTTAGCGCTTACGATTATTTTATAAAAAAAATTAAGATATTTTACAATATTTATATTTTAACAGGTTTAGGTACCCATCGAAAATATTTGAATATATTATATTTGATTTATAGACAAATTATTTCGGTAACTATTATAATAAGATGTAAACAGTATTAAAAAATGATGAGTGAAATAGTTTTCAAAATAAGTTATTTTTCAACAATATAAATTTTTGAATTATAAATATTTTTATACAAAAATATATAATTTATTATTGTAAACTTATATTATAAATCCATCCATTTAAATTTGCTTTTAAATTTGATTGCGTAGTACCGAATATTTCAAGTTTCCAACAAGGAACTAGCAAATAATTTCTTCCCAGAATTTATCGATATACGTGTATAAGTGTATAAAATAATCATAAAACACTGTTTGAAATGCATTAAATTTAATACTTTTATATATTACAAATTTAATATTTGTAATGATAATGAAAATTGAAAATAAAAGTTGAAAATATAAAAATATTTTATTGGCCATTATATATTTAATTTTGTATTAATGTAATAGTATCATAAAATGATAAATTAATATCAATTACCTTAATATAAAAAAAATACTAAGAAATATAAATATACAAATTAGTCTTAAACGGTTTTTTTTTTTAAATAAATTCAAAAAATAATCTCCTATCATTTAGTCATTTTCTCCAAGTTTGTAGGCATTTCTATTACCATTCGGAGATACGTACAAAAAATGTAAACTAATACAGTGTTATCCCATACGTTGTATATCTATCAAAAATAATTTACGTTGTATCAGTTGTATTATTTTAATGATACATTGGTGCGTACTTCGTAGGTATATTATATGTTATTATGTAGATATGAACAGGTATACATAAGTTATAAGTAACCGAACACGTATTAATAAATTCATTAAATACCCAGTCGGCGGTACCAACTCAAATATTGTAATTTCAAACAAACTTACCCAATACGTTTTAAGAAAAACCAATGGAAAATGGTTTAGCAGTATATATAATGACTTCAGTAATCAATGTACCTGTTATGATGGTCTTACGAATCATGTCCCGTCGCGCTGGCGGGGTCGTCGGTGGCGTGACGTTCGCGATTCGGTGTCTGGATGAAAACTGCGACGGCTCAAGTCGGGAGGGGATGATGTGCGGAAAAAACGGGACATAAAGGGGTAACAAAGTTTGTATCCGGTGGTGACGGGGTTTTCCGCGTGTAGCGCCCCCGTAGTACGCCTGCCGCACGCGCATCGAGGGAGTATCCGAGATGAACAACATTACACACACATATATATATATATTTATGTAAATATTAAAATATATAAGGACACCCGACAAAAATCTTACGCGTAAATATTAATATATATATATATATATAAGTACAATATTTATATGCTACACACATGTATATATATATACATGTGTGTAGAGTATAAACATTGTACTTATATATCAAATATGTATCGAATCAGAGAAAACAAGGCAATGGGTTTTGTATTTTACTTTTTAATTAGAGAACGAAAGTATTTCCAAGTTATCGATAAAAATAAAAGTACTAGAGTATAAAATAAAAACCAAATATTAATTAACATTGTTATTATTGTATATACTTAAAAAAATAAACATTATAATATTCCTATTTAAATTATGTCAGTAGATAAAAGTCACTAATAAAAATGAATTTAAATAAATTTATTTTATTTTATAGAGGATATTAGCCGAAACAACTATAGGAGACTAGAAAATTCTTTTTAAACTTTTCTGAGCAATAGAGAAGAACTTCGAACATTTTGTACTCTATTTCTGAAGATTGTCAAGTGTAATACGGCTAGGAAGTAGAAAGTACTACAATAATATAAATCCTAAAATTGTCAAAGCGAATTTAAAAATGTAGGTAAACAATTCAGAAAATAAAAAGATTTTTTAAGAGTCTATAATTTTTGATTGATTATAATATCTAAACTTAAGCATTTTATAGGCATGACATATTTTCATAAAAAATAGTTAACATCTTCAGATTTGAATATCTATAACGGATCAATAGAAGAGTTATACACCAGTATATAATTTTTAGAATAGGTACTGTTTCTCCTTAAAAATGTTATAAACAACAAACCGAAAAAACCGTAAAAATTACGTATTTTAAAATTAAATTACTCACCACGGTCGAATTTGAAATTATTTATGCTCCTTAATTCTTTGGTTTTTAAAAATAAATAGTTTTAGGTAAAATTAGAACTTATTTAAAGAATTACCACATGACATATTTGAAATTGAATTAATGACATAACTATTATGCATTATATATCGCATACTATTAAACTACTTTTATCAATATATCACAGGCATGAAACGTTGTCAAAATATATTTTGTCTGCAAAAATGATTTGTTTTACTAGAGTACATAAAAAAGTGAAATTTTATCTTTTTAAGAATACATAACAACAAAGTTAACTTATTCTTTTTACATAAAGTTCTAAAACTTTATACGAAAACAACATTAGGGAAGTCGACCAATTTAACAAATGGTGTTACCACACATTTTAGGTAGAAGTTTCAATTCTGATAAAGATGTAATCAAAGTATTTACTTTACTTGTTTCTAAGATGCATAAGTCATAAATGTATCGTTATGATTTATATAGCATAATAATGAGTATTTATAAGTAAGTACATAAAAACTAATGAATAAACTTAGAAATTAAAATACGAGTAATAACTTTGTAAATTGTAGTGAGTATGAATTATTATAATTATTTGTAAGTCACAAAAACATAAGTCAATAGTTAAACGATAAATTGTAAAATAAAAATATTTATATCGAATATGAATAGACATAAGAAAAAAACAGAACTCTAAAAAATAAAAATCAGTTCAGTCTCGATAATTTTAGATTTTAAACGGAGTGATGGATGTATTGATTTTAAAATGTGTTTTTCTTTGTGTGTATGTCATCACGTTTTGGAGAAATAATAGTCCATTTTCGACTTCAATAACTTTTCTGAAAGGAAAGTGAATCTAGTTGGTACTTTGGAGGGTTAAAAGTGAAAAATTATCAAACGATTTTAGATACCTGTTATTTAAAAACTATAAGTCGTAGAAACTTGAAACTTTTACCAGTATTTTACATTGACATTTTCTTTTAACAATTTTCTTTTCAAAATATTTCACTAATTTTTAAGCAATTTATATACGTTTAAAACATGGTTTTATTTTTTTATTTTTTATAATAGAAATAAAATTTTTTTATAAAAAAAATGTCGATGGAGCAAAGTATTTAAAGTTTAATAGAAAATTCTGCATAGATTTTTCTTGTTATCATTCAAAAATTATTAAAATTTATAAATTCAATTATTTTTTATAAGCATTTGAAGAGCAAATATTGATAAGATTTTTCAAAGTTATACTATATGAATTATATTAGATAAAGTACAATATGGTATTTTTCACTAAACTAGTACACCTATAATAATATAAAGTATTATGATAGTTATATGCAATGTTTATGGAAAAAATTGAACAACCATGCCGTATGTACAGTGCCGTATGTATCATGCATATGTATACAAGCACCAATCCGTCCTAATTGTACAATAAATTATTTATATTAAAATAAAATCTATTACGATTTAAATATAATAAAATATATCCTAGACTGAAAAATCATCACCAATCAGAATCGTTTTTCATATACAATGATACCTACCATTGCATTCATATTTAATCATTATAATGAACTACTCTATGGGCCTATGACCTAGGTCCACCCACCCCTACTATATAGCAAAGCGATTTTTTTTATTTTGTTAACAAAAAAAATTATTTACGAATACCACAAGTCGATTGTTTCATTACACCATCGATGATGAAAATCTAAAAAACTCATTGATGTACCACAGCTACTTCAACATAAGTCGTCGTTGACCTTAATACATTTTCAGACTTAAGATAAAATGCAGTTTGAAATACAACAAAGGTACCATTCAGTTTTTCAATATAGTTTCAGCATATTGTAAAAATCCTTATATTTTGTGCATTACCAGCCTCCAGATCATTTTTATAAAAAAAAAAACAACCCCGAGCTCTTTAAAAAACACGCACCAACTAAATATATGCCGTGTAATTTAAATATACCTACGTAACAATTTAAGATTTCAATGCAAAATCAGAAACTTATATTTTCTAACTATTGTCCGGTCTTTGACCTTTGAAACAACTGTTGTAATATTTAAATTGGTGATAGGAGAAAGCATATTATTGTGAAAACCGCAGTTGATTATCTATATAACATCATATATATATATAGCAGATATGACTCGTATGGGTATAGTTCATTTCTAGGAGAGATAATAAATTTAATGTGACCGGATATTGAAATTAACGATAAATTAACGGGCTAGACCAATATGATGGTAATAGTATTTACACGGTTACAGGAAAAAGTATAGAACCCCCAATAGAATCAACCAGTCCTAACGATTTCGCGATAAATAATTAATAAATACTTATAATATTTATTATAATTTATAATATTAGTATATTATTACCTTTCGTCGCAGTAAAATGTTGTTTTCGAGTACAATGTGTTCGCACAGTCACACGGGAAACATGTGATGGAAGCGGACCCGAACTTACACGGAAACCTGCAAACAACGCAGAACGAATGTTAACGGAAGCGGAGTAAATTAGTAATATTCACCACGGCGATGCATATGGAATATTATTCGTGTAACACGCACTTTTAATTTTCGGCGCGGGCGCATTGGTACTTGAAAGCTTAAACACGACGGACGGACACGATAATTTATAATAATATATTATATATGTACTCATATAAGTAACAGAACACGACCGTTTGTAATCGTTTTCGCGAAAACGCAAAGGCGTATGTCAAGAACTATCGAGGTCAACTGTCCACTGTGTAAAACAAGGAATCAAAACGGGTTTCAACCTTTCAACCCGGTTGTAAAATCCGGGATACCCGGGTAAAATTCGAAACCTGGTACAAACCAAAACCTGAAACCCAGCAAAATGTGAACCCAGTTTTGACCCGATGCCCAAGTAAAAATTATTCCAGGTGTATAAATTCATTAAAATTGAATTTAAAATGTTTTACCATGTATAATATTATAAACTGATTTGGCTATTTGAGATAGATAAATAGCCAAATAGGTGAATATAATGTTATATAAGATGCAGCTTGGTTTATATTTCTTGTTCTTATTATTTACGCATTGCATATTACGTAAATCAATATCTTAAATTATTTCACTGTCTGATACCTGACTATAGTACTACGTGTACTAGACAGGGTTGGCAAAAACCCGGGCTTTATTGAAAAAACCCAACCCATCCGAAAAAATCGGAATACTTTTCCATGTATTAGCTGCACTGTTATTTGATTTTTTCCTTATCGCGTTATCTCTTAACTAAACTAGCCCCGTCAAAACTATATGATAATAATAGGGTCGTAGCCCATTCGGCTCCCGTTTCTCTAACCGGCTCCCGTTTTACAAAAAGGTCAATTCCCAAACGGCTCCCGTCCAAAAAGGTCTAACGAACAGGTACATTCCTAAACGGCTCCGGTTTTGTACACCACAAATACCTTCCCATTTTATACAGACTTAGGACTGTCTCAAAAGAGGTGTGGTTAAAAATGTCTTGGTGTTCACTATGTAAATTATTAAAATTATATAAAAAAAAAACGTATAGTATAATATTAAATTTTAAATTTTTAACGTTAAAAAAATATTTAAAAAATGTAAAAAATGTATAAATAAAAATATTAAAAAAATCATATATCGGGTAAATTTTTTAAGCACAATACTTCTATATAGTCTATGCGTGATATTTTACTTGATGAAAACTCACAAATGATTTTTTCGACGAACTCTTGCTTTTTTTTCGATCTTGGTGTATTAAAATAACTTCGAGCTTTAATTAGCGTTTCAGATTGTATATTGATTAGTATGTCAATAACCTTAAAAATATTTGGGTGTGTAGTATTGAATTCTTTGTTGAATTTACTGTGGAACGCTTCACATCCATTTGTGGTCAAAAAAAGGGCAGATGAACACACAGCCCACATTTTAGGAGGGAAAAGACTATCTGAAGTTATGTAATTTTCAAAAATAAAGTCGAAAGCCTGGTCTATTTTATCATCTATGGGTTTGATAGCCATTATACTATACGCTTTTTTTATATAATCTTAATAATTTACATAGTGTACACCAAGACATTTTTAATCACACCTCTTTTGAGACAGTCCTAAGTCTGTTTAAAGTGGGAAGGAATTTGTGGTGCATAAAACCGGAGCCGTTTAGGAATTTACCTATTCGTTAGACCTTTTTGGACGGGAGCCGTTTGAGAATAAGCGAACAATAGATGGGAGCCGTTTGGGATCCGATGAATAATAGAAGATATTGACATTCTGAACTTTTCCGATTTGTTAATTGTTAACATTTATATTGACTGTTGGTGTGTAGTTTTTTAATTATATACTTTTAATTGTACCTACCTAATTAAAAAAAAAATAATAAGGTTTTTTTCAAAATTATTTAATATTTTAATTGGAAAAATAATTCCTATAAGAAAAATTTTTCTGCAAATTAACATAAGTAAAAAAAAAAAAAGTGTATTTTATCCAGAAAAGCAGCCCAGGTTTTATGGGTTTTTTTTAAAAAAATGAGTGGGTTTAACCCAGAAAAGAAGCCCGGGTTTTTTATGGGGTTTTTCAAAATATCAAGTGGGTTTAACCCAGAAAAGCAGCCCGGGTTTTTTCGGGGTGGGCTTTTTCGTGCCAACCCTGAAGTACGCTATCGTATTTGTGTGATTCTAGTATGCACTATAAAAGTGATTAACGAGTAATGATGGTATCGCATAATGCATTTATGACGGAATCGTACGCCGTTTGAAAAACGGTCCTTTTTAATCGCACTACTAACATAGCAGACATTTATATCGCATGTTTTAGAACTAGATTTTACTGGCAAGTTGCAGTTTAAACTTTTTTTAAAGGGTAATATTTATTAATTATTGTGCAAAATATTTTACTTTTTCATAATAAATTAAAAATAAACGTGTATACTTTAAACACTTCTACACAAATTTATTAATTTTATAAATTTAAATACAAATTATTTATTTTGTTATTATTTACATAGGTATTACTTACTGCCCATCTTTGAGAAAAGAAGATACTGTTCTAAGACTGGCCATTCCACCAGAAGAAAAATGATCAAGGTTATCAGTTTCATCGAGGTAAGATAAATATCACCTTTTGATGTACTGAGTATACTCAGTATTTGCATATTATACTTATACATATTAATTAAATGAAGCCTATAATAATATAGACACCAAAGTATTTATAATTCATATTCATTATACCAAACAGGCAATTTTATGAGTTTTATTCTCGTTATTTATACATTGTAACTATTTTTAATTATGTACTTAATAATTTTAGCATTATTATTATTATAAACTATTTCTATCTATATTAAATTATTGTTTTTATACTTAAATATTATTGATTTATTTAACATATTATACAGTCTACTCAGTTATAGATCTCATTATTATAATCAAGTAACATTTGATAAGCGTTATAGGCCGTTAGAGACCGTTCACAACTATTGGCGATACTGAGCGTTTCCATCGGTCAAAATTCGTATTTTGATAGCAATAAATGAAAAAATGACTTCTCAGTAAGTATCGTTTCTCGGAAGATCTGTTTTGTCAGACTATTCTAAAATTTATCTTCAAAGTTACTGTTTTTTAGACAAGCATTTTGAAAGTCTTTATTTTAGTAGACATTGGTAGCTTTAACGTTGGACATTATCATTTTCTTGATTCAGCATGTTTGCTGTTGAAACTAGAGTTTCATTCAATTCAGTTAGTATTTCTGCACCACTTGAGGGGTTATTGTTATCTTCAGCCCTTCATAAAACAATACAATTTAAATATTGTTTTGATTTCTGATTTATAATACTAAATTAATTTAAATAATACACAATTTTAAAGTGTTTACATAATGAATACTTCATAATTAAGAACTATTCTTACTTGTCTTACTTT
This sequence comes from Chaitophorus viminalis, assembly GCA_025469195.1. Classification (NCBI taxonomy): domain Eukaryota; kingdom Metazoa; phylum Arthropoda; class Insecta; order Hemiptera; family Aphididae; genus Chaitophorus; species Chaitophorus viminalis. Next base: position 98,343 of record JAIPRK010000153.1, on the reverse strand, counting down.
TTTCCATAACTGGACGCGAAAATTCCAAAAGATTTGCTATTTTGCTAATATTTATTTTTTATTTCCGGATGCAGCCTAAGCTGATTTTAAGGTACATTTCTTGCAGTAGGTATCTCTAATTGATCTCCATTCCATTTATTTTTTCAATCCATGATAAAAAAAAAAATGTATAAATGACAATGATATTGAATTGACATTTATTTTTAAGCTGTTCAAAAGTTCAAACTTAAGTATAAGAAATAGGGGTAAAGCAAAACGTATAGCTCAAAATAAAAGGGAATGAATAAACATTTTCAATGATCAAAATTTAAATAAACTTCCAAAAAATAGAATAAAGTAAATTGATAGTATAATTTGTGAAAAATAATGAATAATTTAACCTAATATTTTTTCAAAATAATTGTATTAAAAAATTATAACATTTATATTTTTTAAGTTTTTTTTTTTTTTAGTTGTACCTACTAAGAAAATCAGAATGTGTGATAAACTTAGAAGAAACCCAAACAAGTTAATGTAATTTTAAGCCCTCAAATTGTTAAGAATCTAATTAATTATGAAAACTAAAAGTCTGTGCACGCCTGTCGCCTATAATATTATTGTGCGTACTAAACTGTCCGTAATAAAATTAAATGAATGGACGGCGTTTTGTATAGGCAATTGTGGGCACATCATTCAAAATAAAAAATGTTATTTCACACCGTATTTGTGATAAAAATATAATTTTAACTTTTCTATTGAATAAACATTTTGTTTACAGTATTATTACTAATATGAAGCTTAATTTTCATAATAAGATCTTACCGTTATCAATATGATATTTCATATTTACTATACCCCAAGTATTATAATGTATAATATGCCATACGGCACACACATAAATATAACAAACATAATATTATGTTCGTCGAATAATTATTTGAAAAACAAATAAAAAATGTAATGGAGTATATCCATTGGCTTTTAATGGGATATAATATAATGTACCAGAAGAGGTTTCTAAATAATTCCCCTCCCTTCGTGTATTGTAATTAAAATATTCATGGTTTTAAAAAAACTCGTCATTCCTATGCATTTTTAATTTACGTTACACTCTGACATTTCTATGTTTAAAATCCCGATTAGTTTTCAATAAAATCATTAAAACTACCGCGATCAAAGGGGGGATGGCTCTGGAGGGTTGAATTTATTTTACTTTCAACACTTTTAAAAATAATTTTTAAAAATAATCTATGTTTAAAATTTAAAATACAAAAAAATTGATAGATATAATCATATAATAAATTAAATTATACCTATTTTTTTACTATTTATATTTTAACCGAGAGACCGGGAAGGATTTGTTTTGCACACTTCTGCCTCCCGGATCTTAAATTATACCTAAAAAGACCAGTGTACGTCTTCGTAAGAATTTGATGTTTGTGAATAAATATAAATTCTTTTTAAATAAAAACATACAATCATTTAAAACACATAATAAGTGAATTATGAATTAGGCTGATTAGGGAATTTATGAGTGTAAGACTTACTATTAGCGTAGGATTATCATCAATCATTTTTCTTCTCAATGACATAATTAACATCTCTCATAATATACAATGTGTGTGATATGGGTGTGTACCAAAATCGAATCCTAAAACATTTTTATTTTTTCAAATCTTACGTTTAAGTTATTACTTACAAACAATAAAACTTTAACAATCTACCTACTTATAATAAGTAATCAGTAATCATCTTCAACTTATACGAAGCTGTATGAAATATTTTTAATAATAAATCATCATAAAACATAAATTAAAAAAATAACTCACCATCAGTTTTGAATTTTTGATCATAAGCTTGTGCATAGAATATAATACATTTATGCATGTATAGAATATATAAACCTTTCTCGCTTTATTCAAAACCTACAATAATAAGCACCACGTAAGATACAATACGAATATATGAATAATACTTAGTATCAAATACATGTACTTATATCATTAGTAATTATAATATCCTTGAGAATGTTATGATCTTTCATTTTTAAAATAGGAATTTCAATCACCTACGTAACTCATAAATAAAAATCACTTCCTAGTCAAATATTTGATGGTTACATTACATTGTAGTTACATATTTGATATTATAGCTTGTTATGTGCGGACTTTTTTAACCGTATTGTGCGTAGATATTATTTACTAAGATAATGAATCTTGATGTGATAAATTTAATAACAATAAAAATAAAAAACAGTTAATTTAATTTTTTAGAAGGTAGCTAGTACCTAAGTACCTACCTAATATAATATGTATTTTTGATGCGTTATTATATTATCGAAATATAAATTAGAAACTATTTCATACATATTACTTTCCGGCTTCAGTGTTCAATTTTCCAAACTCAAGATGAGTATAACTACCTAATAGTTATATTTCTGACTAAAATAAATCTATCATACAAATAACATATTAGTTAGGTCAATTTTTTATTAGATGGTCTGGATGTTGATCTTTAACAAACTACTATAGAATACATAGAAATTAATCACTACTGTTTTAGATTAAACTATTAAAGTATATTATACTTGCAGTTTATAGAATAGGTACCTATTTAGGTAGGTACTTATTATTTCATTAACAATTCCACTTATATATATATATTTCAATAAGTAACTTATGATTAAACATGATTGTCTCATAACTGTCTTGATTGATGAAAGACAAACAAAAATAAAATTAATTAATTTTTCTCATTTAAACATTTTTTTTTATCTACTAAACATGTTTTATGTACTTACTAACTTATTTAAAGGACCATGAAACAAAACAAACAAGAAATGTATAACTTAATGTAATAACAGGTATAGAAACTGAAGTATTTGTCTTAAACTATCGGATGACTCCATCTACGTCAAAAAGCGATAATACGTATACGTGTGACATCACTGGTGCGCATATCGGAATCGTGCTGTATTACTTTACACAAATGTGAGTCGCTTATTGCGTATTGCGACGTTTCATAAAGTATCAAGCGCGGATCCAAGGGGGGGGGGCTTTAGCCCCCCTTTGGACGTGTTTATAATTATATATTATTACATATTATAATAATATATTACTTTTCGAGCACCAACGACTGTTCGATGTCGGCAGTCGGCGGATATCATAGATACTGACATGAAAATATGATATGTCATCAAATATATCATTATTATCATTATATATGAAATTTCAACAAACATAAAATAGGCGTGTTTTCGCGCTTAACCAAATGTAACCCAAACATTAAAATATTACTACAAATTTTTGCAACAATAACAATAACATCAGCAACAGCTGAAAGATCATTTTCTTCCCTAAGGCGACTGAAAAATTACATGAAATCTTCTGACAGAAGACAGACTAAATGGGTTAGTAGTACTTACTGCACATACATAAAGAAATACCCATCGATATCGACGATGTCATAAATAGATTTTCTCGACAGAAGCAAAGGAAAATGAAAACTGAAAATTGGTCAAAAGACTTATGAACTTATTTATCTTAATATCTAGCTTATTATCTTTTTATTATTTTAAAATATATTTTAATTAATATATATACGTACTAAAATTATAGATTTTGTCTTTATGTGATATAATTTATAGCCCCTTATTTCGCCCCCCCCTTATTTCATATTTCTAGATCCGCCCCTGTAAAGTATAAACACTGATTTTTAATCTATCGGTATTTAGAAAGATACGTACACAAAGTACATATTATTATTACACATATCTGCTTATTCAATAGTAATTACTAATTATTAATTGTAGTATTTGCTTCATAGAAATTCCAGCATATGTTGTACAAGCTACTCGAAAAAAGTACCCAGAAAATAATATGAAATACGTAGGCTTAAATGAAAACTTCACCAGATAATTGGATGAAGAAATTTTCAACTCAATATCGATTAAATTTAGTATAATATAAAATAAATTATAAGTTCAGTTATTGTTTTTAAAATTATAATTATTTAAAATAAATTAATTCCTAATACTTCTTGAATATTCAATATATAATCGAATAAATTGTTTTAACCTATATAAATGCTTATATTTTATAATCAATGATTTTATATTTAATTATGATATAAGATTTACTAAATTATAATTTAATAAGTATAAAAGTTACCATAATGTTTAAATTTTAAAATCACATATCTACTTACACATCTATCTAATTATGATCCTAAAAATAATAAATTTAAATAACTTACCTCAACTTACCACTTTGTAATTAAATTTAAATGTTCTAATAGCACCAACAAACGTCAAAGGAAGAATGATATATGATTGTAATTTAAGTACTAGTGAATTATAAATCGCCACATATCCATTTCTTGTATAAAATAATATGGCAGTACGACTTCGATGACACATCTATGAATACATATCACTGTTTTTAGACACAATAGTGAATGCAAATTTATTTTGAAAAGACAAACATTTTAGTTATTATTACCACTATTACATAAGTAGAGTATAAAATACTTGTATTATAATAAGGGTATAATAAAAAAAAAATTAAATTAAATAAAAAAATCCTTTAATGAAATTAAAAAAAAAAATTTTATACATAAATATATAATATATTTAACTGTTATAATATCACAACATAATTTAATACAATAAGATAGATAATTAAATAAAATACTTTTTTTATAATGTAGTCAAACATAAATATTGCAATATACTCATAAATTGTTCAGATATTCTAATTAATTCTAACATGACAAATGAATTACACTTATATGAAAATATTTGCAAACCTTAATATTGATCATAAATTCATAAATAATTATCATTAATTAGCAAACACATTAGAGAAGAATAATTTCAATAAAAGTATATTTTTTAATTAATTATTTATGATATTATTAAATTAATGATAATTATCTACATTATAAGAGCATGATAATCAAATTAACAATTGGATGGGTAGATACTAAATATTTAAACTTTATTTGATATTTTTAATCATAAAGTTTAAAACTCGCGGTTTGGTAACAAAATTGGTGCAATCAATGTCCAAACATAAAGTCCCGCACAAACCCAGCAAGACAGTATTTTAATCCATGTAGAAGCATAATCTGGGTGAAGTTCATTCAAATTAGAGCTTGGTCTAATTAAAAACAAAATTGATAATAATAAATGAAAAAAGTATAAACATATTATTTTATATAAACTATTGGTTATACTTACGAATACCAATTTGTAAGTGTCATCATCAAGTATAAAGTAGCCATTGCAAATGTGAAATGATAAAATGACCATGAATATGCAACTCCTTCTTTTTCATCATCAAAGAGTTTACCACTGTTATCATCATCAGATATTGGTCCTCCTTCAAGGTCATTACCATTCCCTACTAAAAATATCAAAAAATAATAAATACTTGCGTACATATATTATTTAATTTTGATTTTTGAAATTAATACATATAACATTTATTCATTATTTAAATATAAAATAAATATTTAAAAACTACTCACTTCTTTCGGTAGAAGTGCTCATAGAGAATTTAGATGATGATCCAGTTTTTATAGCTGAATATAAAACAAATACAACAAAAATTCCAATACTGACCAAGTTTTCAGAACCAAAATGAATTTTGGAATCACCTGGGTTTGAATTACTGAAAATTTCTGCTAAACTCTTGTTACACTTGGTTTCTAAAATGTTTATATAAATTAAAAATCAATAGTAAATTATTTAATAATTTATAAGTATAAAGTGTTTTAATTGACAAATATAATATATATAATACCTGGACCACTGTTGAGTGCTGACCAAGTAAGATAAACCACATACAAACTAACAATAGATGATTGCAACAATCCAGATTTTTCGTGCACACGTTGTACACATGGAGTAATTGAAATTGAACTAATAAATAAACATATCACAATTGTGAGTGTAATAAAGAACTTGTTCAATCGACATCCATCATCCTAAAAAAATATAGTAAATATTTCAAGCATTAGAAATAATATTGTTTTCTTTTAACTAATATCAAATAAAAACTAATTCTATTCAATCAATGTTATATTTTACCTGAGTAAAACTGTGATACATAATAATGACCCCTGTAATGGCTAGTCCATAACATACTATTGTTGTAAACAACAATGCAAAATACCTAAAGAAATAAATAGTTTTTTAATTCAAATTAATTTCAACTTAATAAAATAGAACCTACCATCTTTTATCTTCAGTTTGTTCCCAATTGTCAAGCCATGATTCAGCCAAAGAATGAGCAGAATCTAAGACCTGTACAAATTGGAGAATGAGATAAATAAAACCACCAATCATACCATAAATCATAAAAATATGGCCAAAGCTTCCTGGTGCAATAAAAAATGAACCAACAATACCCAAAAATACAATGAGGTACTTGAGGCCCCAAAACCTAAAAAATAAATTAAGTAATTAAGTGACACACTAAATACAACAAAATGAAATGTTAATTGCATAAAACATTACCCATTTTGTATATGTGCCCGTCTATCTCTAGAATCTTTCACTCTCATCATGATTAATGCCATTAGTGAAAAGAATACAAACATAGTATAACAAATTCTGTAAACGGCCAGGTAGCCTACAGCATCTTTACAATCAATCGAAATGGGCGATACTTTATTTAATAAATCCTTAGTTAAGCCTGAGCCTTGGTCATTTTGACAAAACGGTACCTAAATACATCGGTTAACAAATGTAACAAATATTTTATATTTAAAAGATTTAATAATTAAATTTACCTTCTGTAAAAAGGACTGCAATCCAGGAGTGAGTGTAATGCAACTTAAAATAACAGCTACAAGTAACATGAGGCTGTACATCACTTTTGTCGATGTAGAATTACCACACGAAGGACAACACGAAAAAAGTGAACATGCTGCTTGGCCGCAACAACAAGCCATCTAACAAATTTGATAAAATTAAAACTATATTAAATTGTACATTATAACAAAGACAATATAAATAAAACTAACTTGGCCTACTGTACACAATGACAGTAATGCACCCATTTTAACGACACGGATCGATGTATCCCTAAAATTGTGAAAATACAAAATTACTTATCCCGCACAAACACCAAAAATATTTGTGTATTGAAATTGTCGACATTTTATGTCCCTTACCTCGATTAGTCTTTTTAGAATAATAATATTAATAAAATCTTTTGTGAGTCTTGTTCGATTCCGATAATGATAAACAATTAACAATAGGCACTACTTTATTGTTTCATGTTTATAGTGCTTATACTTTGTATTGTTAAGTACTTGTTTATCCTGTTGATCAATAATATGTTCAATGTTGATGATAAGGTCATATGGAATTAAAATATTTTAATTTTATCATGGAAGAAACAGTGTGAAGTAATAGCGATAACGTTCGAGGATGTACGTATGTAATGTAATAATTAATTGATTAATAAATATTGAATAGGACGAAAGGAATTATTTTACGAATATACTAAATACAAATTTACATCTCACTTCTCAGTCAATGTGTAATATGTATGTACAATGTACATAGTACATTTTATTTCATCGTTCCCCCTCCGTAGTGTTTTCACCAGATTTTCGGTTAAATTAAATAATTATACAACAATACAACTAATATAAGTGTATCCTAATAAAAAACAACACAAAATTATATAAGTCGAAAAAAATTTTAATTTACAAAATTGATTATGTTCAAAGTTTCAACATATTCCATAGCCATAGGTCTTCGTAGCCTCGTAGTTATGGTTTTCTTCATTCATTTTTTCCTCCTTGAGCAGTTTACCTCATCAGCGATATTATAATTATATATACATATGTGATTTTTGTCATCATTAATTTTCGAGTTGATTATATTATATAATAATAATAATATTATTATTAAATGTTGAACTCGTTTTTCAAAAATAATTTGCACAGGAAGGTGCCTCCGTTCAAATTAAAAATATTAGTACCTACGCTAAAAAAATTTAAAAAGTAGTAGGAGAACTCCGTTTCCCCCAATTCAAGCACTTTCTCCGTGTATTGCACATGTGATAGACATACAGAAAATCTTGGCTTTGCATTCCCCCCAACTACACCAATGTCCAACATCAAATGTGTTACATGTAGCCTATATTAACGAAAGCCAAGAGGGATGGATTGTAAATAAGTATACATATTTATTGGTATATGCAATAGTACGCAGAATGCAATTCCTTATTATTTGTTTTTTATTATACAATTATTTTGATTAACATTTAAAATCTACTTTTTTCTTATAAAATACCTTAACAAAATTTCATTATAAAATATTATTTACAAATTTTAAATATAAAAGAGAACAATTTTTTTAGTAATGTCTTATATGTGTCATATGTATCAAATAACTAAATCCAATCTTCCGTTTCATTAAGCAAATTTGCCATCGTGGTTTATAATGAGATCTTGACAAAAGCGTGAATTAATGTCATTAAATTTAATCGTTCCTCAGATATTCTCGACTTCATCCAAATTCACCGTAGTGATGAAATATTCAGCTGTTGCACCTATTTATACTGCTAGAACGCGACAAGAATTTTTAAATGTAAATTTTTATAGTAAATCAAATTTTGATTTAATGTTTTTTTTTTAGAAAGTTAGTACCAAGTTAATTTGTAATAATTTGTTACCCGATATTTGGATTTTCTAACCAAAAATGTAACCCTTAAAATAATTAAATCAACAGACTGTCGGATCGAACCAGAATCGGTTCCAATGTAGCAGTAGCTACGAGGTTGGCCATAACTAGACAATAGTATTAACTTAACATAAATGTCTCCTAGAAGAAGACAATGCAACTAACAAAATGGAACAAGTAAGCACAAAGAAAGAAAGAAATAACTTTCATTATGATTAAATTAAAGCGAGCTGCTTACCATGTGAGTTGCACCATATGACACACTTGACACAATATACTTATTCACTATACAAATACATACCTAAAGACAAAGTGAAATTTACATTACTTGTTAACAATATATATTTAGTAGTACACTAGTTACTAGTACCTTACATAATAATAAGGGTTTATGACAATCTTTAAATTTAACAATAAAAATTAATAATAATATAGTTAAAACTTAACTTCTGAATATTTTAGTATTGTCTGCGCATTAATACAAATTGTACATATTATTATGTACAAATTCAGGCGGTCTAAGATCAAAATAAGGCAGCATTAATTATACTATTTAGCTTAGTTTTCCAATAACGGTATGTAAAATTATACTGCATAAAAGTAACTCTAAACATAAAATGACAAAGAAATTTAAATTTTTTTTGTTTAACTGTAAACCATACATTTGTCATTTACTTGCGAAAACATAAATAATCAATACATGCGAGTGGTTAGGTTTTAAATGTTAAAAGTGCGCGGATGGAAAATAATTTTGATTGAAATAGAAAATAAATCATCGGTAATATATAATATATAGACGACCGTCCGCGCGGGTATCGTTTTTCAGAGTCGTCCGAACGACGACGCCGCGATATACGTTGAACCGTGCGTGACGGCGACCAGAACGCGGTAGGCGGGCGCGTACACCAGGTACAGCGCGGCCAAGTTGACGAACAGCACGACCACCACGTGGCCGACGAACTCTATCCAGACGGCGCGTCCGGCGGTGGCCGCTAACGGGTGGTCGGGGTCGCACGACGATTCGCAGCGGTCGGCGGCGGCGTGCTGCAGCGTGCGGCTCCGGGCCACTGCCAGTCGGTGGACGAGGAACGCGACGGACCGGACGGCTATGGTGGCCGCGCCGAAGACGAACACGGCCAGCAGCAGGACGCCGGCCACCATCGTCCTGGCGCGGTAGGCCACGTACAGGACTGCGTCCGCGAAACACCCGCTCCGGCCGCCGCACATCTGTTCCGCATCGCGGTCGTCGTCGGCCACGAACGCACACGCCTCGGCTAGCAGCCGATCGTCGCGGCCGGACGGCGGCGTCCACGACCGCGCGTCGCAGCTGTCCACGCGCCAGCTGCGCACTTCACGGCACGCGTCCGTGGCCCAGGACAACAAGGATTCCGGCTCGTCCCGTTGGCCGCTCGTGCTGCAGTCCAGGTAGTCGTCGGCGCGGTTCGGCCCCCGGTGAATGCCCTCAATCATTTTTCTTCGACAATTTTGCGAAAAAAAAGTTAAAAATGAAACCACGATTAAATTCTGTTGCAGCCAGTTGATACTATTATAAGCAAACGCACGCGCGTCGCCATGGCGCACGTTGTATCAAACTGGATATTATATTTAAAATACAATATTATGTATGATTATTATTACTGAATATAGCTTCGCGTGGGTATTATTACGTGTACACAGGACACCCACAAGGGGGGAGGGTGCTGTTGGACCAGGAGTACAGGGGCCCGTGTGACGGTTGAAAATAACTTGCAATTTTTGAAGTTTTAATAGCACTACTTATTTTATATTAGATAATATTATAGAATAACATGAATTTATGAATCATAAATTATGATGTATTAATTTATTATATTAACTTAATATTAATATTATATGTATGTATGCGAAACCTAATCTATACCTACATTTAGTCATTTGTCATTTGATTTTTTATAAGTTTCAGATTAACCATTGATTACTCTCGGATTTAATAAAAAACCTACAAAATATACGAAATAGTTAGCCTTAAATTATATTCGAAACGTAGCAAGTAGTTAAAGAAATATAAATAATATCACATTTTGCAGATAATACAAGACAAATAAAAAGAAAATCTTGTTTAGCGATGAAACTTCTGAAACTACCAGATAGATATCTACAGCTGTTGTAACTACTGAACCTGAAATAGTGTTTAAAAATTATGTGATAATGATTCACAATTGACTTTATTTTGTCAGATTTAGAACATCAATTTCAAGCGGTCGAAAATATTTGTTACATTTTTGAGCCATTATTAAATTTTCTGTCACTAACCAATGAAAAATTAGAACTGAAAACAAAATCACTTGTTTCTTAGGAATAAATTCAGTAAAATGCAGTGTTTGTAATTGATAAGACAATATATTTATGACGTATCATGTTGTGTAATAAAATATATTTCGTTTATATTGATTTGTTAAAAAAAAAAGTATAATAATATTGTATTTTATTTTCATTAAGTAGTTGTCATGATATTAGTTTAATTACTGCAACGGTAAAACAAGAAATCCTATTTCCGCCAGTCACACTAACTGTAGTCAGTACTTCACAAAAGGGTTTTTACTCATTTAATATATATAAATAAATAAATAAAATATCATATTTTAATTATTTATATGTATTCACAAAGTAGGTTTATGTTTATGATTGTTCAAATAATACGTCAACGTGTTATCGCATGACTCATTAGATGAAGATATTTTTTAACAAAATATAATGGCAAAATAACTATAACCACTTCAATTTATTATTTCACTATACGCGATTCGATTAATACTGTAGGTACATATAATATATTGATATGAATATAGAAACGACAAACGAGCATATGATTTTTGTAGACGAAAATTCTTAAAACAGTTTTATAATACTTTAGGTTCAAGAATTTAATACAGGATTTTTTACCATTTTTTTTTTTTAATTATAGTCAATAAGAAAAGTTAACTGGAACCAGTTTTATAAACATTTTTGAATGGTGTTACTAATTGTACCTGCTGTAAGTTATAGCCTGGCGCGGATTATTGAAAAAGAGATCCATGTCTTTTTTTTTGGATGCTACACAGTTTTAATTTTTAGGAAGTAACAAGAATAATATTGGGGCAAACTTGAAAAAAAAAATACCACCTAACCTATCGATAAAATATTTCAACATTTCGATGTGTACTTAGGAGTTTGGACAACAAATGCAAAATATATACCACATTAATTCGAACAAAAACGAATGTATCACCTTTGACAATTATTAGTACTACGATGGAAAAATTAAAAGATTGCTCGTGAATACAGTGTACCTATAATAATATTCTTATAATATTATATATTATAATGATTATTGAAGTTTTAAGTGCTACCATTGATTAGAAAATTGTTCATTTGTGTATTCTATAATCAATGGTGTATTGGTGTTACATTATTATGAATAGTATATTATATTACTTTAGACTTTAGTCCTTGGAAAATATAAGTATTAAAAGTTCAAATGAATTATTGCTTATTGACGTGCACCTATATTATCGAATAAAAACCCAAGGACCTACCAAAGTTCAATAGGTACTTATGATATTTAGCCATTCGAAACAAGGTATGCTGACAACCATCGCCCGGCCTGTATGATCATAAACTCATAACTCATAATACCGAATTGAACGTACACACGCACACGTATATATGTATGTTGTACACGCAGGTACAACCACCGGTGTATATTATAGTTTAAATCCCACGGATGTATTTTAATTTTTTTCCTCACGAAAGGGAACAAAGAAAAAGCCCCACCGACGGCATGGCGAATCGATACGGTATTGTGTAGTTTTACTCGCACGGTTGGTTTTGTAACATTTTTCATCGTAGCCCGTATTTTCCCTTGGTTGTTTTCACTACCGCAGTGTTATTACTCGTCGTCCATCAACGGCGGCGTACGCAACATTAGGAATACAGCAGCTGCGGCGGTGTCCGCGATACGTTTACGACCCCATCGTTTTGGAATGAATAATTTTCTTTTTTACCTTCTCCGCGCGAGATTATGACGTAGCGTTATCGGGCCGCTTATTGCATTATTACATTATTATTACATTATTGCAATCGTGATATCGTCGTCGCTCGTATCACGACATTCACATGTCACAACAGCGACAAGCTTCGAGTTCGTAAACTTTGTCCGTTACGTTTGTGTAATATATTACACCGGAGTGTTCAGTCTGTATTATTATCATGGTCGAAGGCGACAAGAATGTTATTAATATACCTATCCTTGAGCACGTAGCCCATAGACACATAGAGTCATAGACAGTAATAACATGCTCATATAGATGTTCCATGTTGTAGATAATAATTAGTACCATAGTGTAGAGCGTAATGCGATGCGTCTTATAATAATAATCAGGTACAAGGTACAACGCCTATTTTACACCTAATCTATGACATTTGATAATTTACAAAACGACGATACAACCAATGATGCTGTGCAACTTGAGTATTATTTTATCGTTTCCCGTCGACCGCCGTTTTTTTTTTTTTCTAGCTACCGAGCACCATAATGTGCACTATGAATAATATTATTATCATTAACGTTGTCGAACGACGAATAAAAACCCCTCGAAACGACGCTTGAATATTTTTGTTGTATATAATAGTAATAATAATATGCTAGTCGCGCGTGGTGGTCGTATTGTATTATTCTGATCGCGCGCGCGCAAGCCGGTGACGAGACTTCCTCTTTCGTGCACCCGCCAACGCTATGCACTCGTCGACCGGCACCCGCCGACCACACGCCACGTACGAAATGCTTTTTTATCTGAACGTCAAAACGTTTTGTGAATAGTTGAATAATATATATTAAAAAAAAAAAAAACATCGATACGCTCGTTGATGACTATACATGTTGCGCGTTCCGTTGCAGGAAATACTGTCGGAGCGTTATCGGTTTCGAACAATATCGTTTCGCTCGTCAGTCCACCGCTGTTGCCTACATGTCCAACATGTCTGGAGACAGAGTATTGGTTTTGGGAGGTAAAATGTTTTTTCATTTCTGTTTACCTACCGTTTTATTCAAAATAACTAATAACTTGTTTTCTTCTGAACGTTTCAGGATGTGGTTTTATCGGTCGCAATCTGGTCAAGTACTTGGTCGACAATAATCTGGCGTCCTACATCAGGGTAGTGGACAAGGTACCACCTCAGATAGCTTGGCTCAATGACGATCATAAGGCAGCGTTTGAATCCCCTCTAGTCGAATTTCATAGTGCAAATCTGATACACCAAGGTAAAAATTCATCCATCCACACCAACCCAAATACTCTAAGAATATGGTTTTCATTTTTTTTTCTCTGCACAGGTCCATGTGAGAGCGCTTTTGAAGGTTCTTTCGATTATGCCATAAATTGTGCTGGTGAAACACGTGTGAATCTACCGGATACCATTTACGAAGAAGGGATTGTTAAACTTAGTATGAACTGTGCTCGTGCTGCTACCAAGTATGGTGTGAGACGATATCTTGAAGTGTCATCTGGCCAAGTGACTAGTAACCACAAAGAACCAATAAAAGAAGATGACCAAATAATACCAATAACATCAATTGCAAAGTACAAACAAAAAGTGGAAAAGCAGTTGAAAGATGTTCCGAATTTATCTTATACAATCGTCAGGCCAGCTATTGTATATGGTTTAGGCGATAAAACTGGGCTCAGTATGTGTCTTCTATGCATAAGTCATAAGACATTGACTGTTGGCATTTAATTGAATTTGTGTTATAGCTCCAAATCTTGTAATTGGCTCTTTATATCGAAGTCTGCAACAGCCCATTCAAATACTATGGAAAGGTAGTACAGCTTGTAACACAATACATGTTGAAGACGTATGTAAAGCTATCTGGGATTTGTTGAAATTGCCAAAAGCTATTGGAGAAACATACAATTTGGTGGATAGTGGGCAAACTACCCAGGATATAATTGCTGGAATAGTATCTTCAATATTTGGAATCAAACACGAGTTCTTAGGAACCCTTTTTTCATCTTTGTGTAAAGTATGTAAATAATTATGATGTCTATTATTTTAAAATATCATCATAGTGCTTATGTTTATCTTGAACATAATAATTTATAAATGCCTGTTATTATAAAATTATTTCATATTTTATTTAAGAATGACCTAGATGTTATTGCATCAAATGCTAATGACAAACACTCAATACTATGGGCCGAAGCATGTTCAAAGTCTGATATCCATAACACTCCTCTGACTCCATTTATTCAAAAAGACAACTTGATTGGGTATCGAGTACATTTGAATGGAAGTAAATTTATCAATAGTACTGGTTACATTTTTAAGTATCCAAAGATAACCAATGATCTATTAAAACAGGTTCGTCTTAATTGGTTACTTCTTAGAGAACCAGTAATTGATATTGATAATTGTTCTTACAGGTTCTTGATGATTTGATCAAGATGAATCTGTTTCCAAAAACACTGCTTGACTTATAATACATTTCATGTTACCATTTTGTTACGAATGATTTATTGTATACCTAGTTTTAATGTTTTCTGTGATATGTTATTATAATTATTTAAGATTTATTCATTTTGATGTCCAAATTTATGTAACAATTAATGTTCAATGCGTGAACTTAATGATATTACCGAATAATTTATACTTATCATATTATGTATACGTTACTATCAAATCCATACTGTTATGCTGTTAAGAGGGCCAAAGATTAACAAAAAAAATATGGAAAAATTCTAATAAATTTTGATGTGTTGTATTTTTTTATCACATTAATTTATTTGTATCATTGATTATAATTATTTATAATCAATGTTTGTATGTACATAATTATCATAAAATAAGATAAATATTTATGAGTAAGATTGTTTGATCACATAAGTCCAAGGTAGATTGTGTTAATTTTTGTATTAAGATTCATTATGTATTGTTTCCAAATAAAAATATACTTAGTAACAACATTACTAATAAACCCTACCATTACTCAAGTAATAATGTAGGTATTTACCACAGATATCTATATTATATTATTAATATAGATCATATGGTACTTACTGGTTATAATGAATTTGAAAATATCAAAATTATCAAACTGAATATTTTAATGTATCAAGTTCATAAAATACATATTTTTATTTAATCTGATTGAAATTCCAATACAAATTCTAAACACTGGGACCCACTGAGAATTCGAGTGAATAATCACTAGATTTTTAAATTTCTTTATGTGCATAAATAACTTGAAAGTATCAAAATCTCAATTAGAAAATTTTGTAGAGAAAGTAACTAAACTAAGGATAAATTGAACTTTTAAACATTATAATACACAAAATATTGTTTCTAAATTTAAATTGAAAACAACATTGAAGTAAAACCATCCTAAAGTTAACCAGCAAGATAAATTTAATGAAATTTCAATATTGAAACAATATCTATTCTATAGTTGTACAGTTTATATAAAATAATTTAATGTAACTGGTAAACTTCAGTAGTAGACAGTACATCAAAAACGATAATCATGAATTATGATTCATTTAGAGCAATAAAAATATGGTATGTATAGTTATCTCTATAGAACTCATTGTCATAGTATTGTAAGATAACTGGAGTTTGATTTATCAGATATTATTTTTATTCTTCAGAATATTTTTTATATTACTCAAATATATTCTCATATTTCAGAAGCATCATTTAAACTGTTACAATTTAAGAAACAACACTTTTAGTTAAATCAGATGGAAAATAACATATAATTAAGGAGGAAAAAAAGACTATAATGGAACATCATAAGATAAATCACCATTTTATTAACATACAATGTTGCCATACAAACGCAATACAAAAAAGTACATAATAATAATGGGTCTATCGTTTTCTGTGAAGTTGCAAGGTGTTCTTGCGCTTCCAACAAGCCTTTCTTGATCCTCCAGTTGTTTGTGAGAAACCGTGACCTTTTCCAAGACCACGAGATTTACGGCCAGCAGATGTTTTACCACGCAATTCTCTGTGCTTATGAACTGCGTTACAGATCCAATTGACCTTGGCATCTCTACGAATAGCCTAATAAAAATAAACATTGACACATTAAATTAAAGAAGAAACGATATTTAAAAATATTGTATATAAATTGAATTAAGTTTAATTTTAAAATTTTATTCACATTTTGGAAAATCAAGTCAAAAGTATAATTTTAATAAACAGTTCAGATCAATTCAATAACTTACTGGGTGTGCAGTGTCAACAGTGATGACTTCGTAGAATTTGAAAGTGGAATCTTGTCCAACCCAGTAAGAGTTAAGGACACGGAGGCCTCCACAACGACGACCAACTCTTTCCTAATATATAAAATAAAATTTTTAATTAATTAAATAGGGCACTAACTGATTATTATTTTATAAATATAGTATAAGCATAAACAAATATATAATAAAAAAAAATTATGCTTTAGAAGAATGATTGGCAGGACATCTCTAGTTAAACTTTATTGTTTCGAAAATACAATTCAGATAGCCAAGGGAACAAAATGTATTTTTGTCAACATTTAAATTATTCAGTGGTTAAAACAAAACACAGTTTATCATCATTATTGTATTGTTAAATATTAAATTGTACTTTAGGTAATAACCTACATAATTTATCCAAACCAAATTATTATCTTATTAACTGATTTTTTTTATAGAAAAAAAGTTAAGAAAATGATTATTCAAAATGCAAAATAGACAATAGTAACTTGAAATTATGTTTAAAAGTACCAACCATATACAAGAGAAAGATAGTATTTTATAGTTTCAGATAGCCAAGGGAACAAGTATGTATTTTGTCCACATAAAAATTATTCAGAGAATAAAATCAAAACACAGTTTATCATCACAATGACTACATATTAATAAAATTAAAATATATATAACACAAAAAAAAAAAAAAATCAAATCAAATTACAGATAAACAATGAATATTGACATTTCAGATAGCCAAGGGAACAAGTATGTATTTTTGTCCACATAAATATTATATACAAAACACAACTTATCATCATATAGTCAAATATAAAATAAAACTTATTGAAAAAAAAATTAATACAGTTTCTAAATGTCAGATAGCCAAGGGAACAAGTATGTATTTGTCTACATAAATTAAATTCAGTGAATATTTACAAAACACAGTCTATCATCATAAGAATAACTGTAATAATTTTGTGGTTACTTTCATACTTCATAACAAAAACTAATATAATTTCTTGAAATTTTATATTTCATTGTTCTAAATAATACATATATTAGATGAATAAAAATAGTGGTTCCTCATTAAATAAATAGGAGTGGTACATGATACATAACCATCATAATATACTAGATTGACAGACAAATCCTCAGACATCCAAGGAAGTTAAACCCTTCATAGAAAGTTATCAGCAGTTATATAAATATTTATCATCAGCGGACTTAAGAAAACAGTAATACTCATATCCAATTTAAATTTTCAAATATTCACAAAGAACAATTCGATATTTAAAATATTAAATAAAATTCACATTTTCAGACATCCAAGGAAGATTAACCCTTCAAATTATATTCAGTAGTTAAAACACATATTTGTCATCATTAAACTTTGTTCGTTGTTCAATTATAAAATTTATCAGATTCATATAAATTATCCTCATCTTAAGAAATAAGGAGTGGTGCATGGTACATAATCATCATAATAAAGAATTTTTAACATTTTATTCAAAAATCAATTACCTTTATCAGATAATAATAAAATGTATCCTCATCTTATAAAATAAGGAGTGGTGCATGGTACATAATCATCATAGTAAGTAATTTAAATACATTATTTTATAAAACTAAGAATAAATTAATAAAAATAATCAGATATTAATAAAAATTATCCTCATCTAATAAATAAGGAGTGGTGCATGGTACATAATCATCATAGTAATTTAAATAATACATTATTTTTTAAATCAAAGTATAAATTAATAAAAATAATCAGATATTAATAAAAATTATCCTCATCTAATGAAATAAGGAGTGGTGCATGGTACATAATCATCATAGTAAGTAATTTAAATAATACATTATTTTTTAAATCGAAGTATAAATTAATAAAAATAATCAGATATTAATAAAAATTATCATCATCTAATAAAATAAGGAGTGGTGCATGGTACATAATCATCATATAAAATAATACTAAATTAGAACTGGATTATCATTTAATGATACACGGAATTGTTCCTAATCATTAATAAATGATTATAAAAATGTATAATGTATACATAGTAAATTTAGACATCCAAGGAAGTTAAACCCATCACAGACTATCAGCTGTTAGATGTAAGTATATCATCATTAAAATAAAATGTATATTTAAGTAGAGTACATTACAGTGAATATACCAAGCTATCAGAATTAAGATTAAATTATCCTCATTTATTAAATAAGGAGTGGTGCATGGTTCATAAACATCATTTAGCTTTTAAAAAAAGGAAAATTATATAAAATACATCACTGAATATTGAATCAAATATATATAGGACAAAATTAATTTTAGTCACTTATATTAAGCTAGTAACTTAACCAACTAAACTGGAACTTCAATATAAACATGAACAATACCTTATAACTTATAAGATTTAAAAAAATGCTTATTTACCTAAATTTGTTTATTAAACATAAATTATTACCTCAGCAATTGATTGCAAACACCGCTTAGGTTTCAATTCATTAACTCCATGGCTCTTAGGTTTACCATAAGTAGCACCTTTAGGTACTGGACGCTTACGACCACCACGCCTGATACGCACGCGGAATATAGAAAATCCTGATCAGATATAAAGGATTAGGCAATTAATAACGAATACATAATAGTTTGATAAAGATTATAAGAATATTACCTTGTTTGGCCTTATACCCCAGCCGTCTAGCTTTGTCGGGTCTAGTTGGACGTGGTGCACGATGCACGCGAGTCATTTGTCTGTATTGCCAAACGCGGATACGCAACAAATAACGAAGCACATCACTCTGCTTCTTGCGGTAAACTTCTTGCACATACTTATAACCACCCATCTTAGGTGACCGACCTAATCCTTTAAAACAAACAATATAACCTCAAAAAAAAATATATAATATAAATTAGAATAACTTATATTTGTTCAAATATATTTACAACGGGAATAATGAATAATAAATTAAATATAATCCAGTAACTGATTCTTAAGAGTATTATTAACTCAAAAACAAATGACAACGTGAGAATTCGGAAACCGCACGTTTCAAAAAAAAAACCCGAACTCAGTAGGTAGATATAAATGAGTAATTTTGTTAACCAGAAAAACACGATACACTACAGGTAAAATAAGTAATTTACAATTACATTAGAAATAAAGAATTAAATACGACACATTTAATAAAATAAATTAACTTACCTAAATTGGGTACCTAAGACGCGTGAAGAAAATTTGTAAAAAAAGGAACAGGACTGTTCCGAATCTACAACAACAAGAGTGAAGTGTGGACCGTGGACGCAAGCGATGTTGCCAAAGTAGAAAAAAAATTGAGGTTATACAATAATATAATGATATTTTGGTTAATTATTAAAATTCAATAAAAATTAATTAATGTTCATATTATTACATAATTTTGAAAAAATGATACATTTTATAACAATTAAAAGTTAATTTTTACAAAAATAGATTTAATACATTTTTTTAATGAAACGTCGCATAGTCAAGAAATATTTGAGGTTATGTGGCTTTTTTCGAAAATGATAAATCAACAAATGTAATTTTCATATCATTCGAGTTTTGAGTTAAAAATATTATATCAAATATTGGAATTGAACTATCAAAGTATCAAATAAAATTTTTACTTTTTCCATTATTTTTTTGAAATTTGTATAGCAATAATAGTAATTATGGCAATGCTATCATTGTGCGGACTATCTGATGATACTCTGTTTAAGAGCAAATGTGCAGTTGAAGAAAATGAAGCATTTGAGACTTTCCAGAATGACAATACCGTTAATCAAATGAATTTGTACTCGCTTCCTGGAAACGTAAGAATTTTGTAGGGCTACTGGTTTTAAATTACATTTTGATTCACTAACTTATGTTCAATATAATATAAAATGTCATTATTTTATGTAACTAGGTAGTAGGATTAATGTAATTTACTCAATAGTACTAGGCAAAATGTCTACGCAATATACTCCTATTTTATTATTTTACATAACCGAATGGTTTAATTTTATTTTCACTACATTTATCAATGTATAGCTGAATTTAAAAATTCGTAGGTTTTATTTTATATCTTTTGAAATTATGATTAATCATTTATAATTTGATTTCACTTGTACTATTTGTACTATTCTTGACTATGTACCATGTACATCACTCTTATTGTAATCAATAATAAGTAAGGTCTTACCATTTTCAGACATAAACTTTTTGTATGTGTTATAAATTGCTAGATATACATAATTGGTATAATGATGTTACTAAAAAGAATTGTGTTACATTATTGTTCAATATAACCAATATATTTTGCTATACCTTTTTTGGGTTTAAGTTTGGATGTTTATAATCTATTGTTTTCTTTTCTTAACTAACAAAATTTGAAAAATTATATGACAATGTTATACCATAGAATACATGAATATCTGTAAGGATATTTTTATCTTGGTTCCTAAAATATTCTTATACATACTAGCAACTATCCTATTATAAATTTAGTTATATGATTATTTATCTTAATCTAAAATAAAAACTCAAAAATAAGAATTATTTTAGCTACTGTAACATTAATGTCATTTTCAATGAATTAAGTTTTCAATATTACCTATGTGCTTTTTAAACTTAAAAATTATTGTTTTATTTTGTTTAAAATGCAATTGTTTTTATGTTTTTTGAGTCAATTGTTAATAAGATTTTACTGTGTATTAACTACTTGTTTGATCAATATTATCTTATGACAACACCTTAGTAGTTTGATGTGTTCAATATAACATTTTAATACATTTTTTTCAGCCTGTTGAAAATATGCGAATGATAACTGCTCGTGATACAATGGGTCGCCCAATTGAACTAAACTTTCATCATGGTACAACCACATTAGGTTTCTTATATCAAGGAGGCATAGTTATCGCTGTTGATTCTCGTGCTACCGGGGGACAATACATTGGTTCACAATGTATGAAGAAAGTCGTAGAAATCAATGATTTTATGTTAGGTACATTAGCTGGTGGTGCAGCTGATTGTGTTTATTGGGATCGAGTTCTATCTAAACAGTGCAGATTACATGAGCTAAGAAATAAAGAACGCATTAGTGTTACAGCTGCTTCCAAAATTATGTCCAATATGATTTATTACTATAAAGGATATGGATTGTCTATTGGAATGATGTTAGCTGGATATGATAAGAATGTAAGTTAATTACCTTGACTAGAAAAGTAGAAACAAATCATTAATTAATAATTATTTTTTTAATGAAATAATTTAGGGTCCATCATTATTTTATATTGATAATGACGGTTCTAGAACACCTGGAAAAGTGTTTTCGGTAGGTTCTGGATCAATTTATGCATTTGGTGTACTTGACTCTGGCTATAAATGGGATCTTACTGATGATGAAGCTCAAAAACTGGGCCAAAGAGCTATATTCCATGCGACTCATAGAGATGCTTACAGTGGTGGTATTGTTCGAGGTAAGATGATTTATTTAGTTTCTATTAGTTTAAAGCAATTTAAAATATTTAATTTTTTTTTTTTTCGTAATTTTTAGTGTATCATATTACTAAAGATGGATGGAAACATATTAAGAATGAAGATTGTGATGAAATATACGACAGAGTAAAGAACGAACCTAAATAATTTAATTTTAAAATAAATCTTAAAAGTTTTAATTATAAGTACATAATTTTGTATGGTTTATAAACATTAAAACATTAAAACAAATTGGAAACGTAAATTATTTTTATCATATAATGTGTTGTGTAACAGTTGTATTCAAAAATAAATTTTTCCTCGTACATACTATTTCAATTTGGATGTTATGAATTAAATAAATTGTTTGTCAATTTCTAAAATTTTGGTAACTAAAATTTACTAATGATGCTATAATATTATATAAACATATTAAATAAAAAACATAATTTTTAAAGAAATACATTTGATAAGTAATTGCTGATACATTGGTTTTTATTAAAATTAAGTTTATATCAAATTGAGACAATATAAACGGGATCTTATAGTTTATTTCCATAGTTATTTCCTAAAATTGACACTTAATTTTGGTGTCTGAATAATACAATATTTTTTTACTATAATTTGGTGAATATTATAATATATGAAGTTAACTAGTAATAGCCTTATTTGAAGTAATAATTTTTAATAGTATAGTATATTTTATTATTATCAACTTAATTTATCTTAATCTTCAATTATATTTAACCGTTTTTCTTTAAACAATAAACTGAAGTTTCTTTGATTTTTATTACAATTATTTTATGAATAAAACTATTTAAATCATGGTGATGGCAATTCAATGTTAACTAGTGAAATATAATTAACCATTAGTATATGAACAAGAGAGGAGTAGACTAAAGAGTAAATATATTATTTATGTGTTACATACCATCCGCTTGATATCACTTAAGTAATCGATAATATTATTTGTTAATATAAAAGATCTTAATTAACTTTTGATATATGATAAATAAACAATAAAAGTAACTATTAGTTCCCACTAAAATTGTCTGGTCTGTGATTAGGACATTTAATTTAATTTAAAATTATACTCCCTTTTATAGTACTCTACTGACACCAATGCCAGTTTTTTGTGCTTTTCAAACAGATCCCAGAAAATGACAATTGTAGTAATGTGATTTTCTTATTTTATAACTCTTACCAATTTTAGAAGTTTCTGGTTTTAACCGGTTCTTTGATTATAAAAATTGGGATTGTATAGTATTATTTAATTAATAAAAGTAAATATTTCCACAATAATGGTGTTATTAAAAATGCTGTCAAATAATTCACTGAAATAAACTTGTTAAAATAGTTAATTAAGCCAAATCCAAATACTCGAATCAATAAAAACATACTTCTATAGTTTTGTATTTTTTAATAAGTGCACGGTACTGGGTCACAGGTATATTAAGTAACTTTGAGTATTATGAGTAGTTTTTGTAAGAAAATACTAGCAAAGTAAAGCATCCCATACTTTGAGCTGTAAGTTAGATTCCCTTTTAAATTTTAATCCATGAAAGGTTAATACAAGTAAAAAAATGATATATTTAAAATTATCCAATTTAACAAGGAAAATAAGTACTTATTAGTTATTATTATTATTAACTTCATTTATGTATAATTAATAGAAGTAAATTATTATTAACAATATTTACAAATAACAATTGTCATTAATTTATGGATTGTAGGTTTACCTACTATTAACTATATTTACTTAGTAACTGCCAGGCGCAGATCCAACATTTCAAAATGGGGGTGGGGCGTATAGACAAAAATAGATCAAATATACTTTTTACACACTGTTTTATTACCTAACATGATTCCAAATTTCAAATTATTACAAATGTTTTATTATTACTTTTTTAATTTGTATTTATTTAAATAATATTTAATGAAATGAGTAATAGAGTAGATGGTAAATTAGTAGTCCAATGAAATGTCTTATTTTGAATAGTGTACATTAGTACCTACCTATCTGGATTTCGAGAATAACGGTTGTTTTTTTTTGAGAAAAACGTCTATTTTAGTGTAACTAGATGTACAAATTTGCAATGCATACCTAATATCGATTAATCAATTATATCGAGACACCATGTAAATATAAAATCATTAATTTAAGAATATACATTTTTATATTATAAAATCAATGGTTTTATGAAATACAGATGAGACAACGTGCATTTCTCACAATATATTCGATGACAATTGGTAATTTATTATTAGCGATCGGTCCATGACTATACGTATTATTCTTTTGTATTTTTGATTCTCTAACTCTAAATCACATTGAAACCAAGTTTAAAGTTTAAATATTATCATTTAAGTTGAATCCCTCAATTAGGTATATGTAAAAAATATGTTTTATTAATATTTTTTCGTTGGTGAAAGAAATTGTTTTAAAAATTGTTATTATTAATTTTAAAATTCCCCTCTGTGGATCCGCGCCAATAACTAGGTACTTATAAGGCCCGCGTGTATTGTAAATGTAGCTAGATGTATTTAATTTATAATATTGTGTTCAACCTTCTACTCATTACTGTAGAGCTAGTGCGCAGACTTATGGTTTAATGTTTTATTTCCATTGTAAAAATGAATTTGTTATTTCATTATTGATTTTACAATGATGTGTGTTTTATTATGTCTGACGACATGTTTTGAGGCAATAAAAATGGTTCAATTTCCTTAGGTATATAGAAACTTTTTTGAAATTCAAATATATCTTATTGGTATAGTTAGAAGTCAAAAGTAAAAATTTTAAATAGTTTTCAAAAGCCCCGGAAAAAAACCATAAATAAAATACGCAAAAACTATGCAATTTTTTTTTTACCCTAACTCGAAAACGAAAAACCATAAATAAGTAAGTACTTGAAATTGTCACCAAATGGCTATATTAACGTTTACTATACATGGACACATGGTTATGTTTTTCAAGTATTTTAACTTTTTTCGACCTATTTGTAGACAATTTAGTTTATTATAAGTTAGGTATACTTATTGCAATTAAAAAAGTCGAAAATTGTTAGGCACAAATTTTTTTTTATTAGCACCTAAAGTTCAAATTTTTATGAAATATGTCAAAATAGCAATAATTTATAATATATAATATTAATAATTAATTTTGTAGTTGAAAATTCATGGTGTTTTAAATTTATACTTAGGGTTTAAAATTATAACACAAGGTTATCCATTAGTTTTTCTTCAAATAACTAGTAAAAAATTCGGACATTCAAAATAAACTTTTAAAAAGTTAAATTGTTTATGAAATTGCATATCCTATACAATATTGCATCCTATGAACGAAAGAACCCTACTACCCTATCCTCCATCCCTACTGTACAACAGAAAGAGTCCCCATCAGGTTCTTTTTTTAAAAAATAATGAATATACTTAATATTAATTATTATACTGTTGTCTGTTTCATCAGAGACAAGAGTACTGTATAGCTGAGTAAAATCGATTTCCGCGATTAGACTAATCGACCTATCGTCACCTCTATTATAATATAGGTACCTACCTATGTAGGCACACTACCCCACCTGTATTATATAAGTACATAATAATTATAATTTATAATATACCGCGTGCGAGTGTTTGCCCTGTAACAAAAGCGCGTCCCGAGGCCGATGGTACAAGTCACTGTACTCAGAAATGCACGTTCCTGCGGCGAAACGAAAAAAAAAACAAAGGATAATATGCTGCAAGATTCGAGAATATTCGGTGTGTGCGGCGACGTAATGTGAACAGTGTATATAATTTATATGTATGCATAAAACGAGTGACCTTACAACTTACAATTTACATTATTGTATAATAATGTATACCCAGTGGTCGAAATGGCTCAAGATAAGTGGAGGGATGCCTTACAATTCAGATTTCCTGATATCATTATATTATTCTTCATACCTTGTATACAGTTTTTTTTTTTTATAGTTCACATTTTGTTTATGTATCTGAATACTACAATCTTTTTCTATCATAAATAATCTTTAAAACTAAACAAATAAATAACATATTTTCAAATTTAGTAGCAAAAAAACTGATAAAATTTTTTATTTATAATATTTTTCTGTGGAAATTTTAGATTATATAGTTAAATACGGCCTATACGAAAAATAAAAAGTTTTCTTATACATAAGTATAAATATAAAAATCATAATAATTATTTCATTTTAAAACACAACACTTAGGAGTAGGTAATGCGTTATTCTAGAGAAAATAAGTAGGGGGATGAAAAATGTAAATACAAAAAAGTAGAGGGATGTCATTCCTTCGTATCTTTGACCACTGTGTATACCAGCGTTATGTTTGTTTGACGAGAGAAATAGGGCTGATGAAAATCAGTCGTCCTCGACCGTTCCTCCCACCACCAGTGAACCGCGACGGCGGCTGTCGAGTTTCTAATTATACATCGACCGAGATTTTGAACATTTATAATTTAAATAAACGAAACGGATTTACACGCGCGATTATTGCACAAATGCGCCACCCACGACCGCGTTTAAGATAGGTAAGTACGACTGGTACGAGAAACCTATTGTTTTAATGTATTGCCAATTGTAACTATCTACAGCCTATGCATGCAGGTGCATGGTAAATAGAACGGGAATAAGGGTCAATATTGTGACCGAATTCATATGAAACCCGGAGAAATGTATTGTGTCGTATCTAGTGTACCCGTTACCCACCGACATCACAAGCTCACATCATGTGCGTGGTATTAGTAAGGTCAAATTAGTAAGGACACATGGTATAGAATATACTCATGGGCAATACTCGAACGGGTTCATAATGTCAAATACTCAAATAATGACGAACAATTTCTTTTAAGATAAAAAAAAAAAACTAAATAGTTATATTCTACTTTCTCGTGCAGTTCTAGTGCATTTCATGCAGTGGAAGCAAATAGACGTGGTCTATGTACGTTAATCATTATATATTTATATCACTTATTGATATCAACCAACTTTTCCCCCAACCGAATTATTTAGAAGAGGAGAATTGTATAGTTTAAAATATTTCACAGCTAGGATTCTTAAATTATTAAACAGGTTGGGGAACTCCGAACGGTTCCGTTACCGCAGTTGTAGCCTATTAGGTTGTGTTTATGATAGTTTTGTAAATAAAAAATATTTTAAAGAAGCATTTATCTTTTATACAGAGTGGCCTCTATAAATCTTATATGATTTTTTTCTAAATTATGCAGGTAGCTTTTGAGAAAATTGCGAAAACTTACTATACAGAAATGTAGCACCTAAAACAAACACAGGTTCGAAATAATCTATTTTAGTGTTTTATTATAAGTAGTAAAGAATATAAATTTATTTTAGATAATTTAATAATGAAATTTTTACTTAATTTTCCCATTCAATCTTTTTGTTTTACGTTTTAATTTAATTTAAATTTCATGTAATCTATTAAATTACCGTTCTCTGTTTACGACAAATTTGTTGTTGTTCTCAGTACGTCGTACATACATAAATTATTTAATCATATAATATACTACGTCACTACTTAGTGTCTTAATTAGTACTTAACCCAATTATTTATGATTTTATTGATATGTGTTAACTATAAGGCATAAGGGTTACGGAATTACGATTACCCAAAACGGGGGTAATACACCAACCATAAGGCGTATTAATGAGATGTCCGGGGACGAGGAAGTTCGCTACAATTACTTGCAAGACACCGCGTAATTCACATACTCTTCGACTGCCCGTGTCATCACTAGGATTCTATCCATCAGGCAACGTTTATTGCAAAACTTGGTGACAGGCACCCTAGACTAGATAAAGTTCAGGACCATATCTGCAGTTCGGACACATCTGACCTATGTGCAGAGAGCCTGGAACTGTTACGAAACCTGAAGGCAACTGCAAATAAAGCCTCTATTTACTATTAAGTTTTCTGCAATATGGTCTTGTTGAAAACAAATCTCTAAATGTCTAAATTATCAAAAATTTAAATCATCCTGGATAACAATCACCAGGGACTTAAATGTCAAATGTAGATCACTTGTTTGAAAGGTTGGTGACCCCTGCCTTAAACTAATAATATTGTAGTGACGGTCTTTCCAGATGGCATCAGTATTGTAGTCATAATTACGCGTCCTCTTGAAGTGAGACCATGACAGCCACATTGTTTGTTAAATGCATTTTGATTATTTCAATAAGCTTTGGAACTAAGATAGTAGTATTGCGATAAGCTGTTCCTGCTCGGCCTTCAGTTTAAAGTTCAAACAAAGCTACAAAAAATAGGATTCCCTGAAACATCAGGAAGTCGTGTTTATTGAAAGAGTTATTCTATCATATAAAATATATACTGAAATCATAAGAGTCATTAAAAAGTTATAATATACAACTCATAAACGTAAACTGGGGGAGGGCAAAAGAAGGCAACTTCCTCCCCCTCTAAAAATTTAACAGGGCAATGCCGTTTTTTTTTGGTATTTTATGAATTAATAAGAAAATAGATATCGAAAAGGTATTTTAGATTTGTAAAAAGAACCGGACGGGGACTCACTTTGCTGTACAGTAGGAGGTGGGTGGACTTTATTCATAGAAAAGGTCATTATATAATGGATGATTTATTAAATTTGAATGCAATGATAGGTATCATTCCGAAAAATGATTTTGAACGGAGATAATTTGTTAGTCTAGAATAGATATATATAATATTTAAATTGTAATATTTTGAAAAGAAAACTATTTAAAGAAAATGTCAATCTAAACAACTGGTAAAAGTTTCAAGTTCCTGCGACTTATACTTTTTGAATAAAAACAAATATTTAATATCGTTTGAGGATAAATAGTTATTTTATGCAATTTCGTAAAAATTTAAATTTCAGATGGTCATAAAAATTTTCTTCAAAGTCCTGTAGACATTTTTTTATAGTTTTATTAAAAAGAACTTAACATTGTGTTAACATTTTGAACCTCAAGTATAAATACAAATATTTTTATGAATTTTCAACTACAAAATAATTTGTAAATTATCACGATTTAACATATTTTATACGAATTTGAACTTTATGGGTTTATAAAAAAATTTGAGTGAAACGATTTCTAATTTTTTTAACTTATAATAAATCTTGTATTATATTTCAAGAGTTTGTCCTTCCCCTCCAAATAAAAATTGCTCAAGTTACACCCATAATACAACTTGTATACAAGTCGTATACATATGTCATCAAATGATTGTAATAAACGTTATTTATTATAATTAAGCCAAATGGCGAATACTAATTATAATGTTTACGGCCCGGTTCTATGCTTACTGACCGTGGCGAGTATTTTCTATTTTTAGTTATACTATTTTGTCAAACGACAAATTGATCGATCATTAATGTTATCGTAATTATTCCTAAATATAACTATATACAATGTTTATTTAATAGTTTAAAAGGATGTATTTAAATCAGAGAGAGTTAAACGGTTATGTTTGAAGGATATGATATAGTCTTGATAGATCTTATAAGTTAGACAACGAAAACAGCTATTTATTACCCTAAAAGTGCCCTTCTTTCCACGAAAAAAGTATTCTAATTATCTCAATACGCATATTATGTTAGGTGTACATAATACGTAAAAGACTGAAAATTATATGGAGAACAGAGGTGGCACCTACAAGAGGAAACTAAGAAGGGGCAAAATAAATGTATTCGTGCAGGAATAATTTTATATAAGACGACGCCACATCCGCATGTGTTATTTCCGTATAAACTTACAAGTTATAACATAATATTATTTAGTAGATTTGCGTTCAGTAGTTAAAAACAAGTCTGGGCAAGTTAATGAAATATTTTAAGTGAGTTAAGTTAAGTTAACAAGTTTTTTTTTCAGTTAAGTTACCAATTAAATTAATTAATATTTAATATGGTAATCACATCAATTAAGTTAAAGATTAAGTTAACAAATTTAGTTAACTCAACTTAACTTCAATTAATAAGTTAAGTTAATTACAAGAAAAAAAAAGTCGAAAAAAGTCAAAGTATGAGCTGATATCTTATAATAATTTACAATACTTAATAAACATTACAATGAAAACAAATAAATTAACCTCGACCATGCTGTATCTATAATTTTAGAATAAAAGTACACTTTTCATAATTTCAACAAAGATCTATCTACAAAGGAAAATATACTTACTTTAATATATTAACTAATTAGCTTAATTGATCTATGATCGATGTACACTTATATTATTTAAATGCTATCTATATGCCGTACATATACGGAACTTAATGGAATCTGCAGACATTATTATACTACTAATTTGGAAGTGTTGTGGTGACTCAGTCTCAGTAAGTGCATAAGTATAATATACTCGGAACACAGATTTGGTGTCTTGGTGACTTAACAGCAGTGTATTATTAATATTTTAAAATGTATTAATTAATGCGTCCTATACGATCGTTATTACGACATCGATCCGGATATAATTAATGGCGGGAAAAAACGTGAAAAAGAACATACGCATTTTACCGAACAAACGAGGGCAGAATGTCGAACGGATCACCTTGTGCGTCGACGCGCATTCGCATACAAAATTATTTCACCGAGAAGCACGACGTGTGTTTATTATTATATACGTATTTGTTTTTTCGAAGACATTGACGCCGCCGCGCCGTGGCCCGTGGTCAGGAATATCGGACCGGTTTCCGTCACCGGTCGCGCAGACGTGTGGTTCAAGGTAGTCGCACTAATAAAAAATTAAAAATAAATACCCAATGCTATACTGGCGTACCTATGCATATATATACATAGTAGACGCAATATAATGTTATACATCCGTATACTTACACTATTACAGTTGATGGCGTGCGTACAGGTATAGCGTTCCGGTTGCGCTTCGTTTCCGGTGTGCGGCGAGTACGATTATGTTATTATGAATATTATATTATACGACTATACCCGTAAAGATTTCATTATCAAATCCTACAATTCGTGATGTACTTTTCGTTAGAGGTATGTAGGTATACTCGTAGAAATCCACTCACCGTGATGATATGACCGGTCTAGTGCGTACGCACACGGCACACCCATCTATATGTACCTACGTATGTTTAGGTATATTGCGTGATGTCACGAACGTTTTTCACCATTTGTGCTGCATACATTGCAATTTATTACACTATATACTGCATACATTGCAATTTATTACACTATATATATATATATATATATCATCGACGAGGGCCAAGGTACTAAAGGTCTTGTTTAATATATTGAAGTAATCATGTATATACTGCAAAGGATTAATACGATTTTTAATCAGTGTTTTTACACAGCGAAATCGAAATTTGTTTCCTCAGTAGTCGTATAATAATCTGTAGTCTATAAAAATTCATTTACATATTGAAGATTGTCATTTTTGTGTTTATGTATATATATTATCTGTACTCTGTAGGTATTTAGACGTTCTCGTAGTCGTAGTGTAAAAATATTATATTATTTAGGAATTAGGATAACTATATGATTTATCTATATGAGCAATGACATAAGAAAGGTTAAGGTATGTGTGGGTACGGCGGCACATGAAACATTTCTAAAATATCTTGTACCATGCTTGAAAGTTGGTAAGCCGATGGACAATCTGTATTATATATATATAAAGGTATACCATACATCATCCGATGTACGATTGTATATTAGACTCCGTGTCGGTGTCAGGTTAGGTTCAAGTATCCATGTATTATATTATTTTTATAATCTAAAGTCGTATCGTACGTACTAGTGTACATAGTAATAATAGACAACAGTGTATAGTAATAGCAGCAGTATACACTATATATTGTATAGTGCATGGATAAGGGATTTATAACTACATCTTCACAGCGTTCAGACTCACCAAGGAAGAAATAGATTAAACTACACGTCTCATTAAAGCTTAAAGTTCGTACTTTCCAAATAATTGGATGAGTAGAATGATTTTATGGAACATTGTGCCCATAAGACTAGTTATAATCGGCAATCGCAAATCGCAATGATATTTTAGCAATAGCAACTATAGTTGTAATTTTTTTTTTAATTTTTAAATAATTTATATATGTCATATAGTCACCTCATGTCATACGTAAGTAGATAATTTATTATAGCATATGGCACATCGCATACACCATATGACAAACACGCATTTTTTTGGGTTTGTGTATTATAAATATTTCAATATCAATATGCGTGGTTTATTTATTTAGATAGTTGTAAATTAAAATTTTCGTTCTTATACTTGCGGGTTAACATTTTTTTTTTTTTATAATTATTTTGCTATAAACCAATAATAGATAGGTTCACCCAGACAATTCGCAGTCACAGCAATTGCTGTCATGGAAAGATGGAACCATCGTCTATCGTGGTTTAAATCATTCGGCAATAGTTTTTATAATTAGAGATGTGGATTTTACCGGTAAAATTTACGTAAAATATGGTAAATTGATACGTTTCTCATTTCCTGACTTCTGAGCATATTTTTCACAGGAAAAACAATTTCATTAACTATTAATTGATATATTTTTACTTCTTATTTTATTCAAAATAGAAAATAACTTATGACGGATGACAGCATGGTAGTATACTGTCAGTTGTCACACTATTTAGTCGAACTAATTAGCTATTTAAATAGTTGAGTGTTGACAGTACGGTTACCATGTATAAATGGGCCTTATTTCTAGTTTCCTATTTAATGTTTCTACTTGGTCGATAATCGACATATAGCTTATTTAGTTAAATTTTCAATAAAAGGTTTACATATTTATACTATGAAGTATGTCCGGGTTGATTAGGCAAAGATTTATCAATTTCAAACATTCACAGTAAAAATATGTGTACCTAGGTCAATGTATAGAAATATATTATAAAAATTAATACATATTTGCTATATACTTATATTATGTATATTACGTGACCCAAAAGTTTTAACTACATAAAATACAAAAAGTAAATCAGGTGTGATATAACACGTTATTTTTGTTTTTTAAAACTAAAGTGTTATTTGTTTGTAATTGATGATTATAGGTGTGTAGTTAGACTATAAAGAGTAAAAACTAACTTATATATATATACATCATAAATTATATTGTAGAACATTTTTATGATATTTGTAAGTATTATATACATTTACGTCATTAACATAAATATGATACACATATAACATAATAATATAACATAATATGTCTAAATAATATATCGTATTTTTGAATTCCGAATACATATATTATACATAGCTTTTATATTTAACACAAGGTTAAGACTGCGGTTCCAATTTAACATTCTGTTCTATTGTAGTATTGTGATTGTATAATAATAGTATAGTACCTATCTACCTAGGCTACCTAGATGGTTATATTAGTTATATTTACGAGTATATATCTATAATGCATATACATGTGTGATGTGTGTGTGTGCATAATATGACTATGCAAATGCAAATGAATTGAATTATAATAATACGTTTTAATAAATACGCATACCTATGAGTACTTTTTTGAAACCTATAACACTGATTTTTTATACCATATAAATAATCAAGTACAATATTGTAAAAATATAGAATTATTTCCGATAGAAATATTTTCTAATAACTATAGTTCATGGTGTTCATACAGTATTACTTAAATACTTAATTTATTCTCATTATAGTATTACATAATAATTCATAATACTTCAAACGTAAGAAACATTGTTTATAATATGTTATATATAGTTATATATAATTCGCACACATAGGTAATTTATTATGTGTACTGTACATTGTCACATATATGGGTAGGTACTTGAAAAATAATACAACCAACAAGCATATTAACTATTAAGTACCAATAAGAACCAAATCAGACAATGATTATCGGTAATATTATTTATCTTATATCTTATGCAAAAATAATATATACCTATTTAATAAAGAAAAATTGACTAAATACCTACCATTTATTTTATTAAATTTCAATTCTATATTCATATGCATAAAATTGTAAATCAATTTCAAAATAATAATCACAAATTTCGTCATATATAGGACATTATAATAATAGTTAATAGCTGGTAAATTTGATATACGTAATACTATATAATATATACTGTATAATCTATAGCCTATACATATATTATAATTATCATACATAAATAATTATGGATCACAGCATTAGTAATTGGTATATTTTATAGGTATAAAATAATAATATTAGGTAGTCATGGTATACTCATAAACTATAGCACAGAGTTGATAAAGTTTCATCTATTTTGTGATCATAGTTTTTATCTATTCGTATTATAAACTCTAATATAATATTATGACATTTGCGATAATAGTAGGTATTTAATTCGAAAATAATAGTGTGTAAACAGATACGTCGTACCTCGTACGTGCATCTACCTATGTTATTATTTTATATTGTTTAATAAAAACTATTTAGAAACACGATTTAATTACGTTAGTTGTGAATAAAAAACGAGATTAATTCTGTATAGTGTACCGAAGAAAAAATAATAAAAAATAAAATAAAGTAACCTCGTTGCCAACCGAGTTTTTAAGAAAAAAAAAACTAGTACTCAATAACAATATTATAAATTTTATTATTACTTTATAGTAGCCGTGATCGTGATCGGTGGAGGATATCCTGTACGTGTATGTAGGTATAGCACCGTAGCTCATAATAGCTAGGCACGCCTTGAAATGGGTGACGAATAGCGGAATAGGTCGGGAGATATGCGAAAAGTGAAAATATAAGTCAAGTGCAATGGACATGTGAAGTACGGCTTGTAATTTTTACCTTTAATAGTTGTACGTACATTATACACTTGGCGAATATATGAATCACGTTCAAGTGGTGGAGGATTATGTTAAATCGAGCAGGGCTGTCCTATGTCCGTGTGTTTTAATCGCGTTCTGTCACATTGCGCACATTAATTACATACTTTTTTTAGACATTTACATTTAAGTTATTTAACCGTGAAGGTTACATAATTAGATAAGTTGTTGGCTAAACGCTGCCGACATTTATATTTTAAAATTCCTACGGAATAAACGATTTTTAAAAATGGCTCACACTGTTGTACAACAAATAAATAATAAATTATTAGTTGTATGTATACTGTATAAGTATTATATATTATAATGTATTGACGTGTTTAATTCAGTGGTGGCTATTTTTTCAGATGAATGCAATCATAACATGTATTATATTTATATATCTGGATACCTACCAGATTCGTGAAATATTCGTCACAACAAATAGAAAAACACATAATACGCGTAGTACGTACGTACATATTTACCAATTTACGATAAACAATATAATATATTATCGTCATTCTAAACGCAATATATTTACCATTTAGTTCAAGCACTTTCTCGACTTATTTTAAGCGGAATACATTATTCGTATTGAATATAATATTTTAAAAACAAAAATACATTAGCTATTATTATACATAAATTACGTGTTATAAATAAAACGAGGGTTCTAGTAGGTGATGTATCACAATATCATTCATCACCTCTCTTAATTGCGTCAATGACATTAATAACATAAATTACGTATTTTTATATAAATATACTAAAATACGTATAGATGAAATTATGCTTATGTTGGTTCTCGTCACGTAGTTGTTTATAATAATAATAAGTAACGTATAACTATTGCACGTATTTCTTCACAGAGGGAGCTACTAGTCGCGTCTACTCCTGAAAAACGATTCAAACGTGCCGCTGTGACGTCACAAAAACCCACGTCACATTCACTATCAATAGACAGTCCGACTGTCGCGTTACATTATCAGCCAGTTAAATGTTTCCATCCTGCGAGTTCGTTCTAGACGCCCCGGCCGTCGCTCTTGTGAATTTTTTGTTTATTTTTTGATTTCTACGTCGTTCAACAGCGCGTATTCGTCCGGGCACAAACAGTCCGTGTCTAAATCCGTATTCGTTTTATCATTATTATTATTATTCTTATTATTATTATTATGTGAAGTTTATGCGAACGTACGAGTGCAAAACCGTAAATAATAGTGGTGTTGTTCTCTTCGGTCGAAATACACCTACAATAACGACGAAAATGATTTGATTGTTTTGTTTTTATTTCTACCGAAAACTTCGAAAATTCCAACCATTTAACGTTGTTCCCATCCGGACTCTATGAAACATTAGATCTATTATACTAGGTAACTGAACACCCGATCCCAAATATCGCGAGAAGTATGTCATTCATGATGGTCGACCGTCTGCCCGTTCCCAAATTGTCCACGTACATTTCGGCCACCGTATTGTCGATATCGGCAGCCACTTATTATTCGGTCAAATACAGTTCCGATGTGTCCCACAAGTCCGATGTCGCCACCACTCAGGCCAGTGGTGCTGAAGATCCGACGAAAACGGACCCGATCGATGTGTACTACGAACAAATGCTCAACGTACTGGCGTTCATGTTGTACGATCCACTGTGTTTTTTGGTAAGTAGAAAATAATAAGTCCTATAAAATATTAGCCTTTAGGTCTTTGGATAGTTGGATTTCGAGTACATAATATGCAATATAATTCGAGGACTTAATATCCTCGCCACTCGTCAATTGTGTGTGTGTGTGTGTGCCATCTAGTCGAGTTGAAGTATTATAGTATTAGTTGTTTTTATAATATTATCAGCCCAGGAAAAAGTCGAGAAAATGTCTTTAATTTAATCTTACGTTCGAATGAAATTTAGGTTCATAAGATAATAACATGAAGATTATACATAGATAATAATAAAAAAATACTAATTATCTTTAGGATAATATATATAAAAAAACAAAAAATGTTTGTTGTATATCAAAAAAGGACCAACAGACAACAGTTATAAATGTCTTCATATTTTCTCGTTTCACCATTATAATAGGGTAGGTAGGTCATCGTAGGTACTATAGATTTTTGTAATCAATATAGTTATATTACTATAATTTTTTTTTCTAATAGTTAATTAATAGGTGACTGGTTACAAATAGCACACACACACTTGTATTACACAAAATATACCTACGTGTTATTCAAAAAATTGTGAAAATCGAGTAAGAAATTCTTACTCGATTTTCAATAATAATTTTTAATGAATTAATATTTATTCGAAATATTGGTTATAGATAAATTATTATTTATGATTTATTATTGATTATAGTGAACTACTTTTATTATTTGATAAATAATGAGATATTGAGATATTTAAATATGTGTAATTTATCTTACGTGTTGTAACTTGCAAGCATATGGTTGCATTTGCAATTCAATTATTTAAGTCTGTATGAGGCGTACATTAGAAAATTATAATAATAGACCACCAGTTGGTTTATAGATTATTTAAATATTACCCAAAACATTCGATAAATTAACGTTCAATCACATATTTATGGTTAATGTATGTTATTCAGCGTTATCAGCTATTTGAAATTGTAACCACACATTTTATAAAAGATTCATATTTATATTCGATCAAAGTAACAAAATATGTGTTACACATAGATATATAACGTATATAATTATAATAATAAGCTTTCGATACTAGTATACTACATAAAAGTTTGTTTACAATTTTAAATAATAATACCATTATTCATTAAGTATATAATGGTTATTGGTTTTAGCTATAAAAAAAAAATTAAATAAATAGGCAAAACACGTTTCTTTGTTAATAATTTTGTTGTTATTCATTATTTTATTATTTTTGAACCGTTATTAGTACTTAGTGGTTCTTAAGATTGTTTCGTCATGTTGATAGTTATATTTAATCTTAATTATATAGATAAATAAATATGTAGAGTGTTAGCCGTTAGTGGTATGTATTTTATAATTGCTATTTATTCTACAATAATATAATAATTCATAAATTAAAATTAAAAACCGAATAATGGTTTAAAAATAAAGAGTATGTTCCATAATGTTTGAAATTCCTTAAGTAAAAACTAAAAAGCGATATTGATTATTGATAACTCTTTATCATACATGGTATTTTTTTATGAATATTCCAAAATGTATATTGTATAAATTTCATAATTTCGGTGTCTCATACTCTCACCTACATATTGGAAAAAAAATGTAGGTACATAAATATTTTTACAATTAAGTGGCCAAACAATTTACTAACTTTTAAGGGTCTCATATATTATACTTTAAATTTTACATCGCCATCATATTAAATACTTAAGATTCCAGAAAAATGTAGTTAACACAATTTTATTTTTATACTCGTAGGTACTACTATTAAAAAAGATAAAAATAGATCCATCTTGAATGTTCTTAAAAATCTAATATTTATAATCAACAATATTAATTTAATATTTTATAATATTCACTCATTATAATTCATAATATTTTAGCCAAAGTAGAATAGTACAAAGAATTGATTATTTTAAATAGAATTAAAAGGTGTACAAAAAATTACATTTTTCTTTCAAAATCAGGAGATCAAGATTCAGGAAATAAATTTATTCATCCTACTTATTTTGAATTAAATTATATGATTTAAATTTGTTCAACTAACTGGGTGGCCTCAAAAATATATTTTCCGTGTTTTAATAACAAAATAAACATCTACAGAAGGACGTTAAATACAAGTATTATTGTATACCTCCTATTATTACCTAGGAAACCTGTTTTGGTTATCACTTTAAACATTTATCAGTTTTTTCTTAGAACTTAAAAGGTATTTTTTGCTTATAGTATGAGTGTACAACAATGTTTAACATTTTTTAACATTTGTACTACTCCGTAGTCATTTAAATAAGATCAATAACAAATGTTAATGGCGTCGAAATTTTAAAATAATTACAGTTA
Source organism: Chaitophorus viminalis (assembly GCA_025469195.1). Taxonomy (NCBI): domain Eukaryota; kingdom Metazoa; phylum Arthropoda; class Insecta; order Hemiptera; family Aphididae; genus Chaitophorus; species Chaitophorus viminalis. The sequence goes on along the minus strand of JAIPRK010000153.1, from coordinate 59,110 downwards.
AGAATTTATGATATAATATTGTACAAGAATTTAATCTATAACAATCTTCTACATTTCTACAATAATATCTGATTTTTGCAGCTCAACCAGCTTGTGTAGGCCTTTCTTACGTACTACTTAATTAGTTTAATTTTTGACCTTGACTATGAATCACCATAGTGTAGTATTTGTTGAATTATAAATTGTTGAGAATTGTTATTTAAGCTGACAAATTTTCGATTTGACCCTACTGTATATTTCGAGATTATCAACCTGGATAATAAATTAAGTTAAAATGATTATTTTATTTGTATTTAATACATATAAAACACATACTTACATTCACATATATATATATATATATATTTATTTTTAAAACCATGAACTATGATGGATGCCGGTATGTGATTATTTGAGATGGAGTAGTTTCTAAAGAACGGGTCCTTTTCATACGACAATACTCAAAATAAACTGTTGTCGCTTGATACTAGGAGCAACTAGGCAACTGAAGTTTCCAGTTATCCTCACATACGGTTTAGTGACGTGTCGAAGTGAAATATTTTAAATATTTTATCGGGCAATTCATTTTTTATTTTCCTACCACCCACCCAGTGGCGTATCTAGAGGGGGGGAAACCGGGTTATTATTACAAGTTATTATTCTTATTCTTAAATCATATTCAAATGTATTATGTAGTTAGTTTTTTACTACAATATTTCTCACTAAATCCAGAACTCAATGACCCACCCTACCCTTAAAATTATCGGGCAATTGCCCTTCAAAATTACGGTCAACACGCCACTGATACGGTTCATCAAATTAGTGTCGACTCACAATGAACGTTTTAAGTATTTTATAATGTTGTTTTATTTATATAATTTTTTAATATGCTTAATGTTTTTAAGCGATTCTAGTAACTATAAAGAAATTGTTCTTTACTATTATTACAAACACTACAAAAAAAAAAAAAAAAAGCAGAAGATAATTTTACATAACTTGGGATGATTTTCTATCTCATTGACGAAATTTATATTAAAATGTTGCTCCGTAATGCAAAGATAAAATTATTTTATTACACCAAATAAATTAAGAACTTGTTGAAATTAAAAACATCATTTAAACACACATGCTCAGTCGCCTAGTATCCTAGTATCTAGGTGACTATACAGGTTCATTGGAGTATCGTCATGTGAAAAAGGCCTTAGATATTGAGATCCCTTTGATTATTGGTATTTGTGTATAAATTTATATATTAATAATAATAATAATGATGCAACAGTAAAATATGCTAAAGGGAACTGAGTGGGATTTGCACCCTGCAGCCTCTTAAGGGGATTGTATCCGTGATCTTCTACTGCTGTCTATCACATGCGCAACTTAGGGTTTCGAAGTTTTCTATTTCCAACGTACCAATCGATCAATTAATGTGATAAGAATTTTTAAAACTGATTTGAATTCGTCGTTAAGTTTACTCTAAATCGATTTTCCCACTATTTTTATCTAGTCCCCCAAAATTTAATAAAATAGAATTAGACTAATTAAACAAATTAGAAACATAAGAATCAACTAAACTTAATTTTTGGTTATGTTAAGTACAACATTTAAAAAATGTGAGAAAAACGACCTAAAAACTTCATAACGAATTCAAATCAATTTTCAAAATTCTTATCATATTAATTGATCGATCATTTGGAAATAGAAAACGTCTAAATTCCTATGTTGCACGTGTAGACAGGGGTATAAGATTATGGCTTACAATCCCTTTAATATCCAGTAAATTTATATCTGTATTTTGTTTTCATTTTCAAATCAAGCAATTTAATTATTAATTATTTTTCTAATTATTACAAAGAGACGGAAGTTATCAAGTAAATATATTGATTTTGAAATTGATTCATCCTTGAGTTCTAAAAATACCATGTTATTAAGATATTATATCATTTTAGTAATTATATAAAATATTATCTTTTTCATTTATTTATACTGTTAATATAATATAAGGATATAGAATATAGGAATTGTAATGAACGAAACTTAGAGTTGATTTCTTTTTTTTTTTTATCTTGAGTTCTCAAGAGTCAATACCAATGCACTATATAATATTGAGTTTACCTCTTGAATTTTTGTAAGCTTTAATATTGTTAATTTGAAGATGTGTAATTCTGTTTTGAAATTAAGGAACATATTTTTGACACTTATACTTTTTTAGTTAATTAATTTTAAAAATGTTGATCATTTTTTGAAGTAAATCAAGCTCTGTAGTCTAATAGCTTTTATTAAAAATACAGTGCACTTTTATTTAATGCATACAATACATTTATTTTATATTAGAAATTAAAGTCATTTAACAGTATTTACTATTTGATGAAATTGTTTTATCGATAAATTAATGTGTATGAACAATAAATTATTGTGTTTAGTATATTCTGTAATCTTATATTAATATTGAATGAATTACCAAAATTCACTATTATATGAGTTATTATTTTGTTTTCAGTTATTTATCATAAAAAATAGGTAAAGGTGAATATTTTATAAATATAACCTCTAAAATATTTATGACTTAGGTCAAGTTCTCAAGTCCATTAGATACTCTCGACTAAAAGCTTATAATTATTCACAATAACATTAACTTATAAAATACAGTTCTTTTCTTAGTTATTAATAAAATAAATAGTATTATTTTTTAATTTTTATGTTTATTTTATTATGTCTTATATAATTTTAAACAATATAAATGTTCGATTTACTTATGGAAACCTTGAGATAATGTCATTGCGTAACTTTTATGTTAAATAAATTAACAACTTAGTAAATATTTTTTTTTATAACATAGCTACATTTAAATTTTAGAGAAGAACTTTGTCCAATATGTTTTTTTTTCTTATATAAATACACATCTCTTTTTTGTACTTATTAGTTATATGAAATTACGGTGGATTGTATTATCGATGGAAATCATCAATAACGACAATAACGCTCTTAATTATTTACCTGTATGGCTGTACCTCACAGATATATATAATAAGCTAGATTGCTAACTGTGATATGCTTACCATTGAATGAATTAAGCTATTATTTCCGCCATCTTTGTGGGAATTATAATCTTATCAGTTACACATAGTGTTATCATCTACTCAAAAAATTATTTAATTTTCTATAAAATAAATAAAATAATTTTATTTTTTATTATATATATATATATATATATATCAATCTATCAACTATTTTATTTAATATGTTCATGAGTGCAAAAGCCGCGGAAAAGCCAGATTAATAATAGTTGCTACTTTTACAAAGCTAGTGAACCAAATTTTGATTGTTTGCCACTAAATCTGGTAGATCTTTTGCCATCAAAGTTGCATTTGACGTTGCTCAGGGTAAATTACGAGGAAGCGATCTACCATAAAGTTTTTTCAAAACTATCCAATGTAAAATGTAAGCTACATACACGATGGTATGAAGGAACAAAATTGCCCTTACATAAAGCATCAACCCATTTGTTAAATCTACCCATTTAGCCAGTAGATCTTTGTTAGATGGAAAACTACAAAATATGAATAAGTATGATCAGTTATTTAAACAAAAATTAACTGAATAAAATCTAAGAATGTTCAGTAAATAACAACATAAGAATAAAGCTACCTAAAAAACTTTACTTTGGTTTTACCAGTTACACTTCTGCATCCAACCACACAACAAGACTGAGGCATTTTAAATTTTAATCCTAGGTACATAGGAACTCAAATAAAAACAAAGTAAGGAATACGATATACATAGAATAATAAAAAGCACATTTGTCATTTCTTATTATAGTTTTTATACATTCATGTATAGTTAAGACAATAACCTCTAAATAAATCATCGTAATTCATTAAATTAAACCAAGATATGAATATTATATATATATCTGTGATCATTATAAATTTAACATATCTTTAATCCTGTTATTATACAGAAAATATTCGTTGTTGATAAGACTGTGATAATACACATATTTCCCGCAAAAATGGCGGACAGTAAATTTTACTTATTATCACGAGTTAGCAATCTAGTTTATTATATATATATATCTGTGCTGTACCTCGTATAGATATTGATTAGGTAAATATAATGTATAATATATTAAGTCAATGATATATGTACTAAGACTAAGGACTAAGGTACCTCAATGTCGCTTACCATGTTTAAAACACATATTTGGTCATACTATTAAATCTGTTAATTGAATACACTAGTGTTGCTATTTCAAAATTAAGCAACAGCTATATTACAATTTACAATTTATTAGTACTTTCGTGAAACCACTCAGGTCTTAGACTTTAAAACTTATATTTATAGTACATTACTATAAATCATATTTATACTTCTCATTCTAAAGTGGCTGATGATAAAAGTGATTTGGTTTATAAAAAAACTGTCATAATCATATTTTCATTTATTAAAATCATCCAACTTTTTGTATAATAATATCATTCGAAGATCATCATTCATCAATAATTATAGACTTATTTATTATTACATTATACTATAATTTTCAGTCAACATACATTATTAACAGTCTTATAATTAGATAAACTATCAATGGATCTTAATTTTTACTTTAAAGTGATAAGCTTTATAAATAACTTTTGCATAATACTAATAATAATTAACCTGATTTATTTCGTTTTATATGATTCATCTGGAAACTATTTTAAATGATTATTTGAATTTATATAGGTATTTAAAAGTATACGTTATCATGTAATGCTATATTGATTAAATTCAATTGATACAATACAGGTTGATATAATAATAAAAATATTAGGTACTTTCTACTTATTAAGAATGCTAATGGTCCAATGGACGCAGTTTAAAAACTAAAAAAAGAAAAAATTGCTTGTTACTATTTCGTAATTATTAAAGTTAAAATATTTTTTTATTATGTACTTAATGAAAAATGAATTAAGCATTTCATTGAGATTTATTTTCAAAGTATATTTTGCAATAGTTTAGTTGGTCTTAAAAAAGTATCTGCATCATAGGTGTTCATTACACTTTACAGTTTACATATGCATTTGCTTACTTTTTTATGTATTTTTAAGTCTCAATTAATAATTGCGACTTTAATAATAAATAATAATAAATAATTTTAATTTTCAGGTCCTTTGTAATGGTGCAATTTGTAGTATAGTGATGATAGGAGCTGTAATACAATCCCTCGTTCTTGGAAACTTAAGACCCGTAGAACATGTACAATTTCGAGAACGCCTATGGAATTGGGTTATTTACAAGTTTATTTTTATGTTCATTATCCTCAAAGCGTATACATTGGATAAAGTAGCTCTTTGGTTATTTTGGTATTCTACTCTGGGATTTCTTCATTTGATGACCAGTTTGTGTAAAGATCGATTTGAATATGTAAGTATATAATAATACCACAACTATTTTTAGTTACTATTAAAGTACAATTATATCATTTTTTTAGTTTAATAATATTATATAGTTTTTTTTTAGTAAATTTATATTTTAGAACGCCAGATAAATTTTACTACCTTTAGTGTATTATTTTATTTATTATACAGTGTTTACTTCGTATTTGTGTTTTCACTAATAAAGATATTGCCTTTGAAAGAAAATGACTATAATATTATTGATCAGCTAAGTAATTATCGAGTAATAATTATATGTTTTCTCATACACTGTTTTTTTATGATGTCAATATTGAATATGTTGATAAATATTAATGACATCGATGATTATATTTGAATTTGTTTTTCATCATTGATATTTCATTTTAATTTAACTATAATTTATACTGTAGGTAAATGCTTTTATATTATTTATAATTTAACTTGATTATCCTTAAATTTTTATAATTAATTACCACCAAAGTGAAATTTATGAAAACGAATTGAATACCTTGATCCTAATTCCTAATAAACGCAAACGTTGTAAACCGTAAGCCTATATCTTTGTGATGTATACTTATCCGTGAAATTCATAATGTTATTCTTTTTGGTCATGTATAGGGATTCCATTTTAGACAAGTTTGATTTTTTTAGACGAACCAATAAACAATTTTTAAATAATTTTTTACTGTGTGTAAATGTATCGTTATTATCAGTTAACAAATATTGAGGAAATTACACTTGTATAATTATTCTATTTCATATAGTTTATTCATTTATTTAGCTGCATTTATAGGTTACAGCACTAGGTTAATATCATGACTGTAGATACTATATACAGCCATAGTTTATGTACAACATGCTTGGAGAACTATAGTAAAAATGTTCTTATCAGTACTTCAGTCTTCAATTAAATTATTTTAGTTTTAATTAAGACAACAAATCGTAATTTTATATGTCATTTACAGCTATGTTTCGTTGTGTATAAAAGAAATAATGATGAAAATAAACTGTATTTGAATTAGTCATAATATATGTAATATAACGTAGGACCCTATCTTATTATTATAATGGATAATATAAAATTAATAGTTGTAGTCATGATGGCTGATCGGTGACTAATATGTAGATACTCTTTAAATTTTTACTTTAATATCATATAGATATTTTTGAGTTTTGACTTAAGTTAAATCTTCAAAATTGATTTTTTCCTAACAAATATGTGGTAAACTTTTATTTATATGATGAAATATAGTTACTCTGCGGGACCCGATTACTGTTGGACAGGTGTGAACCCCTGAAATATTAGGAAGATATTACATGTATATGTATTAATAGGAATGAAAAATGCTATTAATGAACATTTTACATTTTATCACTTCCCCCTAGCCTCGATGAAATGTTTTTCTGCGTTTACTAGGTACTACAATGGTACTGGATGGGTATACTATGGTAGTATAGTCATCAGTTTTTTTAGTATTCATATAATTAATACAAACACTTGCGTTTGAATTAATTTCATAATTAAAAAATTTAAATAATGGCATTTTTAACCTTTGTACAGATTATTATAAAATGTTTATATAGTTTACAGTTTTATCTTGCGGGGCTAACGAGTAAGCAGTTTAAGTATATATAATAAATCAACGTATATAAGTGTGATATTCAACCATATTATGTTTCATTAACAATATTATTAAATATTAATGAGATGATGTACGAAATATACATATTTTTTGAATAAAATAACTAGTCAGAATGTTTTAAAGGGTCGCAGTTGCCATGGATAGGTTTGTTTTCTATTCCTATTTTTTAAACTCACTCTTAAACTAGTGTAAAATAAATTGTTCTTCTAGTCTATTCAATGGCTAATGGTTGGATCGTTTATTTAAAATTTAAATATTTCAAATATATTTTGGGAGTATTTATTTTACATGATAATTGTTAGTTAATGAATTAGTTTAGTATGTATTATCAATAAATAAAAACATGTTTGAATAATTTTATACTTCATTACTTCAGCATTTTGATTACCAAGATTTTTAAATAATTTAATGAAATTAAAGAAAATATTCTTTATAAAAGGTATTAAAATCGGACATCTGTTCATATGCCTAAGCTCAAAGTTTAACCACTGAATTATAATCGTAGGTGTATTGCTATGTTGCTGTGTAGATGTAGAACACAATATTCACGCACACCATCGATTGTTAAAAGTAAACCAAACTATGCTATTGTGGAAAATGAAAAATTAAACAAAAAAATCAATTTGTATTTGATCTCATATCTTACTATTTTAGTATAACTTTTACTCGTAAGTTATTTGAATATAAACAAGAGGATATTTCAATAATATTTTAATTACCCTGTATGGATGTGCGGTGCCATAAGTGGATATTTGATTGCATTTTTATACATTAATGCAATGTAAAATAAAGCGAACAGATAATTATAAAAACAAGTAACAACGAATAACATATCAAATTAAGTTTCAATTTTGGGGACTAAGCCCCCCAAGCCTCCCTCCCCCCCCCGATGTCCGCCTATATGCGGTGCATACCTAAAGAATAAGTTAATGATGTTAATTATTTTTTATAAATCATCAAAAATGCTGTAAAAACTGTAATTATAAATTTGTTTTGGTTAATTTTAAATTGAAATATTAGGTAATTCATTTAAATATATTATTATAATGTTCTATTTTTTAACACATTATTTATAGTGGTTATATGCCCTTGTAATTAGCCGCAGCTGCGGTGAAGCTGCGTCCGGCGTCATTAGTTTCTAAATCTAAATAGATGATGACCAATGGGCAATGACCATTAATGTTTTAAGCTTTTTAATTCTCAGAAAACACTAAAATTATAAACTTGTTATGAACACGTGGTATTAGTGTCGATTTGTTATTATTATAAATTATAATTAATTATACTTTGTAAATCAAAGAGTTCTTATCCACTCATGCATTTACATAAGGTATACATTAAATAGATATACAATTTTTTTAAATATTTTTACCAATAATGTCAATTGAATCAACGAGGTGTGAGTAGATTTTCTATGGGGCTACCTTCCGGCCTTCTCTACAAGTAGATTGAAGCAGAACAATTTCCAATACATGTAAATTGGTTTCTTCAACCTCCAAACTTCTTTTACAGTCATGATTATTATTAATATTGACATAATTATAAATTTCACCTGGTAACTTATTCAAGTTTTTTCTTAATGAAAATATTAATTTATTTTATTTTATTAATTAGTTTATTAAAAATACAAGCAACCTTTACTAATAATTACTTTATATTAATTAATAATTTTGACATTATTAAAAATTTAAAAGTTGTTTGAACACTCGTAACATTTGTTTTATTTGCACTGGTTTGTATTGTATATCGTTATCATAGTTATTTCATGTTAATTATAATGTATGAGTTAATATTCTATGAAAAAAATTCAAATAGTGTTAAGTCATTAATATTGGTAGCACCTCAATTCTATAGAAAAATAATTTCGAAGTTTTCCTTTTTACAGTGTCTTAATAATACATGGTAATTATAATAATTTCCTTCTACCTGTTATCAGTATAATATTAGATATTGTCTATTAATAAGGAACATTATATTATTTAATACTGATTAAAAATGTTATTAATTATTATAATTGTTTATACTAGTGATTTGTCCTTGAATTATCTTTAGTGACACACTAACACCACTGTTAATAGATTTAAATGTTCAAGCGTAAAAAACTTCATGATGTATAAACGTTAGGGAACGCTCCTGATCTAATATTTAATGTTTCATATATTTGTTACATCAAAAAATAAATTATTTCCACGTTCTACTCTTGTAGAATGTAGATTTACTCTGTCTTTTATAATATCTATTCAATGTTTTGAACATAGCAAATCCAATCCAAAAATACCTTGTTTTAACTATTAACTACCATTAAAAATGAAACTTTAACAATACAAAAATGCAGAACTGAAAATACTTGAAGTAAAGTGTATAGTATATAATTTAAATCTTTTGATAAAGTTTTATTATGGGTCTCTTTTTTATATATTGATTAATTTCCTAGAACAAAATTAATTACCTACTATAATGGTTGACCTATTATTAAGTGTAATATTTTGCTGTAGTACTGAGCAATCAAAGCAAAAAAACAAATGTTTAAATACCTATTCCTTATATAAATAATTTAATTGAAATTGTATTTTGGTTGTAGATGTGGATGTCCATGGGAACTGGATCTAGAGTCAATTGGAAGTATATTCATATGTCTATACTTCTATCTATTGGATTTATATTTTCTTTATTACTATTGAACTTTGCATATTTTGTCGGCCTCACATTATCAAAACATATATTTGCTTTTATGGTCATTGAGGTAATCATATAATTTTTATTTTTAAGCAAACATTATTAATTATAATTAATTTTTATAGTGTTTAATGTTAGCTGGAAGTATCATCCATATATTTCTTCGACATTACATCCAACTTTTTCATCGTAACTCTATTAACCATACAACCAGTCCTGGTAAATTAATTTACTATGCAGAGTTAGGTTTAGACCTCGGAATACGTGTTATGGAAATACTTCATTATTCACATGCAATTATATGGACCAGCTCATATCTAACAATGGCTGGTTTTGTGATATTTATGCACATGAGACAATTAATCAATGATATCCAAAAAAGATTACAAAAACATAAAAATTTTCTCTGGGTGCATTCTCATTTAGAAAAAAAGTAAGTGCATTAACTAAAATATAGCATAACTGTTGATATAATTACATAATTGTATGTGTTATTTATTTTATTTTGTCTAAAGTTTAGTTATATGTATTACAAATTTAACAAATGTTTGGTGATTAAATTATACTTCAAACCACAGTATAAAAATAATTTTTCTAAAATCACTATTCTACAAACATTTTTTTGATCAAATAATAATATTATATATCCAACTTTAGAACAAATTTAGAATTTGTGAAATATTCCGATTTTGTGTACGTTTTTTTTTTTTTTTTTAATTTTGTGGTTTAAAAAATGCATTACTAAATTTACTAATTTTAATTTTATTTATTTCCGAATATTTTCTCTAGTAAGAATGTACAGTTCTGTGAAAATGAATATAATATGAACTGCTGAAATTACAAAATTAGGTAGCCATACATTTTGGGAATTAATACATTGTTAATGTCACTAAATACCAATAATTTTTTTATCCAAATATTGTTCTATTGAAGACTTATTGACCTAAAGTATAATTAAAGGAAATAAATAGAAAAATATTATTGATCCACTAGCCACAATAGAAATAATTTATGAACAAAACAGGTTAATAATGCTTTTATAAAAATACCTTAGTTCACAGTTGTAATTTAACATTAAGGTTCCCTTCATATTTATTGTAAAAGTTTTATATACAATGCAATTTTATTAAAATTGTAATTTCATGTGAATTACCTAAATTATTTAATAAATACTAAATGTTACTAAAATTAAATTAATACTGAAAAACACTAATTTCAGATATATATATATATATATATATATATTATTACATTTTATTTATTTTCCATAAATACTTGTTTATAATCGTTTTTTTAATGTAATGATGTTGCTATCAAATATACTTATATACCTTTATAAAATAAGACTATAGAGATAGGGATTACACAAAGCTTAAATGATGTCCTTTTCTCTATACAATCATCTTTTGTTTCTGTGTGATGTGCTGCGACAATTTGTTTTGTTTCAGTTACCAGTTGGTAACTATATTTTGTGATTTACTCATTTCTGTATATCATTGGACAAGTTTTTAACTTAAACCTTCAGTAGCGTGGAGTTAAATAAACTTCTTGTGGTTTGAACCCTAACTTCAATTATTTGTTGATGACTAGTTAATATTTAATAATTTTTGATATTTAAATGTATTATAAATATAATTAAGTTATCAATATCTCAATGTATTTATACTTGGTTATTGGTTAATTTATGTTACTTATATCTGATCTTTTATTATTAAACTTAATCAATAATCATATATTTCAATATTGGTAAAACATTTTACAACGGTATAATATAGGTATACATAAAATACTTATGGGCTATTTCAATTTTTAGCTATCCCATGGCCACTGTTGAAGAATTGGACACAAATTCAGATAATTGTGCTATATGCTGGGAAAAAATGGACTCTGCTAGGAAATTACCTTGTAGTCATTTATTTCATAATGGATGTTTACAATCTTGGATGGAACAGGAACCATCTTGTCCGACATGTAGATTATCATTAACACTGGGTCACAATCAAAGTTTGCCTATGAATTCAACTAATAATGTTGGTCAAGATACATTAGGAACACATACGCACATTCCTCATCATTTTTTCCATTTTGATGGTAAACTACTATAATTTTAATATACTTCATTGTATGTAGCGGAGCTCGGTAATAAAAATGAATTTATTTTTATGGGATTAATGGTTTATACCATTTAGTTATTTTTATAGTACTTAATCAAATAATTATTATTATCATTTGATGACACAAATTTAAAGTTATTAAATTATACTACCAAATATCATAATATAAAACATTTCAGTGTCAGAAATTTGATATTTGTCTATCTTTATATTATGATCAATACAATTTTTAGGTTCAAGATATTTGTCATGGCTGCCTAGTTTTTCTGTTGAAGTTACTCATTCGTTGACAAGACCTGCAACTCAATTACATACTTCACAACTGGAAACAATGGCTCGTCAGGTTAGATATATTTTTTTAAATTGTTAACTTAAATTTAAAATGTATTTTTTTTTTTAGGTTCTCCAAATGTTTCCATATTTTACTTTGCATATGATAATTGAAGATCTATTAAATACTCGTTCTGTTGATTTAACTATTGATAATATATTAGAAGGAAGACTGGTTGCACCTCAACAATTTATTGAGGAAGAACCACTCATAGTTGAAACTCCACAAATGGTTGTTGAACAATTTATCAATAATACACCTTCATCTAGGTAAGTTGACATTAATTTTACAAAATATTTAATAAAATTGCTACCTAAATAAAGTATGCATAAACAATTATTAAAATTTATACAAATTTTGTAATGTAAATTCATTAAATAAATAATTTTCATTCTGTTTAATTTAATATATTGATTTACATTTTTATTTTAGCTGTACTACAAACTTCAATGAACCTGCAATTGATGATCTTGTGAGTATGGGTAGTCAATTTTCCAAATCACCTGATGAAAGAGAAAATATGTTAAAAGCTCGGAAACAGGCAATGATTATGAAAGCTAGACAGAGGTACATAACCAAAGAAGGAGAAAGTTCGACAAAAGCAGAATAATAACGATTAGAACATTGTTAAGGAATACACCACACACAGACATACACAAAAAAAAAAAAAAGAAAGAAAAGACTGTGATTAGAAATCCGATATTTGATTTAGTTTAGTTTAAGGACATAGAGAAAAATAATTAATTTATATAAGATGTAAATAATAATTGAACATACAGGTAATTCCTAATAAATAATAAGTTTTGAAAAGTGTTTCTTTGGTAATTTTATTTGTAATAAATTCTTTGAAAATTACTCTATTCATTTTCTAATATATTTGTGATTTATATGTCCCACCTAAGATTATTATTTTCTTTTACTGAACAATTTTTTTCATCTATTAAAATATTAATTTTTAACTGATAAATTTATCAATTGAAAAAGGGATAAAATGTAATAATAAAAATTTTTAAATAATGAATACAATAAGGATAGAGTTAAATGTTAAACTATTTTTTACGATTTTTAAGTTTTAATAAAATTACAACATGAATATACAAACATTTTTTAATGTATTATTGAGCCAAATTTATATCATAATAAGATATGCAAGAAACAGACTTATTTTATTCAAATGTCATGTTTAAGTTGAGATATGTTTGTTATAAAGTTTAGTACTAAACTAAATGAAACATTTTAGACTGGTTTTAAACACATATACACACATATTAAATATGCATGTATTTATATGTACATACATTATACAATATATATTTTTAATCGAATGGGAGGTCAGGTCACATAAAGCGCAGACTGTCATATGTAAATGTAATAAATAATTATTAAAACATATAATATTTTTTTGTGATATCTACTTGAAGACTTTTTTTGCACATCTTATTACCTTTACAATTTAATAGAAATCTTAATCTAAAATATTGTACGTACTTAAGTCAATTCTAATGGCAGAATTGTGTTTGCATTCGGTTCCTAGTCAAATTATAAGTCCTATAACATATGTTTTAATTATCTTAGTTATAAGAGAATATATAGTTTATAGTAAAATAATGCTTATGTTAATAAAAACATACTCAAATGTTATAATTTTTGATGAAAAATAAAAATATACATAAATAAGTGTATAAATGTGTTTATATTTTTTTAATTCTTTATTTACATATATTTTTAGAAAAAAAAAATCAAACAGTATAATTAATATAATTTTGAACCTTTTTGGTAAGTTTAACCAATGAAGTTTATGATTGTTAAATGAAGCACAATATGTGCAAAAATAAAATCAGCAAATCCACGTTCTGGACTTATATCACTGAATTGTGCCTTGTTTTGAGGATTTGCTTGCAATCGTAAACACACTGAAAAAAAAAAAATTAAATCAACAGTGCAACAAAAAATTTCTTAGTATATTTGTTAGTATTCATATTAAACCATGATTTAAACTAAAAAAGTATAATTAGATATACAGTCAGAATTAATTAAAATCCAAAATTTTTTTTCCTCAGTGAAATCGCAAAAAATAAATCAATGAATTTTAAAAAATATATTGTATACCTAATAAACGAGTAATACTTAAATCAGTTCCATGGTTATTTTTTAAATATAATCATTTCATTACAAAAGTTTCTATTAATATATATTATATTCAATGATTTGTTTTATTTTTTCGGTAGATACTGAAAACTAAAAATACTAAATTACATACTTCCTTAAATACATAAATACCATTTTGGAATTTAACTAATAGGGTTACCCTACATCATAGGATTAATTTATTTTACTATACAGTAAACAATAAACATAAATAACTTTTTCATATGAATAACTGCTGTTCAATTCCTGGTTTCAAATTGTACAGACAATGAACTTTGCATTATTTAATGAATATGAAAATATTTAATATTTTAGATTTTTAAATTTAATGGAGTGTTGTGTAACTAAGATCAAAAGATGTATCAATGTAATAATAATTCATAAGATTCTTAAGAGTTTGTCGATAGATTTGAAAGATTATCGTAAAACAATGCATTATCTACTTTGTTACATGAAAATAAAAATTGTGACATGAGTATGACAGGTAACTTACCACCGAGAACGAAACAACTGACAGACGAAATGAAACCACTGAGAAAAGAGTTGAACGGGAAAGTGCCTACCAGACAACAGTACGTGAACTGCACGATTCCGGTCAACATGATGTATAACAAATATGCATCAATTATTTTGAGTTTTTTCGACGTGGACTTTCCGTAATCGTCGTAAAACTTGGAAATAATAGCAACGATTTTTGCCATTTCGGGAACGTCGAAACCACCGAATACTTTTTGAAACCGACTTGTACAACTGGCGAACCGTAATCCGTAACAAACAAAGTTGATTGTTGAAAGTAGTTCCACAAATATTCTAAAATTGTAAGAGTAGCGACTACACCGACGGACGGACACTACACAGAAGTTGTCAACTGTGGACCGAGAACGGTATCAATAATTCAAGATCAAACGCTATACGTGGTGCACGAGTGATAACACCACGCGTAATCAACTGGAGTAATCAACAAAACAACTAGTTATCAACATTGAAATTCGCCGGTTCATGGATGAAATGGAAATTTCCCTAGCATCGTCGACCGGTACAATATTATGGTACATATATACACGAAATACTATAAATTCAAGGTAAAAATAAAACGGGAAAACACGGATCGTTTTGTGATTTCGGTGGGTGAACTATAATCGGGTCTCGGATTTACGACCACGATGCATCGACCGCAACGAGTCCTTGCCGACCGATCGAATAATATCGTGACACGGTCGCATTATTACCGTATGACGCAGTGCCCGGCACTTGGATATTATATTTTTTGCGTCCACAAGGCGGGACGGGGGGAGCAAGCGACGACGTACGATGACGACGACGACGGGGCACGTCCCACCACCCGCGTAACCGCTGCGTTACCGGGTAACCAGAGGTCAGGTGACTGAATAAAATATTCGTCGGCCGTCGTCGCCGTCGCCGAGCCCGTCATCGCGAACCCGACGCGATTCGTCGAGTACGAAAAATCCCATTTATTTATTTTTTTATTATTTTTTACTCGCCACTTCGCCAGTGGTGCGCACGTTCGATTTGGAACAGATATTGGAATCTGTTCGTTGATTTATCTGTGTATTCTCTATATTTCCGCTTAATCTTATTGCAGTTGAACGGTTTAACGTTCAACCGTAGCTACTGCAGCACGTCGAGCGCCGCTCACGTTCACCGACGATAGCCAAGTAAACCGCCGCTGATTCAACTGACATCGGGCTGAAGAACAATATCATCGTCTCCGCCAGACCAACTTGGGATCATACGACTACAATTCGTCGTTTTTTACAGGTAAACTTATACTTCGTTCGACGTGTCCACTGTCATGCTTATGTGGGATTTCCGTTTTCGGTCGCCGCCGCCGCCTCCGCTCACGCGAACTATTTAAGTGACTATTAGCCATGTTCACCCATCGCTACGGCCTTCCGTGCGACGTGTTGGCATCATCGACCACGCACCGTATCCATCCGTCGTCGGTGTGTTGCCGCCCGGGTTTAACGGTGATATCGCCTTTTATGGTTGCCTGGCTTATCGGGCCCGGACGTACCCACTCCTGGGTTTTTCAAACGTGACCTTATTTCGCGGAAATGATCGCCGCAAAGGGCTTTTCTAGCTGCGGTCTTTTGCCAACCCGTACACTAGTTTAAATAATTGTCCTCGGACAGTCATGATAACATCATGTTTCGCGAGAGGGTTGTGCAACGTGCGTTTTTTCTGCGGGGTGATTTCTAACAATCCCTTTTCCATCGGTCCTATCCGTTTCCTTAGGGATAACCGTGACTAAACAAATCGAACCATCCTTTTTGCCCCATAGATTGATTGCATCGTCCGAATACTTTCCCGTCATTACAGTAGACCAAGAGGTTACCTCCCGTTACCACTGTTCGGCACCTAGTTACTCAAGCGGCGATCGTGCATTTTTGCGTACGCGCGCTTGTGTCGTATTCAAAGTTTTTCTAACGTATTTTTCGGCGGTGGAACGATTTTCGAAGACGACTGTTTCCGGCACTAGGTGTGTGCACTTATCGGTTCGTTGCACTTGATTTTTAGTTTTTACTCGTCCGGCGGTGGTTAAGTGCTATCGCGCATTGTATTTCAGCACGCCCATCTTTAGTCATATTATTATTGTTATTACTATTCACTCGCTTTAACCTTAAACCTAATGCCGTTCTCCAAGGTTTTCCCAACCTTTATTTCACCTTATTACTCGAGCAATTGTTTTTCTCCATGACTTCACCACACATTGTCGTATGACATGTACATTATACATACATGGTATTAATTTGTTTATTATCAATATTGCTGACTGTGTACACTTGGTATAAGATTAGTATTCTAATTTCATATTAGGTATAAACTCATTTCATAGACATAAATGGTTTAAAATACATAATTAGTGACTCGTATTCCATTATACATATTCTTCTTTTGCATAATTACTTGATATAATATTTGTAATGAATATTTTTCCTCTTTTTTTTTTTCTTACTGTGTATTCCAAGACAATAAATTATCTAGTATTTTTGTCCTTGTAATTACATATATTATTTACCTATATAATATATGTACACTAAGTTGATAGTAAGTTTTCAGTATACTCTTAACAGATCATTTAATGTAGATGTATTAAAGTAGATTACTCATGTTTAATTTTTATAAGAATTGAGGCATGCCATTTTAACTAGTGCTGTAATTTTAAAATTTAGGAAATAGTATGATTTTGTCATAAACAATAAATAATTTATTTTTAATATTTTAAATAACTTCAGTCGTTAGTCAAAATTATTTACTGTGTTGAGTCATACTATGTATTTGAATCTTGCCGATTTTTCTTGTACACCTACTACTTTTATACTTATATTTTATACTATTATGTTTCATGTTCAGTATTGGTATTGATGTTTACCTATAGGATTTAAACATTGTTAAACCTGGTTAAAAAAATTCCTCTAATGATTATTGTACTGTATATTAAATTAAAAAAACGTAATTGATGAAAGTTATGATTTTGGGTGATTATATAAACAATGTTTCGATATTTTCATTAATATTAACAAATTTATGTATTCTCTGATATGTTAAGTAGGTACATGGATGATATTGGTAAATTGTCTATTATTTCAATAACCTTTATTTTATTTAAAAATAAATTGGGTACCTACTTAATAATGTTAAAATGAGTGGAAGTCTTTCAAATTATAATGTATGATCTTTATATCCACTTATTAAAATCTCTTTATAATAGTACCGTCATCTACTTTAATAGGATAAAATGTTTAATTTTCTCATATTAATAGTTCCCTAATTAAAACACACATGTGGGAGCATTATTTCAATAATTAGTGTTGATGAACTTTATTTGAAAAGAATACTTGAAATTATTTTTCTTTTCTTTATTATTTCAAAATAAATTGCTTACAATTAATATTAACATATAAATTTGATATTATTTTAGAAGCAAAATTAAAAATGGCTATAAATGTGTATTCGACTAATGTGACTTCGGATAACCTGAGTCGTCATGACATGTTAGCCTGGGTAAATGATACTTTGTCTGCAAGTTTTACTAAAATAGAAGAATTATGTTCAGGTGCTGCTTATTGTCAATTCATGGATATGTTATTTCCTGGTAAGTAAAAATTAGTAACTATTTAAATTATTTACTTGATATGGCAGATAGCATTATATTATACATTTTTTTTTGTTAACACTGATTATATGAACTAAAATATCATACGTATATTTATAAGCAAATATAACTAACAATTTATATTCAACTTATTAAACAGGAAGAGCAAACATGAAATGTGATTTTTCCTGATTTTGCATAGACACTAAATCAACAAATTACACATATGCTTTTAAAATGTAAAATTATTAATTCAAATCTTATAAAGTTTTGTGGCAAAACATTGATATGTCAGGGTATTGCATTTTTTTTTTTTTTATTTAATCCTAGGACCATACGTATTTAATTTAAATTATATTTTTTAAGTTTAGTGTAATTTAAATTGTTCAGGATATTTAAATATTATAGTAATATTTTAGTATTATATTAATTAAAGTTTCAATTTGTTTTGATATTATAAATATAATAAAAATAACTTTATCGGCTATAAAAGTTTCGTCCAAAAAATTTTTTTCGTCAAACTATATTAGTAATCTGGCAGATAAGTTAATGTTTTATTTTTGAAAAATTATTTGATAAAATTATAGGTTGCATGTTTGAATTCATTGCATGCTAAATACCAATCTATTTTAAATTTTTAATGTTCATGTTCAGAAAACTATTCATAAGGAAAATAGATGGTTATCTTCACATGTTATAGTTACATAAATTTATTTTACACTGAATATGAACTTTAAATATTATTCTTTTTGTATTATCTCAGTTTACAATCGATTATATACAATTTCATTAAACGATACACTAGTTATTTAATTTAAAATTCATCTTAAGAAATAGATTTTGTCATTTTATAAATTTGATATTTAAATCTTGTTATTTTGTATTTAACTAGTTGATGTATACCTAATTTCATTCAATTATTTGCCTTTGTGTATATCTATAATATATAATATATACATATATTTATTATTATATTTATTTTTCATAGGTAGTGTACAAATGAAACGAGTCAAGTTTAGAACAAATCTTGAACATGAATATATACAAAATTTTAAAATTCTCCAAGGAGCTTTTAAAAAGATGACAGTTGACAAGGTATGTCTAAAATGATGTAATTTTAGTGTAAAATCATATCTAATAAGGAAAAGAAATAAATAAACTGAAGAATAAACATGTTTTATTTATCGCAAATTTTAAAATAAATAATTTTTTTTTAAAAAAAAAATGACAGTATTATTGTAGCCAATGCTACCAAAAAAAAAATGTATTTTATTAGTTCAAGTAAATTATTATTGTGTTATTAGAATACATTAGATGTATCTTATTTGTGTGGGGGTTGTATTCACCCACAATTCGGGTGGTTAAAAAATTACTTTACAGGTGATTCCTGTTGACCGCCTAATCAAAGGACGTTTCCAGGACAACTTTGAATTTTTACAATGGTTCAAAAAGTTTTTTGATGCTAATTATGATGGACGTGATTATGATGGTCTTGAAGCTCGTGGTGGTGTTATGATTGGTTCTGGTGGAGCTGAAGTGTGTGGTTTTCAAGCACCCCCACCATATCGTGTACCACAAGCTGCCCGTGCTTATAAAAGCCCGTCCTATGGACATGGTATTCATTAATACTAGGTTTTTTTGTGTGTGTTAGTTAGGATATTATTAATTAGTCAACGTTCAAACTTATATTTAATATTCATTGGCAAACACACTTTAAGTCGATTTGTTTGGAATATTTTAATTGCATGTGAACAATAGTGTTTTTATAGTTTATATCTATGTACTTGTTTTTATTTTCAAAATTTCATATTATATATTAATTATCAAATATAATAAAAACATCATAAACTATTGATTGTATGAATCTCTTAACTTCATAGTTAATTTTTTTGAAATTGATTGATTTAGTTTGTTTGTAGTTTATTTAAGTTTTGTTTTGTTTTTTTCTGAAAATTATTTTTTTTCCTTCATTTTTAATATTTAAATAACTGAATTAAGTTAAATGTATTTTCTGGTATTCAACATTTTATTACATAATATATTATGCTAATAAAGTGAATTTAGATTTAAACTTTTTTAAAAATGTATAAAATAGTAGTTAGAATGTTTAATTGATGGAGATTGATGATTGTATTTCATTTTCGGTTATGTTTTAGATGTTATATGTTATTATTTTTAATTATTTTTTATTAATTATGATTCAGTTATATTTGATTTTCAAAACTATTCTGATAGATTTTTGATTTCACATTTTATTTTTATCTAACTATAAATATCTATAATTATCTAATATAAAAACAAATTAATAATTTCCATTTACAATCATATTACAAACCAATATAATATAATAACCATATAATATATTATAATAACCTTTTATTTTAATAATTATGAACACACATTTTACATATCATAAATTTGTCTGATTTTTTTAAATACATTTTCATAGGTGATAATGCAATTATGCATAAATTAAAATGTTAAGTTGGGTCTATAATAAAATGAAACATGAAGTAGGTTTTGAGGAATGTTTTTTATATTTTCGGCAATGCCATTGATCCCTATCTATTATTATGGAGTATTTAATCTTTACAAACATTTAATGCGACTATAATATTAAATAAATAATTTTATTTTTACCATTTGATTCATTCATATTTATTTTTATTTAATGTTTATATTCTTTTAAGATTGGATATTAGTGTAAAATCTTTTAAGGTTAACAATTAAAATATTGATTTCTTTATTATATTATTTTTATTTATTTATTATTTTAAAGAAAAATATTTTAGTTTTATTTTATTTATTTTTTTATTTTGCAGATAGTACCTATAGATAGGCTGGTCAAGGGACGTTTTCAGGATAATTTCGAGTTTTTGCAATGGTTCAAAAAGTTTTTTGATACCAATTATCAAATGAATGAATACGACCCAGTAGGTGCGCGCAGTGGTGAGGGAATGGGAGCAGCCGGTGCAGCAGCCAGAGCAGGTCCTGTCAAAAAGCCATCGGCAGCAGTACCGCCTAGAAATGCTACCACCAATAATCGTTTGTTCCGTCCCGCGAGTAACAGCAATAGTTCGTATTTTAACTCGAAATTATCCTTAATTCCCAACAATTTGCTTTGTTATGCTTTGTTTTAATTTATTTTTCTTAGCTGATTCAAAGCAACAATTTATACTCACAAATATTTAATTAACCAAATTGTTTTTAGTGTCAAATCGTGTACCTTCTACAAGACCAGGGCCAGTTGCTAGTCAACGTGACAGAGGTGATCACAAAATTGATGAACTTACTAGACAGGTAATATAGTATTAATGGTTTTGCTTATAATTAATAATTTAACATTATCCAATTTATTTTAAGATGAGCGATCTACGAGTTACTGTTGAAGGTTTGGAAAAAGAACGTGATTTCTATTTTGGTAAATTGCGTGACATTGAGGTAATATGCCAGGAACAAGAAAGTGAACATCCACTATTTTCTAAAGTATTGGAAATTCTTTATGCTACTGAGGTATTTTAATTTGTTTTATTTTATCTAAATACAATATGATACACATTGATATACATTTTGGTTTCAAACTGAATTTTTGATCTAAAATTGACTGCTTACTTTCTTTAAGATTAATTCACTTCCTATGTAATCAATTTTACTAGCAACATTTCCCTTGTTGAATTTTTTTCTTTTGGCCACATCACAATTATTTTGCCTAAGGAATTTTGGACTTTACTAAAATAGTTAATTCTACTGGATATTCCAAAAATAATTTTAACCCAACAACTTTATTCTAATTAAAACTACTAGAAGCATTGGTAAAATCTGGTTCTCATTATTAAAATAAAACCATTTTGAATTTTCTTATTTATTACCTTCTTTATTAGAAGGGGTTATTTAAATGTTATCTTTATTCACAGATTTATAATTCTGAATTAAAGTTCCAAGATGTATTGTATACATCTAATTTAAAATCAAGA
This sequence comes from Chaitophorus viminalis, assembly GCA_025469195.1. Classification (NCBI taxonomy): domain Eukaryota; kingdom Metazoa; phylum Arthropoda; class Insecta; order Hemiptera; family Aphididae; genus Chaitophorus; species Chaitophorus viminalis. The sequence goes on along the minus strand of JAIPRK010000153.1, from coordinate 36,732 downwards.
AGTCTAAAATGTTTAAAACATTATAATATTAAAAGATATTTATCTTCATCTTGTCATCGATAATATATTTTAGAGGACTCGTAATTTTTTTTTCAGTAGTCGAAATCTGAGATTTGCTTTGGAATCATAGGTCAAAATTGCTTAGAGATGCTTATTAATGGTCGTTAAAAACATAACAATAAAAAAAAAAAAATAGATGGAATCTATTCATCCTTACTTATTACATTTTTTTTTTTAATAATAAGTTATATTTTTAAAACATCAGTTAGCTTGGAGGTTAGAAAATCTTGATGGGCTATAGGTGTGAGACCTCTAGTATATTTTGTTAATATTCAATGCATCAAAAATTATGTCCTAACTACATATGAATTGTTATTATGCATTTGACTTAGATTCTTATATAATAATTATATAATAATATGACAAATTGTTATTTATTGTATTTTAGGAGGGCTTTGCTGCTCCCGAAGAGGTTGACGCTAACAATCATGATGATGATGAAGCTTACTAATAGAGTCGATTATTTAAATTTTTTTTTTACTCAATTATGATTTTTTTTAAATGATATTTATTATATTTACAGTACCCAATATAATAAACTGCTAAAAGCACATGTTCAAAATTGTGTATAGTCTTTATTTTATTTTTTTTTTTTTTGTTTTGTATTATTTTTATAATTATATAATCATTGAATGATGACCGTTACTATAGCTCAATTTAAAGCGGCACATCATTATTTAAATTAAAATCAATGTTTACTTAAATAAAATACCTAAATTATCATTATTTTCATTTATATAATATATAAAATCAATAATTTCATTAAAAAAAAAATTAATGTTTTAAGTTTTTTAAAAAACCGCTATTGCCTGTCGTTAAGTTAATATTGATTAACAATAAACATCTTTTTTTTGAAGAAAAAAATTAATGTGTTACTTATTGTTGCTTGTTGATTTAAAATAAGTATCCTTGTAATTTTTGAAAAAAAAAATTTAAAAACGAGTGAAATAGTCACATCACGAGTTCTTCGTGACCTCTTCGTTAATATAACTAATGGACTTGAGACAATGAATACCACAGAAAATGATATTTTCAATGTATTAAAAAAAGAAAAATACTGAAATTAATAGCCAAATAATAATTTATTAGGTGTTATGATGAACAAATATTTTACTATGTCATTATTGTTGTACTTAAAAAATAAACATCTACATAAAAATAAATAATTGTATCACCGATTTCATTTTATGATTACAATATGATATCACTTGCAATACATACATATATTATTAAATTTATATTAAATATGAACTTATTCAAGAGTAAAAGTATAGATATAAAACTCTTTAACTCTTATACTTAGTCAATAGTTGGGAAGAATTTATAAGCGCCATAAATGATGCACAAATAGAAATACATGGTATAAAATGTTTACATAGTTATCATAACAATGACATTTGTGCTCTAAGCTCGTCTACGCTCAAATCTGTTTCTTTTACTAGGGATTCTTCACTAGGAACGGCTTGATCGGCCGATGGATAGGCGAATTCTAATCCGTCATTCAATGATAAATATTCTTCTTCGCTTTTTATACTGGTGTTTTTGTTGACATTTTCTGTTTTCGGTGTTGTAACAAGTTCAGCTGCGGTATCATTTGACCCTGTTGTACTGTCGTCACCCGCCAACGATATGCCTGAAATAACGAGCTATTAATTATTATGAAAACTAAAATTTGCTGTATAATTTAAAACCTACCCCATGCATTATCTTCGTGGGTAACCTTATCTTCGGGTAGTTCTTCATTTGTGCACTCTGGTTCTGTTTTCACTCGATTACTAAATTCTTCTTGTCTTATGATACAGAACTTGTCACTACAATTGGGATTCGGTTTGATCATCATGCTTGGAAAGAAATCCGTAAGCGCGTTGTATCCCAAGTACCACGAAACTGTACCAAAACCTAGTAGTTTTCTAGAAATAAAAGACATGTGTTAAAAAAATATAATTTTAAATATTAGAATATTTATACTTTAATATATTCAAAAATACACTGTGGAACCCGAAAACAAAGAATGCGGTTCAATTTATGTCAATATGCAATAGCTAATCTAATAGTGGATATTTTTATCGTTGCTCATCACGATAAATGTATATTTCAATGAACTAAAATAATTTGTTGTAAAAATAGAAGTAAGAACTTGGTATATTTTTATCCAAGTATGTAATTTGTTGTACTTTACAGGGACTGACTAATTCTCCGATTTAATTATAATATATTGCATTGACAATTTAACTGTGATAATTACTTTAGAGCGTTTTGAACAAGCAGCCCTGCAACAACACCCATAGTGGTCGGTAGACTTGCTGCACACACGCCATCTCTCTTTAATGTTTTTTCATCGATTTCTGAAGCAACTACCAATGGAGGAGCACACTAAACGAACAATTGAAATATATAATTTAAGCCATTTTTTTAAAATAAATTTCATTTTTTATGTGCTATTTATATCAGTTATGTTTATGTTGAACAAATTTAGTGAAAATACATTAAACCAACATACTGAAAAACAAGCAGATTCTCCGGGTACAAGGTACTGAATATGTCCACACACAGCATTTTCACTAACCCCGGACTCAAACCAGTTTAGAGATAATTCATTACAAGCTGTATTAATAGCCATTCGAGCTTCATAGTTATCTACACAACTCAAAACTAAATCAACTCGTTCGCCATTAATTCCTCCAGTGCTGTTCAAAAAAATTAAACAAACGTGATAATTATAAAATGAATGTGGTACTATTGAAAATGTGAGTTATACTTCAAGACGTTCATGAACTCTTCAAATTGAGTCGTCAGTGTGATATTTGTGTTGTAAGTTTCAATCTGGACGTCTGGATTAATTTTTTTCAGAGTCATAGACGCAGCAGTAACCTTACTTAAACCAGCTTGGGAAGGCTGATAGAAGAGACGGTTCATATTGGCCAATTCCACTTTGTCGTAGTCGAATAGTATTAGCTAAAAAAAAAAAACCAACAAGGCCATGTAAATTCAACAATCAACACAATTAGAGATGGCTTGATATCCCAAAACTTTTTAAAATCTCATAAGAAGTAGTTGTTTTGGAAAATATTAGATTTGTAATGTAGTATTGAAAACTTCAAGGCAAAAATAAATGTTCCGGTTAATATTATAACTTACTATTAAACCTATCAGCTACATGAAGGAAATATTTAAATGCTAAGAAATGGATCAACATTTGATCCAGGTCAACCATGGAGCAGATTAGATTTTTATTGTTCACTTTGCTACATTAAAATAGGTGGATACTGAATGTAAAATAGACTTTAACAATATTGTCGATTTAATCGCATTGAATTGTATTAAAATGAAATAGGAACAATACATTAATTTAGCTTTTAATGCAGCACATTAAGTGCACAAAGGCAGTCTTGTATACAATGTTAATGCTATTGAATACTTGAGACGACACGTAAGATAATCAAGAGGAAATTGGCATAAATAAATTCTGGTGTGTACACAGAACAACAGCATACCTTTCCTATCCCACATCGCGTGAGCATTTCCGCGGTGACGCTGCCAACTCCGCCCACACCGACCACGACCACTGAGTACTTTCGGATGTCCTGGTAGTTTTTCACAATGCCCATCCGTTGCAAGGCCATTAGCCGACTGAAACAAAGACGAAAACGGTTAGGAACAAGTGCGGATGACATGAAGGTGCGGGTAGTCTCACCTGTAGGGGTTGGAGTCCACCACCTCGGCGGACATCTCGCGAACCTTGTGCTCGGCCACCGGATCGACACCGGCAGGCGGCGTTTCGGTCAGTTCCATTAGCGTTTTCTTGAAGTTCTCGATGCGCTTCTTGATGTTTTCCACATCTTCCAGCGACATGGTTACTGCCTGGTGCGGAGGACGGTGTACGTCGACGTGGCGCGAAATAGTCGAGAAGCGGACGGTTCGCGGTGGGCAAAAGTTGAGTTTGCGGAGAAAGTGGACAGAGACCGTCGTCCGTAAGTAAGAGTGTGAATGTCGAATGGGTAAAAGTGATCGAAAACGAACGTAGTGGCGCGCATACGTTTACGATTATATTATTATATATATATTATTAAAGCGTAACAGTAATGCCGAAAATACGTTGGACGTGGTGACAGTGTCTGCTGATAGTGAATGTGTAACGGACACACACAAGACACAACGCATGCGGTGGTCGTGCGAGCAGCCGCGGTAACCACAGATAACGTTGACGGCGCGGCTGATTGGTGGAGTTACGTGATAACTGGAATTGTTTCGCGGCAAAATCGAAAAGAGCGCGCACCGGAACTGCAACCGTCCAAGTTGTTATGTTCTCAGTTCTGCAACGTTGGTCCAAAATAAGTAGTGACATACGTCATAAGAATAATATTGAAAAATTCTAGACTGAAGATTTGGATGTATAATATTTAGATAAGGTTGTTACAACACAATTCGTCTATTTCACATAGTACTTACGTGCAAGTTGAAACGCATTTCATTGAGACATTTTGATCGGTTTTTTTCATTGGGACATTTGGATCCTTTTTGTACAAATCCAATTTTTTGAACGGATCAAGATGTTCCCTAAAGATTGTTCCCCGGAGACATTTTGATCCGTAGACACTTTTTGATTCGTTTTTTTCATTGGAACACGTTTTTTTATGCTATTCGAAATTGTCAGGACAAGGTTTGCAAGATGGAACATTAGAAAAGCTAAATTATTTCTAGTAAGTTTATACTTGATTGATGAGACAGTTGTTAACTTCTTGTCACTTTCAATGTGATTGGTTGGTTTTACCAATGATTATATGAATACAGATGGTGCACTTCGGACGATTTTTCAAAATTAGTTCACATAATCTGTGGTTTTACACTAGCCACTCTGCTTTTATTATAAAATTGTAGTCTCACTATCAGCGAAGTTTTGGATTAATAACCTTATTGAAATAGGCTCTCCACGTTTAAAATATTACTATATAATATTATATTAATATTATATGCCTGCATGTATTATTTTCGTCTTACAAACGTAGAACTAATTTTGTTGTGTGAGGTTTAAAATTTAAGTAATTTGAAATTATTTCTCGTATAAACTAAAAAGTCTAGGACTAAACCTGACTTACAATCATGTAAAACAGATAGTTTTATTCCGAACCAGTGTCTCTTTGATAGTATTTATTGCTTAAATGTTAGGCGACCTTTCCACTCTACAATAATTTCATTTATACATAGATTTTGATGTGGTATGAATACCGACTTAAATTATTTTTTTTAGTTTCCACAACTTCCAATATTTACTAGTCTATTCCCAAGACATGGGTTTCGGTTATCACATCACTAAAATGTAACAGTCTTTGTAATAAACAGAATCTATCTTGAGACATTACTTTACCAAAAAAAGGTGTTTCTATTAAAGGATCAGTAGACCAGTAATCTTTCAAATTATTTTTTTTAGGTGTACTATCAAAAAGTTAAGACCTATAAATACATACATCTCATTCAAATCAGTATCCTTCTATAAATGAAGTTTAGAATGTTGTTTTAATAATTTATTATTAATTAGACAGTAATAAAATTTGTTAGTTTTTTTTACAATGTGTTGAACTAAATCTTCATCAAAAATAAGTTTAAAAATATCAAGTTCAGTAAAATTATTGCAAGGTCTTCAATAAAATGTTTATTTACTTCACATTGAGAAGTGTCGAAATTAAATGATGTAGCTTTGTATATAGAATTTTGTTCTTTATTAAAATTCCAACTACCAGAAAAATGTTTGGGTAAATATTTTTTTCTTTTCTTTGGTGTTTTGTTTCTTTTCTTTGCACTATTAAAAGTATTATCTTTGTTTTGAGAATTGTTATCTAACAAAATAGGATTATTATCAACATGTTGCTCAAGAATGTTAGTACTAAATTGATTTTGATTATCATGATATTGAGTATTAGAAGCTTCATAAAGCACAAAATTATCATCAAAAACAATTGGCATTTTCTCCAAATCAAAAAGTTCTAAATCTTACTCAGTACAAGTTGTCAAATCAAGAGAACTCAAGTAGGTAAGTATTAGAGGTATCATGTCTAACCAAATTATCATCTGAATTAGGAACTTGTACTTTTGAGGTAGAAGCATGATGATAATTATCAGTTTTATCATCGTAAAAAACATTAACTTTTTTGGAAATACTAGAATTAGAACTAGGTAATACATCCTTATTACCATAGGATTCTTGTTTATCTGTACTAGATTTAAAACGTTTCTTAATCGTTTCTAAGAATTCTATACTATTTAATTCAGAATCAGAGCTACAACTAGAACTACCTGAAGGAGAAAATGACGTTTCTGATTCATAACTTGTAATAATCTCTGAAATTTGTGATTCAGTTAGTGTTCTAGTGTTCATGTTGATCAAACGTTTACAAAACAAATGAAATAGAATCAAAAATTTAAATCTTTACGAATTTAAATAATTACGACGCAATTGTTATACTCGTAAAGTCGCAACTTCAGTAATAATATAATAATATATCAATAACAATATCATATTTTTTATTGTCGTATTCAAATATAATATTTTTACTCGTACCGTCATTATCATTTATAATTATTGTAATAAAACAATATAAATTAGACAGTATAGGCAACTTTTAAACATACGGAAAAAACTAATTGTAATACATGGATACATTTATGTTCTAATCTAGTTAAAATTTTAGAAAAAGTTACAAAAAATCATAGACAGATAGCAGCACATATTTCATTATATATACGAAATCTATACAAAAATAATTACTATCACTAAATTCGATAAACACCATAACTCAACAATTACGTAAATATACTAAATACGTCATTCCTCTACAGGACATACATACTAAATAACGTAAATATACATTAATACTCTTCAAAGGGTTACCCTTGGGCCGATTATCTGAAGTGGAGGATGAGCTATATCGTTTTTTACTAACGGAAATAACGTTTTAAAAACAGCTATATCTTTACTATTGGATAGGACTAGGTCAAGGATATTAAAACAGTGATTATGAGTGGAATTATATTGAAATAGTTGTAGGTACATAATTATCTCTTCGAGCACTTCGGATTGCAATTGTTTACTTACTTTATTAAATGTTTGAAGAATATCACACAACAGCGATGCCATAAAAACAGTTTCTAATTTATTCATATTCTGCAACAATCCTCCTTACGTGTAAGTGATTTTTCACTATCAGAATTAACTAGTTCTTGTAATAAATTTGTTACAGATGTCCAATTTTTATTAAGACTTTGGCATACATCATTTATTCATTTCTAGCAGACCATTTAGTTACTGAAAGTCATTTTAGAGTTGACTCTACGTCTCTACGTGTTGGTTAAGTATCATCCAGCGATGAGTTGATGATGAAAAAAAAAACATATACATTTTGAACAAATAAAAAATGATTGTTTGCCACAGTTCACAGCTGCCACAACTGGCTACACATGATCCAATAAGGTACTACTATAATACAATAAAACTACTAGCTTAATTCGAGTTTGAACTCCTAAATAGGTACCCGGCCTATTGGCAGCATTATCATAATATGATTGACCTTTAACTTCTAAGTAAATATTTAATATCATGCTTATTAAATGTAGAAAAAAAGCTTCTGCTATTGGTTTAGCTTTATGTCCAAGAATTCCCATGAATCTTAAAAACTGTTCAACAGGCTCCCCAATACTATTTACATATCTTGTAACAAATGAAAACTGATCAACATTTCATATAATATCTGGTGTCGAATCAATGCTAATCGAATAATATGTTGGAGATTTTAATTCTTCTACAATGGTACTTATTACTTTTTCAGCCATTATTTTAATAAACTGTTCATAAGTAAAAATGACATATAGGATCCTTTACCTGGATTTCCATACATTATTATATGTTTTGGTAGAAAGGGATCATACTTAGCAATAAGTTTCATAGTCATTATAAAATTACAATTATTTTCGCCAGATGATTCAAAACTGTCATAATATGTCAAAAAGTTCATACTTCACCGCCCTGCCCCCTCCCTAAAGTTTCTTCAGGTTAGGATATGCCATATAAAGATGTAAGATATTAAATGTTTAGATTACTATTATAGTATAACAGGTACTTACAAATATCACGAAGTAATAATATAATTTATATATATAATCATATATTACAATAGACACGTTTAATAATAATATAACCACTCACTTAATTTTATAAAATACAAACTGATTAACTCGGTTTCACACAACACATTCATGGCCGGGGCATAGTTTATAACGGATTTACATTATTGAAAGCCTAGCCCGTAGCCATGTACAGGGCCTGATTTACCAATAGGCTGAGTAGACTTCAGCCTATGGCCCCAATCGGTTAATGCTAATTTGAGGGCACCACAAAACAATTTTTTATGAACGTAGAAGCTGTGATTGAATAGCATATACATATGTAACCTACTAAAAGAGTAGGTTCTTCCTCCTGAAACTTTTCTTTTCAAATTACATCGTAGGGGCGCCAAATTAACCCAAGCCTACTGGTGACAAACTCCTTAATCAGGCGCAGATTACATATGAACCGGCAAGTACGACTCGTATTGCGCAATGCGCATCCGCAATATTTCCGATAACATTATTCATGTTATAATTAATATTATAATTAATATTATTTTCTCGTACGACACTATAAATATAATGCCTGTTAAAAACTCGTAAAAACACGATGTACGATGAATGTTCATCATATTGTATAAAATATATTTATTACGTTGTTTCTATTTAAACGTGCCAGGACGAAAATGTTAGTTTCCTGACCTATTTAAATTTGGCATAGTAACACGTCCAATATAGGAATCGGGCAATATTCGAGGTCGAAGTGGAACACCGTTGAGTAGTCGCCGATTTTTTCACGATGAGCTATTTAAGTCCCGCGACCGTTTCATTGTGCTTGATCAGTCAATCGAGGCTAAGCAGATTGATGAAACAACACGCTGTTTTCGCAGATCACATAACAGCAACGATTTGTAATTCAGCCCTCAGCTCTTCTAATCTGTGGATTATTGTCACTTGGGCTGCTATGTATTAATTCGACGTGATCTGTATTCAGATTATATACTTATTCTCAGCCGTAGCTGCAGCTGCAGGTGACATTTTCGATGACTTCGTCGGTTTGATTTCTATATTTTATTCATTAGAAAACTATTATATAATAAATCACTTTTTCAAGTAAAAAAAAAACCAAGGGGGGAGGCGATCACCATGTCGCCACCCTCATATCCGCCACTGAATGAGCTGGGGCTTAAATTTTGATTAAATTTTGAAGAAAAAAAATTAACAAACGTACAAAAAATATTTGTATTATTATTATCGACGGTAATATTTTAGAGAATATTCAATGTACATAAAAAACAAAGACACGGTAAATTTATTGTTTTACCGAAATGTCACTTTTTTTTTGGAAATCGACTACAATTATCAAATATTGAAAACGTGACTGACCATAATATAAGTATTTGTTTGACCATGACGAATATAAAATATTTTATTATTGCTGATGAAAAAACGAGATTGTGTGTTGATTTTTTTAATTCTTAAACGTGATTGGTTTTTTCTGTGTTTTTCTTTTCGTCTTGTGCCATCAGATTGACTTACTCGGATGATTCTAAACGCAGCACGTGTCCCCTTCAGTTGCGGCCGCAGGACCTTTACGACCGGCGTCACGTCTCGTCGCAAACGAAAGCGGATCGTTCGGAGCCATTTGCTTATTAACACGCGACCACGTTTCCTGGGCGGCGCGTATTATTATTACATTTTTCTTATTTTAGCTGCGATTCGTGAATATATATTACCATATATATTGAAATTGAATGTAAATGTGTCCATCCATTAACAGAATATCCGAAATTTATAATATTGTACGCGAAATTAGGAATATTATCCTATCGATGGTTATCATCAGTTCTAACAGATTTGTTTACCGACCTTTATTTGCCAAACATAACATTAAAAATGGAAAAATATCGATGACCGGTTATTGCTGACTAATATATAATTTTAGATATATTGACATAAAATAAGATATTGAATTTTAGTTATTTAGGGCCGAGATTTTTCACAGGCCTACGACCGACCGGTCAGCATGTAAATCGGTACTAATTACTACACTATAGGTCACCGATCCGCGATCTTAGAGCCGAGATTTTTCACAGGCCTACGAGCGATCAGCGTATAAATCGGTACTAAATACGGCTGTACAGAAGACAGGGCCTTACAGGTCACCGATCGCATATAATTTGCGTTCTTCACGGCGCTGCGCGTTTTAATAAAATAATAACAATATGTCTTAGTATTATACGAGCGTATCTATGACCGGTTTTTCGCTCAAGTCTTATCATGTGAATTTTATCTCGGCCGAGCAAGACCGTTGCAGCGAACGATTTACGATTTTTTGATTTACGGTATCGCGTCGTGCGGATCTTGTAAACGCCAGTCGTCGACCGGGTGCGCAATGTGTGTGTGTGTGTGTGTGTTGTACTTGCGACAAAGACAACCAGTACGCAGGAAGAGTATAGTATAGTTTTAACGTCGAACCTTAATTATTATTCTGACCGCGTGTTTAATCGTCCTGTGTCACAAACACACACACACTCACACACACACATGCCCTAGAGGTATTGCGTGTCTCGTAAGATATTCATATAGGTACAAGTGAATACAAGGGTATAATACCTGGTTATTATGCATGTATATTATATATAATAAAGGTTATTTTATATTATGTGCAAAGGTGAGCGCATTGACCAGTTGCAAAATGTTAACTGCTCGACGCTCGACCTGCAGAGTTCGTTCGCTGATTAATTTTTATTATAAGTATCTTATAAATTATTATGAATCTCAAATACATTGTAACTATAAGCTTTTTCCCAGTTGATTTGAAAATTAAACAGTGTACAGTTCAAATAAAAAATGTAATTAATTCGGTTACGCTTGAGTTAGACGAAAAAGAAAACAAGTATACGCATCTGCTTTATACATATTGTTTATTTTGCATCTTAATGATTGTAAAACGAAATAGATAATAATTGTTTGAGATATTAAAAGAAATTCAATTACTGTTTATGAAATCCAGGTGCTAATTAGGTACTTAATTTCAACCAAAATATAGAAATATTTCTTCAAAATTAAACTTGGAAAGTTAAATTATTCATTATTAATACTAATTAACAAGGTCATTGTGTCGATAATATCATACCAGCTCAAGACCAACTCAAATTAATGTACACCTACATACTTTTTATTCTTCGATTCGGTGGTAACAACTAACAGCCAACAATATCGAAAACTATCAACTCCCCAACACTGTTTTCTACCCAAAATATTGCAGACTACACAATCTGTGTGTATGATTAAAACCAGATGGTTGCAGGAAACGGTACTGAAATGGATTTCTCTTAAAGGCAACTTGTCGAATCCAGAAATAACTTTTAATAATCTAACTTTCACCAAACGGTTACATTTTGATACATAGGCGGATATTGGGAGGACTTGGGGGCTTCAGCCCCCCCCCCCCTAGAACGTAATCAAGGTCTCTTAGAACGTAATTAAGCGCACATGAGACGCCCAGACGTAAAAATAAATTGTATATTTTTATATTTGATATTTTATAATTCTTATTTTATTTTGATGGAATACGAAAATGGTCTGGAATACTCACATTAATATATTTGCACGACGCAATAGGTTTATACATTAAAATAAAAATAAAAATTAGTAGCTACCAATAATTAATTTTTTTGTTCCTATTATCTATGTATATATTTGGTGCCTTCAGCTATATTACAGTAAGAGTAGCCACTACCACTTGCAAGTAGGTTGAAGCGTCGTCTATAAAGTATAAAATATAAGTGTCTGTTTAGTGTTTACGCTAATGGATAAGACGAAACTATCAAGCCTCCTCACGTATGTGACCATTTGTATATTTATTCGCCTATGTTTTGATATATTATAAAAACAATCTTGGACTTTGAAAAATCTAAAGCTTAAAATCTAAGACTTTGGATGAATGATGAGCCAGCGATCGGGGCTACATAATGACTTTCCTTATTACAATTATAAAAGTTTAACAATTAGTTTTCTCATGGAAAATAAATACATTTTTTTTTTATAGTGCAATAACCATGAGCGTACACAACTGATACAAATATAATATTGCTATTTGGAAATAATAACAGCATTATTGAAAATGAAGAACGACTACCCGTATATATTATGTATTTAATACACGCGCGAGTATTGTTTATTTCGTTGCAGTTTTCATAGACGACGGGAAGAAAAATAATATATTGCTATACGTGTTTATTCAATTGAACCATAACGTTTTAATAAGTTTGTATTTATAATGTACGGCCGTATATAATAAGACGGGCGAACAACTGTCGGTGGACGGAATGCATCGCTGAAGCGCGGAGAGATGCGTATTCAAATAAAAATAAAAATTAAAACTAAGGTAGGTAGGTAGGGAGGTAGGTATACACTTCAGGTTTAATATAATATATAGTGTAATGAGTAATAAAATATTATACGTCCCGGTTGTATGTATACATTTAAATATATTATGCTGCGAATAAAAGAACACTAATTGAAATGTAAATATAGAAAGCTGTGCCCGACGGTTGAATACATACTATTTGGATGCGCTTCCTCTTTAAACGGCAACGGACAAACGGCTCGTTTAACCGCAATGAACGTATTAATCAGGTGCCGCAGTTGTGTATGAAGATAATATAATAATATGTATACACGCATTTTAATAATTTACGATATAGTCAACTCTCTCTCTCTCTCTCTCATCGCCCATTCGCTGCTACTTTGTCCGCATGACGAGTAATATTCCGTAATCGAATAAGTGCGCGCGCGTCCAAGACCTAAATAAATAGTATAATATATATAATTTATTTTTAGCGTGTCGATATGGTAAGTATATATATATATATATATATAATATATACATCGTAAACGGATACACCGAGCGGAACGACATCGTTTCCTTTCCACACAAATCACGGTCGAAAAATCCAACACTAGCTGTTATGCAATATTATAAGTATCGACGGACGCTTTTAACGAGAAAATTATATGAGGAAATACGCATTAAGTCTCGTTATTAAAATAAGATAGATAGGTATATAAGATATATATATATTATACACTCGTATGTATATATGACAGAGAGGAGACGTTATATCCAAACCTAGGATTGAAAAAATAAAAATAAAATCGTGCAAACAGGTATCAAGAATCAACCGACACCGCGGTATAATATGCACTACAAGAAAAGTAAGGTCCGATCAATGTTGTCGAGTCTACGGGATAGGGAGATCCCTTGGAGCACAATTGATTATAATAATAGTAATATATATATATACACGCTATTATTACTTATTTATATACCTACTTACCCTGAGCGTGGCTCCGTGATTATGGTGATCGAGAATTTGACTGTCGGCTATGTTTACGATACAGCTCGTGTGTATTATAATATTACATAATATACTGCAGGGTGCGCCGTCACCATTACAATGATTATTTATGTCTTCATATACGAGCATGTATACATACACATACACACACACACATACGGTGAAACGGATGTTCGAAAGTAGTGCGAAAAGGAACGAACTATAATAATAAAATAAACATTTTTTTATAAAATATTGCTTTTATATATGTATATTGTATATATAAATATTTTTTTTTATTCTCAAATATTTCACAGGGTTACGAACAGTTTATTAGTATACGTACGTATACATACACCATACACCCACACTCACGCTCGTGATCGTAATTGATATTACCTACCGCGATTACTCACAAAAGCTCACACCTACTGAAGTAGCGTAGGTATATCATGCTGCACATAATACTGCGGAGGTTAGGCTGATTTTATTTTTATTCGAAAAGATATTATGTATGCAATCTGTATGATATATCCGGTGTAATACGTATAATAGGTAAATTTGCTAAACGAGTTAAGAACAACATCAGTTCCGGAAGCCATCCAATAATAATAAAACCTTCTAAGAAATAGTTGTATCGCCAATGTATAGTAGCTAAAAAGCGGTGGTTATTATTTAATTAGATCTATAGACCATTGTCTACGCGAATAGTGGGTGGGAGTTTTCCTGGTAGACATAGGAGTATTTATCGCGATATTGATCGAGAACGCATACGTACCTACGTAATTTGTTTCAAACGTGGACCGATTGAGCATTAATTTTAAAATTGACTGCAGTAAGTGCGGTGTTAACTGTTTTTTATATTATTATTATTATTCTAGGCGTGGGCCGTAAGTCAAAATATTTTTACCCGGCACACAGCTTTAAGGATTAACAGAAGCATAATTTCCAAATATATTGGGATTTTTATTTCTTGAAAGCCCCAGAAAATCAGATATAACCTATTATATCTGATTTTCTGGAATTTTTTTTGATTAACCAACTATAATCAATTTCTTCGCAGCTGCAAAATATATGATAATAAGCAGCACAACTTTTCCACACAAAACCATACATAAGACTACTTGGAAATCACCTGATGGGACAACTTGCAACCAGATAGATCATATACTTATTCAAAAAAGATTTAGGTCATGCATTAAAGACATACGTAGTTTCAGAGGAGCTGATTGCGATTCAGATCATCAGTAGCAAAGTTTAGGTTAAAGATCTAGAACCACAAGAGTTTAGTGAATAAGAATAGTACAAAAATTAACCTAGAGATGCTAAAGGACGATAAAGTACAACAGAAATACACTAAATATGTAGGAGACTTAAAAGGAGATGTAAAACTAAATGACATGGATAAAGACTGGGTTAGAGCTAGTAAAGCAGTTAAAGAAATTGCAATGGAACACATAGGGAAGATAAAATGTTCAAAGAAAAAATGGTATGACGAAGAATGCCGACAATCAGTAGAGAGACGACGGATAGCCCGAGAAAAATTCATCATTGGAGACAGTATAGACAATATAATCACAAGAGAGCTTTATACTTTAGAGAGGAAAAACTGTAAACGAATCATTCAGAGAGAGAAGAGGAAGTATCTCAATGAGATATTAAAAGAAGCGGAGAAAAATCACTCACAGGGTAAAGCCAGACACTTTTTCAGGACGATAAAGCAGTACAAGTCTTTCAACCCAAGCCTGAAAATCATCAGAAATCGTAATAATGATGTAATCATGGATCCTAAAGAAAGAGCGGCAAGATGGAAAGAATAATTTACTGAACTATTATATGCAGATAGTCTAGACAATATTACGAGAAGGGAAACACACTATGGAGCTGAACCAATAATAAGTGAATTGACTGAAGAAGAAACATACAAAGCAATAGGTAACCTCAAGAATTGGAAATCACCAGGATCTGATAGAATACCAGGTGAGCTCATCAAGTACGGCAGAAAAGAAATGCATTATTTCATGTTTAGGATATGTCAGAAGATATGGAAGTACGAGCATTTGCCAACAACTTGGAATGAAGCTGTAATCATACTTTTACATAAAAAAGGCGATAAAACAAAGTGCGAAAACTATAGAGGAATATCCCTTCTGAACTCAGCCAATAAAGTATTTGCGAAGATTCTATTAAACAGGCTAACACCTTACGTGGAAGAAAACCTAGGAAGATATCAGTGTGGATTCCGAAAGGGAAGATCAACGATTGAACAGCTGTCAGTTATAGGCCAGCTAATAGAAAAAAAGTACGAGTACCGCCAAAACATCTGGCAACTTTTTGTTGATTTTAAAAAGGCCTACCACAGTGTACATAGAGAAAGCCTTTATAATATAATGGAAGAGTTCGGAATCCCAAAGAAACTTGTAGCTTTGACGAAAATGTGCATGGAAGACACGCAGTACAGAGTAAGAGTTGAACAAACAATGTCTGAACCTTTCGAAGTCAGTACAGGATTAAAACAAGGAGACTCGCTCTCACCCACCTTATTCAATTTAGCCTTGGAGAAAGCTATAAGGGAGATTCAAATAGAAACAACGGGGATAACGATAGGCCAACAGCGTATACAAGTACTTGGCTTTGCTGATGATCTAAATATCTTAGAAAACTCTTTAGTAGATACGGAAAGAGCAGCGTTAGTGCTTGAACGAGCAGCCAGTAAAATAGGTGTAAAAATGAATATGGATAAAACTAATGGAACTACTAAGTGAAGAAGAGGACAATACTGATACGGGATCTCTAACTTTCGAAAAAGTTAATGAATTTCGATATTTAGGTGCAGTATTGAATAAAAACAATGATTGGACTAGGGAAATAGGTGTAAGGATAATAAAAGCAGAAAGAGCAGCTTTCGCTCTGAATAAGTTCTTAAAGTCAAAAGTATTTTCCAAAAAAAACGAAAGCAAGACTGTACATAGCAATAATAAGACCCACACTCACATATGGGTGCAAGGCATGGACTACCACAAGCAATATGGAAAGAAAACTAAGAACTTTTGAGAACAAAATATGGAGGGTAATATGTGGACCAGTGTATGATAATGAAAAAGGAACATGGAGGAAAAAATATAATAAAGAGCTGCTGGAAGAAATTGAAATGGCATCAGTAGTAAGCTTTATGAAGGAACAAAGGATCCAATGACTGGGCCACATGTAGCGGCGTAGCGAAGATGATATAAATGGAGTAGTCCTGGAATGGAAGCTTACGGGAAAAAGACCTCGAGGACGATCAAGGAAAAGATGGTTAGATAGAGTGGAAGAGGACCTGTACAGAATGGGAGTCCAAGATTGGAAAGAATTAGCCCAGAACAGAAACAAATGGAGGGATTTAGTGATGGCGGTGAAAACTCTTAAAGAGTATTAAGGCCATATAAAGAAGAAGAAGAAGAATATCAGTTTTTATACTGAGTTATTTTCAAGAAAAAGCATGCTATCTGCAGCACATGTGGCTATGGCATAATTTTGGTTTGATATTTTTGGCATGCCAGTGGACAGTGGTGTATAAAATATTCATTTAGTAAGTCGGGAATAGAGGTTGCTTATTGATGGTAATCCACTTAACTTTCATACGGGAACATGATAAAAGAAACTATTTATTAACTATAACCAATATTTCTGCGGTTTAAAAGGATTGGACAACTTTTTTGTCGTTGATATTATGTATGAAACTTGTTTTCATGGAGATGATCATGTTGCGCGTCTAAAATATCATTATGTTGTATGATAAACGCTCAAACGTGATTACGTGATGTCAACTATAGTGCATGGTGTATGGTATTATATAACACTATATAATACGTATACATAATCGGTGGATTGACGTAGTGGCCAAATATTTATCAATAATAGACCATATCGCAACTTGACAGCGTGTCAGAGATATAGATTGAGAACGATTTTGATGGCAGTGCTGATCCTGGACCGTTAAGCTGAAGAATATGATATATATTCATATATGTGTATAGGTATATACATACCTACATGATTCAAGTCAGCTCTCTTGGGCTACTCTTTTCGACGACATCTTTTTCCTCTTATTTCTCTTCAATTCCCGTTTTTCTTCGGTGGTTATCATCAACTTCATCCTTAGTGCTGACTACTGACTTCCTTATTTAATTATTTCCTCTTTATTTTGATTCATGATTTATGTTAATAACTTTGCTATAACGTTGCTTGGAGAGAACGAAAATGAATAAACAAATAGAAAAGTATAATATGCCTGAATAGTATAGGGCTTAATTTGATATTATCGAATTATTATTATCGAAGTAATTCATTTTTATCTCTAAGAAGAGGATTGTATATTGTGTATATGTTATGTATAACGTATGTCTTACGTTTTACGTATTAAAACAAATCGGTGCTCGTGCCGGTTGCTCCCGTGCCCCCTACAGGTAGCTATATACCTACTATGTACGCTATCGGCGCCGGCCAAGTGCATATTTTATATTATAAATATACACAGAAGGACGGCATTATAAAAGTATTTTTATTTTTTCTTTCGAAAGATTATACCGTATTTCACTGTGTTTAACGGTCTAAATACACACGCACTCGTGCAGTTGTAATAATATATCATTAGAATAACTCACACGTGCTCATTTAACTAGCACACACACACACACACACACACCTATATATTGTACACAGTGACGTACGGCGTGCGTACCTACGTATAATATAATTTATTGAGCCTTATTTTATGTGCAATCACGTAATTTTATTCCTTTCATTTCCGGGAAATGATTGTGTTGTGGATCGGAAAAATAAATGAGCATCCCGGGTCAGTTTTCTCTACCCAACCTTTTCGTATACCTCAGGATAGATATGCAAATGAAACCCTATATATACGCCCACATATTTATTCACGAGGAGCTCCAAGGTTTTACTACTGCACTTGAAAACATTCGAACAAATGTCGAAAAATATTAAAATGTCCATGTACCAAAATGTAGTTTTTAAAATTTGAAAAAATCAAAGAAATACCTTTTGAAAATAGATTGTTTTAAACACAATTATTGGTGGACGAGGGTACATATAATAATATGTCCAATGTGAATAGATACGGACAGAATATAGTGGACGTGTTCTTATTTTTTACCCTTTCTATTTTGAGTGTTTAAAATTCAGGATTATTCCCTGCTAGTATAAAATTGTAAAAGTTAGAGGTAAAAAATTATTTTACACGACGAAATCATTCGTAGACATATAACACCGTATTGAACTATTTATACCTCAAGTGGTAAAATGTACAAAGATACACGAAAAATATTATTTTACGTTCGAATAATACAAACCGTAAGACACGAATAACTCAATAAAATGTTATTTTATTGTCTCATTACTTAATTACGATGGATCGTTCAGCTAAAATGTATAAAAAATCTGGACTTGGGGTCATATCGGAAAAGATCCGACTCAAAATCATGCAGTACATCCCAATAATATAACCATGTTCATTTAACTTAATAAAGACATTATGACAATAGAGTTATTCATACTGTTGATTACCCCTGATCAAGTGCAAAAAAATGTAAATAAATTATGAAGCTACTTGTGTAATTATGTATGGTATCAATAACAGAGTTCGTTGTATTGTAATAGGTAATATTATATTAATTTTTATTTGTACGCGCGTGGTGGGAAAAAGTACTTTCGTCGAGAACTCGCGCCAACGGGATACTTCGAATAGAAAAAACTCGTTCACCTACCTACCTACAAGCTAAAATTAGTCTATTCGAATGCGACGTATTAATAATGTATAATAAATTATAATATACTTATGCCTACGGCCGACGAGCGCGAATTGTGTATTATTTTAAATTACGTATAATATATCAATATATTATAGAAGTAGGCATCGCTACTAATACATGATTTTTAAAAATTTTAGAGACAAAATTACACCGTATTCGTAAAATCAACAAGATAAAGAATAATAATATTATGTTAGCCACCGCTCACCGGCCACCACGTGGATGTGTATAACAGATCGCTGCGGGACCATATATTAAAATTTTAACTATACGTATATGTATAATATGTGTGTAGCGTGTGTGTATGTGTATATAATATAATATTCTGTGTAATGTACAATTAATGTACCGGAGAAACGTAAATATGAAGAAAAAAAAAAATTAAAAAATATGAGTTTTGGAGAAAATTCTACTTTCAAATAAATTTCTCATCCAAACAAGGCTTCACGCAAACCGTAATAATAATTAATAATCGTGGCATATTAGATATATTATAGTATCATAATATAGATTTATGATCACCAGGCTACACGACCACCATAAACACGTTCCTATGTTATAATAATTGCAATATTATTATTTATTTTATTTCTCAGAAACAAGAATACTGGGCCCCACTGAGACTCTTGTATGGGGGCCCGGAAAAATATTAATTTGCTAAAACGTATATACTATCATAAAAATCAGCTATATTAATAAAAATGAACCGATCTTTTGTTGGTAGTGTAAATTGAAAGCCAGTTTGTCGATTTTTTTTTTTTTTTATGTTGCCAATACTTTAAGGACATTTTTTATGGAGACGTGTGCTATTAATTCGACGTTCAAGAAATAGCTGAACAGGGATAAGAAAATAAATAAATGGTTAAGTAAGTTACATTAGTCATTTGAATAAATCTATAATAAATAAAATTGTTAAGATTGGAAATATTAATTGAAACTGTATTATTTATATTATGAGAAAGTAATATTAATGAGAATGTTACATATTTAAATTTCCCATTCCTCAAAAATATTTTCTGTATTACAATAATAAAATCAAAGTATTAATAATAATAAATTAAAATTTGTCATTGAATTTGGTTGAATATTATAAGAAAGAAAATATAAAAACGAGACAAAATGGTTGGAGTTTGATTTTTCTTAGTCTTGTTAAATTATTGTCAACACTTAACATCATTCTAAACATTCTAATGAACACAATGATAAAATAACCAATAGAGCGTAAAAAATCTTATTTTCATTTTATGAACATACCACTATGAATATTTATTTTGCATCTGTCAGATCCCGATTAGAATTTGGTCTTCAAATAATAGGGTTAACTCATAATCTGAAATCAGATGTTGAGAATGGGTTTCTTCGTTTTTTAGCATTTAAATTTAAAGTCGAACGTCCACTACATTCAGATTATAATGGAGTGTTATCATACTTCAATATACAACAATTAAATACAAGGAAAGTAACCTTCATTATTAATTTTTAAATTAACTCAGCACAGTACAGCGAATACGCTGAATTCTTGAATCATTAACTATAACTATATGATTCTAACTTTTGTCTAAAACACACCTTTAAAACAATCGTAATTCCGACAATGTTTACTATCTCTCGATGTGGTTTTAATAGACGGACAATAAGCTTATATAAGTTGATAAGAATATTTCTCAGCGATATGTCGTGTAGTTGAGTGAGCCAAGAAGGCCATGTTCTCACGCCTGATCAGTTGTGTATCTTTAAGTATGAACATATTATAACTATAATCATGTACAGACGTACAGTGTACACGTCATAATATAATATACGTTCATATATTTCGTTTTAAATTGAAAAAAGAAAAAAATTAGTCGAGAATATGCAATTTTAATTATGATTTAATAGTAATCCCGCAGGTTCTGCTGAAGACGAGTTGTATATGCACGGCGTCAAAACGAATTGATGTTTAGTTGAATCGTTTTAAGAGAGCGTGAGCAGTATAGTGTGTACACATGCTGTATTTTACGTAGATACTTAAGAGATACAAATTAAAATACAGGTGTAGGTATATTATATTATATTATATTACACATGCATTACCCATGCAGTACATATAACAATATTGATACGGAAGAAAAAAAATTATTAATTGCATTTGCAAACTGCAGTTATTCATTATATTATTATTATTTTTATGTGTGCGCGCGGTGCGCTCACTTATATATAGGCATGCATATCTAAGCTATTAAACGAGTGCGTTTTATGTTTTTGAAATTTATAGCGGCGATATAATATTATTATGTTCTATATACGTTATCGTGTGTGTACATACTGTTTTCTCATTTAATGGAATACCTACCGCAATAAATATCGAAATTGTATTATTTTACAAGCAGTCTATAATAATATTATAGTACATTTATATGTATATAATTATATTTATATATACGTGTATAGGTGAACTCGCATTCAAAATATAATAAATAAAAACATCTCGGAAGCGTATGTCATAGTCGTCGTTCAGGTATTAATTTCTTTTCGACTTTCATCTACTTTTCAAGAGAGGCCATTTTCTGTTGCGCATTGAGTATTTTAGTTTCAAATGTTATGAAAGTCATTAAAAATAGGTAAAATCTGCATAAATGTTTTCCTTGAGAAAACTACGAGTTAGTTGGGACCTTAATCAAGTTATAAGTTACTTAACACCTTTTAGTTTTTCTTTTTTTGACGCCATAAAGGAATCATCGATTTTTCCCGTTTAATTTTTTATTTAAGTTCCCGTTTATATTTTTATTAATTATTATTGTTACTTATTATTATAATTTCTATTATTTATTTTTTCATATTTTATTTTAAATTTTTTTTATTTTTATGTTTACTTGTAAAGAGTAATACAATAATCTGAGTTGGATTAAAACAATGAGGAATTGTTATTATTTATATATCTATATTTTAACTGTGGTGGAACCCAACGTGATATAAGAAAATAAACTGACGAAAAATCATATTTTATCACCACCATTGAATTGTAGGTAGGTAGAGTGATACAATGTGAGTGATATAATAAATTGGTCTCAAGTATCAGACTTAATACTATAGGCAGTTTTGAGACTATGGCGTGTTTGTTTTTTCCTTTTCCACCAATTTGTATTATATCATTCGTATTCCTTACTAAATTTGAAAATATAAGTTTAAGAAATCGTATAATACATCGATCGTAGTGCCATAAAAGCATGCAGATAAAGCATACAACTAGAATAAAATATACACTTGCATTGGTCACATGTATTTTTTAATTGTTAAAATTTAATATTTAATGAGTTCAATAATGCGCGTATGCTTATATAGATGTGTTTACCCGCGTAGAAAATATTAACATCACGCAAATCCGTATGCACGTATATACTTATATTGTATATTATATAATATTATACTCAATGTTTAATAATAGCCTAGTAAATATAGATGCTAAAATAGTCAATTGTTATCTGAAATAACCGTACAAACACGTAGTAAATTTAGCGCAATATACATTTACCTTTGGATAATTAATTATATAGCTGGGGGGAGTGAGGAGATAATACGATAATAAGACATTAATATAAAATCATTATTATGGTGCACCGTTAAAATATTTTGGATGACGATGAGATAAGGAGGCAAAAACACTCCTTATACTATATATATATATATATGCACGTTTTTGAACGTATATAAAATAAAATCAACTGGTCACATGGAAATTGCGATATCTATAGAGTTATCACTTACCAATATTTTATAATAGTGTGGACTTTAAGACTATACAGACTTTCACTTGCTCTTTATCGAAGACATATTTTTTGCGCTTTTTCGGTATTACCTACCTATTCGTGCTCTTCTTGGCTTACTGTCCAAAAGTAATCAATTTTTGAGTAACGCTATAGTTGAACAATATTATGACGTGTCATGCAGCCACCGCTGTAGATTCATAGTCATCCCCCAACCAAGCCAATTACATGCCATCGCGTGACCGTCAACAGTCACAACTCAATTATAGCAATGGGGGGGGGGGGCAAATATAACGCCTTAGCATGTTACACGACTACACGAGGGTTCGTTGCCGAGTAGATCGCGGTAGACTCAATAGTGGAAGGCTAGCTGCATAGAGGTATTATTATAATATATCTACTCACGTATAAATGCTGCTGCTGTTAACAAGTATCGAGCATCGCGCGGTGGCGGCTGACGCGGTCTCCTTATCAATTCGAGAATCTCGTCACGAGACAATCAAAACGAAAATAACGGGAATTATAATAAGAAAACGTTACACATATTATAATATGCGCACTATAAATGTGCATGTTCAGTATAATCGTAGTAGTGGTAGTAGTAGTAGTAGTAGTAGTAGTAGTAGTAGTAGTAGTAGTAGTAGTAGTAGTAGTAGTAGTAGTAGTAAGAGTAATAAGAATAATAATAATAATATTAAAATCCCCCGTACACGCGGCGTGCGTAATAATATTCCGATGCAGCGGCAAAGCACGGACCACTGCTGACATATCCAATTATTATATTTATTATTGTTATTATTAATACTACTTATTATATTTTTTATGTTTTATTTTTTTTTTCAATTAATTAGACCACCTCTTGTTTTTGTGGTGAGGCGAGAGAATCTATTCGTGATATGGGGGAGTAGGGAGAGATCACGAACATCGTACCCGACTCCGCTCTGCACGTAATATAAAAATATATACATGCGTCGAGTAACTGATTTTTATTTTTTTTCCCCTCTTTTTTTTACACGTTTATTAATAATAATGCAATATGTGTTATATGCGATTACATAACCGCGCAAGTCCATAATAAAAACTGTTATGTTTTGCGTATATTATATTACTATAATATCGTTTTATTATTAAATCGAATCGCGTGTGAATGACGAATAACTCATTAATCTAAACATATACATAACCCACGCGACAATAATATAATATAACCTTCTGGAGAACATATGATTATTATTATTATTTGTGACTTGGTCGATCACCGACCAATCTTAAAGAATTTTAGATAACTTAGATTTCTCTATGTCCGAAATTGTCTTAATAATTTCTCAGAATGTACCCGTTGGTTGAAAGCTAGATAATTAAAAATTATTTTAGACTTCGACAAGTCATGTAAAATATAAATCTAATTCAAGACTAATTCCAATGGCCTATTGCCTTAAATTTTTGTAGAACATGGGTTACTAAATACATGAAAAAATCGTACTCTCCAACATTCTGTTTTGGTTTCGATAGAAGAAAAATATTGGTATACCAACGTATATATTATATATTGATAGTTGAAAATAAACGCATTCGAGGGTCAGTTCAGCAGACCCTAATGGGTGCCATTTTAATTTTGAACATTTTCTAAACATTGTTAGGTGTCTGGTCAGTTCAGTTGACTAAACCACTAAACCGTGCTTGGACCATTTAAAGGTTCAGTTCAAGATCCGGCAAAAACGTTCACGGGATTATTCTAGTGGAATTATATTTAAGGTGTAACTCCTATATATAACATGCAAAACGTGCTATTTATATTTTTAACAATCAAGATACTATTTCATTTTATGTGTTCTCAGACCACAAAGTGCAAGTCTAATAATTATTATTACATACAATATGTGCTGCATTGCTACGACTTGTATATTATATTATAATAACGCCTCAGTTAAGTAGAGCCAATTGCGGTTGATTAGAAAATTGTAGTACACTTCATCGGAATTCATATTTATGTCCATATTATTTTATCGTTTATAGTCGATTCGCATTCGCCAATTACTATAATATAGTGTTGGACAAACAATTATTTTCTTATAGCTCATTTATTTGAGAAGGATAATTTTTATTAAAAAAGCCCGTACCAGAAGTCTAGAACGAATAAAATCATCGAAGCAGTATTATTATAATCGTTCTGATCAGAGTATACGAACGTAAAAAAAGTTATTTCTTTTCTCAACCAAAACTCATTATGAAATAGGTGATATAATCTTATGATTGAAAACTAATCGATGACACGTGATGTTGATTTACATATTGTTGAATAAGAAGCACCAAGTAATGTTTCGTAAAATATAAAGGATCAATCGATGAAGATATCACGTGTTGGTTAATATTATTGATTATGAAAAAAAACGATGTAGAGCACGGTTTTTGACGATATTATCTTCTAAGACAG
The DNA here is from genome assembly GCA_025469195.1 of Chaitophorus viminalis. NCBI lineage: Eukaryota > Metazoa > Arthropoda > Insecta > Hemiptera > Aphididae > Chaitophorus > Chaitophorus viminalis. The sequence goes on along the minus strand of JAIPRK010000153.1, from coordinate 11,243 downwards.
TGATGTAGAGACGTAGAGTTAAGCGTGTTTTTAAATACTTTCTAGAGCTAGTCGTATGGTCCTTATCAATTTGCTTATTTCTTTTGAAAACAAACAAATACGTGACCACTGTAAACGATTCGCAAACGAGATTAGAAATACGCCATTGTTGACATATTATTATATACGTACATGATGCCAAAACGTACGCCTTATCTAATAACATGTACCCGCGCCCTCGCACACACTGCGCATAACCTTGTGAAAAGCTTATGATTATTATTTTGTGACTTTGCCGTAGTGTGACACATAAAATAAAGCCAAGCCCACTATGACAATACCATCGACAGACGTTTCACGCGCAGCGACCTTATACAATATAACGCATTATAATATAATTATATTCGTGCGGCGAAAAAACGAGTGGTAGAACGTAAAAAAATAAAATAAAAAAACCTACACTATATTATAATAAAATTATAATGTAACTTGCAATCGGTCGAAATGTGTATCGGTGAACCGGTCGACGAATTGGGTGTCCTTGAATGGCGTAAAATTGAAATCACAAGTGTGTAATACATGATAAACAGAAGTGTTAGTGTTAGTGTGTATCACAAGTGTTAGTATTAGTGTGCACTGTGCGTATATGTGTGCGTATAAACGTGACAACAACAATAGAGAACATGTGACCGAAAAACATGCAAATTGACTTTTAACAATAATAATAATAATAATAATAATAATAATAATAATAATAATATATTGTTGTTATCGTTTCCCAGAGCGCCGCTGCCCTCGGTCAATATAATATTATTATACTGCAATATCAGTTTTATGTACGCGAACAACGAAATACGAATACGCCGTACGCGTGGCAATAAAATGTTATGTACATTATTATAATCATAAATCTTAATATTCGGAAAACGTGCAGTTTTTTCTTTTTTCTCTGCGGCGCTCATAAAAATATATGATAATATTATAAGCCGTACGTATGAAAACAATATCGATTTCTATTGCTCAACTTAAGTCGGTTGCTCCCGTTTTTTAACGGCTCGCCTGGTCCGGTCGATCACCACGTGGGCAAATAATAATTCTGTACATTCGCTATAACTACCTATATAATATGAGTTTTCGTAGCATATGCTGTCGGTATGCTGGTCTGTTACGAATGATGTGTCATACTTTTTATAGCAACTGAAGCACTTATTTGACCGTACGGCAAAAGCAACATTTTTTGGCACGCTAATATGGACTGATCTGTTCCGATGGTGTCTATAGTGAAATCGACAAAGACCGGACTGACGAAGAGAACCTATTCGGCCATTCGAAAAACTAAAAAACTTAAACCCGAGTTCTCTAGCCTACCGCCAGTTGGTTATTAGTGCACAGTTACGATTATTCATAATATAACGATATAGAATTGTTGTATATTCATACTACATAGTGGGCTAACACGAAGAAAATACTTAGACACAAATTATACGATTAAAGTTTAACATACAATAAAATAATACATACGTTTCAATTTCTATTGCTACAAATGTACAATGTGAATTGACTACAGTGTTTATCTTTCTAAATACTGTTTACTAAGTGATTTTATTACCGTTAATTTAAATATTTAAAAATGTTTAAGATATATTAACTAAAATGGCTCAACCAGATTTAAGTTTTGCCCTGACAACGGAAAAAACAAAAATGTTTAGTATTTCAATTTAGCTATTGATTATGTATTTTATTTTATCGATTAATTATATTTATTTTTATTTTTTATATATTACTACTTATACTACTTAAAATTTGTAAGTTCATATTATTACAGGACTGAGATTTATATTTTAATACATTTAATTTTATATTTTCATTATCATTAAAAATGACGAATTCGTTTCACATGATTCACAATAATAAATAAGACACATTCATTTTATATATTTTGTCATAAATACATGTTTTAACATGATTAGTAAAATTTCCATCATTTTTTTACATATTTTGTAAATTTCATTAATTATATACAGAAAAGTAAAATAATCTGTTAATTTAAATTATTAAAATTCGTCGTCATAGTTTTAATTTTTAAAATTTATAACTATATAGTTCCCTATAATTTTATTTTGCAATGACTAAAAATTAAAAACAATAAATTGTAATAATAATAATAATAATAATAATAATAATAATAATAATAATAATAATTTGTATTATTTTAATATGAATAGAAAACAATAAAAAATAAATAGACAATAATTCTATTAAACAATTGTAGGTAATATAAAAATTGTATTTTAATTAAACATGTTTACATATTTTGCATATTCTGAAAATTTTATTTTCTTATACATTTATATATTTTAGACTTTATATTACATATAAATTCCAGCTCTAATTATATACCTTGAATTGTAATGTATTTTCAATTAACTACTTATTGATTTGATTTTTTTAACTGTAGTTCGACAATTATTATATAAAGTACAGACAAAGTTATTGCGGACTCGATAGAGGTACTTAATTTTAGGTAGTACTGAAGTGACCCAGGAAAGTTTACATACACTTTCAGGTATTACTGAAAAAGACCCTGGAGAGCTTACATATTATCTTCAGGTGAACATAATATTGTCCAGAAAAGGTTACCACCGGGAGGGTTTACACAACTAACAGGTCATTCAAATCGAGAGAGATTACAATCACTCATATCAGCCAGTAATATGTAACATCAAAGCATGAAGATTTCACATTAAGCCATACTTATACATTAGCCGATATATAAAATAAATTCCAAAACATAAATTCTTTATTTAAAAATTAAGATATTTATTAATATATTCAGGCATAATAATAAAAGTAGCTGAATTATTTTTAAACTGTATAACGAGTTATAAATAATTATTGAAAATTATTGAGACACGTTTAGAAACTTGGAACTTGGCACGCTCGCAAAGTGGATTTTCCTAATTAGTTTTTTTTTATGTATATATAATTCCTTCTTCTTTATTTACTATATACGATATTTATCATCTCAATTATACATGGAAGGTCAGTCAAGTGCTCGTTCAATATACTCATCGCGTAATGCCTGTTCCGAATTTTCGTACGTCTCTTAAGTCGGTTGTCGGTCGCGTTCAAGCCGTCGTCGGTCGGCTACTATTTTTAGTTCTTTACACATGGACTGCCGCGTGTTTCGATGATTACCCGTCGGAGGGTGCCGTCTTCACGTCTGTGTTTCCTCACTTTTCAGACATAGCGTATGGTAGCCAATAATAATATAGTATAAGCACAGACACGTCGTAACACAGTGCTACAAGTGTATGATATACATTATCGTACCCGCGTATACGATATTATTATACTATAGATGGATTTCTGATTATCGCACAGCCGTACGCGGACTCGACGTAGTTTTCGGGCCAATTAAAACGAAAATCTTCTACACGTGCGTACTCGCGTTACATATTTTATCTATTGCCACATACACACATCGTTGCCACTGGACCGTGTAGAAAATCCGATGGCGATAAAATCGATGACTTGTAGGTACGTACCACATGACGTGCACATAGTAGTAATATAAACAATTACGTGCGTACAGCTCTGATTAGCAAATGTGTACACAACATAATATAACGTGTGTGTGTGCGGCCGAAACTGGGTCGAGACGGCGACCATCGCGTGGGGTGCGGACATTCCGTACCATTAGCTATCTGCTCTTAGAAATCGAAAATATCCTGCCGGCTTGTTTCAAGCGATATAACAAATCTACGCGTATAGATCAAAACTTAAAAAAAGACTAAGTGTGCAAATTCGAAGTAAGTGAGTGTCGAGTATGAGCTTATTATATCGAAATCGACAACAATATATAAATACCATTAACTATTTACTATATGAATATATTACATCGACTCGTAAAAGTTATTTCAAATTCCGTTGCATATTATTAAATAGTTAAAATGCCATTTTATATAAAATTTATAGAAAAATTTATTCTCCAATATACCAACAAAAGACTATGTACAACGTAAGGAATGTATAAAAAAAAAAAAAAATTAGAAAACGTAGAAACGCACAAAAATATAAAATTATTTATACTTTTCACAACAACAGTACGAAAAATATTTTTCACTCGCTTAGTATTTAAAATACGATTAAATATAGTAAGAGTTTGCAAACTTGTGTAGGTATATCTTATATTTCTCATAGAAATATAATAGTGTAGCGTTAGCCTGTAAGAGTCTCTGGGATACTACAATAGTACAATATAATATATTGTTGCTATCGTTACCATATTTTTTTCAACTATTCGAATAACAATTGCTTACATTAAGAATATGAAGTTTTACTTATAAAAAAGTTTCGTAGTAGATTTTTCATCACAACTATTTGGGTTTTTTATTTCACTTTAATGCAATCCGCCAAAACATTTTCTTTCGCAGTTAAAATGCGATTTTTATTAAGTTATAATATGCTCATTACTCACTTTATGTTATTATTTATAATATATATAATATGCATTTAAAGGCATATAAAGGCATTTGACAAAATAGACCACAATATTCTCGCGGCCAAATTACATAATTTGGGTTTTCGTAATCCTTTCTATTCCTGGCTAGTTTTTTTATTACTGGTAGAAAGCAATATGCCAAAGTAAAAAATTTTGAATCACCATTATACGAAGCCAGCTCAGGGATTCCACAGGGTTGTCACCTGGCTCCATTCTTATTCAATATATATGTAAATGATATACAAATTACAAATTCTCGCTTATTATTCTTTGCTGACGACTTAAAAATATTCCGAATGATTAAATCTCCTAATGATGCAAAATTGCTCTAGATGACCTTAATCTACTCAATAATTGGTTTGTTCTTAATAAACTGCATTTCAATTTAGATAAATGTAAAATTATGACATATTCAAAAAAGCGCGTAACCCAAACTTATAAGTATTATTTAAATAATACTGAATTGGCTAGAGTTTCTCATATCAAAGACCTTGGTATTCATTTTGACTCTTCTTTATCGTTTAATGATCACTATGCATATATCATAAATAAATCATCTTCAATGTTAGGCTTTGTAAGTAGAGTTTGTTCTAATTTTAACAATCCAATAGCTCTAAAATCTCTGTATTGCTCATTTGTTCGTTCCATACTAGACTATAATTCTGTCGTTTGGTCTCCTTACACGTCTGGTCCGATTGAAGCTATTGAAGCGATTCAGAATCGTTTTCTAAGGTTTCTTGCATTTAAATGCAGTGTCCATCGCCAGCGTCACACTTCTTATTCACCACTACTAACATTAACCGATTTAGAAACTTTACAAACTAGGAGAATTAAACTTGATCTTTGCTTCACTTATAAGCTATTAAATGGTATCACTAACTGTCCCGAGCTACTAGAAAAATTTAAATTTCTAGTACCCACTTCCCGTACTAGGAACTCAAATACATTTTATGTGCCATTCCATCGTACCAATTATGCTAAAAGTGCCCCCGTCAATAGGTTAATGGGTTATGTTAACAAGTATAAAGTTGATTTGTTCCTTTGTAATAATATTATATCTTTTGATGTATATCTTAATAATAATATAAATATTATTTGATTATTATCGTATGTATATTGTATGTAACTTTATATTCTTATCTATCAATTTGTTTTGTATAACTTTAAGATAACGTATACTAACTACAAATTTTATGTGAACCAACACGGTCTTTTTCCATTTTTTGTATTTATTGGGCTTAGCCCGTTTAAATTTCTTATAAATAAATAAATAAATAAATGTCGTACTTTATACATATTATACCGTTACGTACCTATTTACCACATTTGAACTAGCGTTACCGTTATTTTTACATATTTTTCCGTAGATACATCGGGAGAGGTTAAACCAATATTTATAGCTCGTTACACGTATTATGAAAACACTTATTTGAATTATTTCTATGATCAAAGGGTAGATATGGAATGACATCACTTTAGACACTACTCACAGAATACGCTATCGTTTTAGAACAGAAATCGGTTTGCAGATGACTTGTTAACGTAATAAACGATGTTGCTCTTTAAAATTTCGTCCGGCAAATTAACGTGGATGATCAGAGATGGTCTCGGTACAATTGCAGGGTTACAAATTTACAATTTATTAAACTTGACTATTAACATGATGTTTTTGTGACTTTGTGCCTACCACACTATCTATTCTTACATTTGTTAAACAAATTAATGGATATTTTTAAGTATTAAATACGTGCGTTTCACCAGCCCATTAAAAATTTCTGAAAACAATTTTCATCAATAATAAGCATTCGTTCAGAGAAATACTTAAAAAAAACAATGGGCCGCAATGTTGCTTTAGTCCGGCCCGAGGTGAATTTTGAGTTTTTAACAAATTTTTTCGGTCAATATTTAACACTCAATTAGCATGAATTTGGCCGACTATCACCCAAATTTGCACTACATTTTTTATAGGGTAAAAATTCGTTTTCCTGTTTTGAATGTTGCGACAGTCTAGTCTCAAATCCAAATCTTAAGTTTTTTGAAAATTTGTCCATGAAGTTGGGCCACCGACTTTTACCAAGAGTCTTCAAATCTATACCAAAATTTTGCAAGTAATTCGCAAGAATTTGCAAATGCAAAATTAAAATTTAGTTCACCCATGATGTTTTGAAACTTCGAAACCAGTAGGTACTAGACGATTCGGTATAATTTACAAGAATTCAAGTTCACTTTTATACTTCACAATTTGTTTTTTTTTATTTTTCATTAGTTTTTCAATAAGTAATTTTAATTTTTAGATTCAAACTCGGTATTTGTTATAGTGGGAAGTAGGTATAAGTGTTTTCTAAACTACTTAATTATTTTGACCAGAGTGCAGTTCAACTATTACCTACTTTCAACCCAAATGCAATTCGACCATAATATGCCTTGTTAATAATACGGCACAACATACTTTTTTTTTTCATACGAGTGATGATGAAAAATTAATATTAACTTAATATTAATATTTATATTAACTAATAGCGAGGGAAGCATGCCCTCCTGGCATCTTCCTGCGGGCACCATTGGGTACTGGGTTATGTAACCTATATAGGCCAATAACATTGGCTGAAATTATAATGATATTGGACATTCTTATCGAATACCATGTTTTTGTAAATCAATAAATGAACGCCGCGCGATTCGTTTTTAAAACTTAAAAAATAATAAGCTCGCGATAGTTATAGACCAACCGTAAAGAATAGTGCGTAGACGACTAAGTCATATGCCCGGAAGATAGTATAATAATATATAAAATATATATTATTATTCCGAGCGGAACGTATAGTAGTAATAACTAATAATGTTCAATACGTGCATCCGTAGTGGTTCCGTAATAATATTATTACCATTATTTAAATACTATATCCGTTGTGGATTTTTATTATTTACAATTTTTGATTAATAATTATTCGCCAAGTGAACTACAGTGTTAAAAGTAATTCAACAAAGACTTTTTAACTCACTCGTCGATGCCCAGCCTGTCGTTGCGGAATAGACACGTGTACAATACACATGTAAACAGGATGTGTGTACATATTATATATTATCTTACAGTCGCGATTCATCGACCGACCTTTCATCGTCTTATTGTAATTGCAATTATTTACAATATCGATTGGCGAACGAACACGCATTACAGAGCAGCGTGCACAAGTTATTACGACTTCATCAGGTGCGCGCACGTACCCGTTTTAAACGACCACGATGACGGTTTATCAACCCACCCCCGCACTCGTTCTCGCGGCTCATCGACGCCCACACACACACAGCCCGGCACGGCGGCTCCTCCGGGTCAGCCACTGCGCACGCCTTCGACCTTCGACCTTTTGCACGCTGACCAGAAGAATACACTGTACTCCCAGGCGCGTGCCCGGTATTTTCGGGTCGTACGCCATCGTTTGTCCTCCACCCCGCCTCGTTAGAGAAATTTTTGATTTTTCGCACCACGCGTTTTCAACAAAAACATTTTTTTTTTTTTTTACATAAGGGCATAAAAATCGACGGCTATGTTACAATATACCCTTCGGAAACCGAAAACCTTTTTTTTTTTTACTATTATAGTGTAATAATATAAACCACGATCTTTGTTCGATTTACCGTTTTTGAGATTCCAATAAATTAGTATTATGCATATATAATGTATAAAATCGTTTCGTTTCTCATTAAAAATACCCACGTCTGATTTCCTTCTCATTCTTCTCAAATCCCTGAAAAAATTAAAGACCACCTATTGGGTTTCTCTTTCCTCTAACTTTGCCTCCTGGTACAGACCCATCTCCACATCTACCATTAGCTTCTTTTGGTTTCGTATAATTTGGACCAACCCCGATCCCTAATCATTTCTTTCTTTTGACTCCGCTTTAGTCACAATCTTCTTCCTTCTCATAAATTTCTCCTCTCGCTTAATTCTTCTCCCTTTTACACTATCCAAACTCATTAATCCGAATGTGACGAAACCCTTCTATTACTACCTATTCTCCATGACCCATAATTTTACACAACCTCCTTTCTTGGCTGCTCTTCTCCTGATATAATCTTTATTCTCAAATCTGGTTTACCCTCCCAATTCACTCATTATTCATTTCATACTCAACGCATGTTTCCGCATTTAAATAATTGTAATGTATATATTATATTGTATAATTTAAATAACAAACCCGTTACCTGTATCATAAATTATTTTTAATAATTGTCAAGCTATATATATATATATATATATTGGATTAAAGCAATAAAAAAAAAACCTATATAATTATACTTTCTTAGAGATTCCTTAATTATATTATGTATCTATTCGTGAATATATTCATTGTAAAATATTTAATCCGGTGATACGCTCATCCATGTTGTATTTTTCAATAATATTTTGAACATCTCATACTCTACTGCTCAAACTACGAAGAAAAACGAAATATCCTAAGCCACCCCATTAACATGGAGCTCTAAACGAAGCCAACACAGGTGCCATCTAGGATTTTAGCGCCGTTAAACTAAAGAACCTAATTTAGCAATACCATAATGTAAAAATTTATCTATGTATAATATGTAGTTAAGTAAACGTATGAAAAATGTGAGGCTTATGACGCTATATATTTAAGCCTTATCCTCGATAAAATTAATGCACCGTAATGCTCACTATGCCGTTTGTTCTATATAAAATTAGTCCCTGTGGATACACAAGGTTAGGCCCTGATCCCTGTGTAACAATAGCAACTTACGAACAGCAGTGCGTCTTTACGTGATGGTCTTCCATTGTCGTCATCCCGACCTGTCCGTTCGTGTTATGCAATTAGTCAGGAATTGGTTAAATTAACATTTATTTATTCTATCAGATTTTTGAACAAAAAATTATGTTTCTCATTCAATTACTTTTGTTTATTTTTATTCATATTTTTAATTCTTACGATTACCAATTGCATTACTCTAGATCTATTTACATGATTATTCGTTATTAATTAGTAAATTTCTTTATTACCTTTAACTCGTATGTTTTGTAAATAACTTGAAGTTCCAACCTCATTGAAATCTATGTGTTTCGTATTTGTGACATAATAGGTACTATGTGTTATCGAAAATTAAGTCATAATTAATATTATTGTTATCAATTAATGCTGTATCATCCTTATTATTATTGTTTTATAATACAACATCTGAATACTATTCGAAAGTATTGAAAGTAAAACATTATTTTTTTATACACAAAATAATCAGTCATCCGTGGTTTTTTTATTATACATCATTTTGAGTTATTTTTGCCAAATTCTGGTGTTTTTTTTTACCATAATTAATAAAGGCCTCCACATCATAGGTCATTGGTCATTAAACTCTGATGTTATGCAAGTGCGTTATTCGATTCTTCCAAAAATATTTTACTCCCACAGGAAAACGAGCAAAATGCTTTTGGGCGATTGTAAACTCTAACGATGGTCAATCCTTCCGGTACCGAGTCTACTTTAAAACAATCTAAAGTGTGTAAACACTGTAGACTCGAAAGATTATATATGTGATAATATAATAAAAAAAATAATGAGTACCTAATAAAATCTAATTCAAATTTAATGTTTAAAACAATATACAAACATTAAACATAACAAATTTAATCAAGTATACCAATCATAGTACCTAAATAATAAATATGAATTCCTATAGCTGTGATTTATAATTTATGTAAAAACTATATCATATAGTCGATGCGCTAATTAAATAAAAATTGATTAATTATTTGTTATAACTTTTTATTATTTACTTACTAAAATTTATTTTAAACATTATATAGCTTGTACTTGACATATTTTTTTTTGTAATTTGTACGTTCAAATTATTATAAACAATACATTTATGTGTATTATTCAATCTGGTTAATGATTATTTTTGTTTATAAGATCATTAATTGTTTTTATTAAGTTACTACAGTCTAGGGAGAGTTAAATGTCACACCATTCACTTTTTGTACTCCATCACGTTCAATTATGGTGGAAGGGGAAGGAACACGCATGTGTTAGAAACCAGCTGTAAGCGAATATTATATACCTGAAATATTTTTGATAACGGAATATTTGCACGCAAAATCTTTTCAACCTGCGTTTCGGTAATTTCGCGTGTTCGGTTTTACGCAAGATTAAAACATAAACACTTACGTATATGCCGTTAAGCCACGAAGTATAATAATCGTAAGACATAGCAATATTGGACCAAATATCACCACTGCGCGTGCGCGTTTATTGATTAAAATTGTCGCAACGGTCGGTTCTCGTGTCGCATCAGTCTATATTAAGTAGCTAATAATAACGTGCCACGATTGAAAACAATTTGGGAACGGCTACTCTATACATAGGTACCGTAGGTAAAATGTCGGTTACCTAATTGTCAACAGGTGAACCGTATATGGAATGTACCTACTACCTATACCACTTATGATAATAGTTATTCCAAAAAAGTTATTCGATGAATGTGCGTACGTACATGTACGAGTTTTCTTCTCTCATTATTCCGTATGTGATCACACTTTCCGATTGAAATTTCCATGCCGCCATTTTTATACGTCGGAAATTGGACGTAGATAATGCACATAAATACACACACACATATATATATTATCGCCTGTTTTGAATAAAGGAATAATAATACATTTTTTAAAACAATCTGGAAAGACACCACATTCAATAGCCTTATTAAATATTAAAGAGAGAGGTAATGATATTTGCTTACACGATCTTTTTAA
>JAIPRK010000152.1:149374-349276 GCA_025469195.1 Chaitophorus viminalis | reverse complement strand
ACGGATAAAGCATTATTATCTTTATTGATATTGAAAAGTATGCTTTGTAACAGTCAATGTCGCATTATTACACAAAGTACACGATATAGGTATTGTCCATTTCATGAAATGGATGTCCGTTTCATGATATGGACGTCCATATAATGTATTTTCGTCAAAATTCACTATCTGGACGAATTTCACTATCTGGATATCCAGTTCATGAAATGAGTGGTTTCACTATGTGGATGCGACATATACATGTATTATAGTGAATAGTATTTGTGACCAAACTTTTAAAAACACGTAGAACTTGAATGAATTATCACCCACAATAATGTAAAACGTTACCGTCATTATTTATATATTTATTACTAACAATTTTTGGTTTTTTTCGTACAACACACGGACGGTTTCGAATATCTACAGATAATCATCAATCGCTTTTATCCGCCGTAGACGAGTGGCAATAGTTGCCATGATAAATTCTGCAGCATTAATTTAGATAACCAAAGGTCGATTATCTACGTTAATCAATTATTATTATAACGATTAATAATTCCGAATACTGTCAAATGTAACTCATGTTGTGTCGGCCTGCTGCTGATGTAAAGTATCTACTCCCACAGAATTAGATTCATAATATATCAACTACAGAGGAATGCATTAATAAAGGTAGGTACATAATAATAATAATATTACCTGATATTATTCTGAAGGTAATTAATTCTGTCTAGTTAAGTATTAGGTCGATTATGTCCAAATATTATAAATTACAGGCTTAAATAATATAATTGGCAGCAGAATATCGTATGTTATTCACAGTGACTTTTTAAACCAGCTTACAACAACAATAATATTAATAACAATAAATGAAAATCCAACTTTATTAGAAATATTTGAATTCTGTAAAACCGTTTATAGGCAAGTGTGTTTCATACTGAACTAGAATTTGTAATATTCTTATGCTCTTGGATCTCGAAGTCCAGTTGTGTCAAGTACATTTTAGTACCCTATAAAAATAAAAATTTTAAAATACAAATCAATTTATCATAGCGAGGTCAAATTAAACCAATAAAGCTTTATATTTTATTTACTGTTCTCGAATTCCTTTTAATAAAATAAAATAAAATAACTTAAATTATTGATTTTATCGGTATATATTTTATTGGCTCTGTAATAATAATTATGCTCTGATACATATAAATATAATTGGACGAGCTAAAATGAAAAAAGAAATAATAGAAAATTAATTTAAATTTTTTAAATGTAAAGAATGATTTATACATATTATGATATACAATTGTAATTATATTAATAATATGCATATTGTGACAATATAGCATTTTTCAATACTATGTGAAAAATGTAAAATTGTATAAACGGATAATTATAATTAATATTCTTATAATATTATATCATTCAAACTACAGAAATATAGGTTATGATATTACACATAATATCTATGTTTTGAACCCGAAAAAATATTAATGACTTACAAATATTGCATAAAATAGTGCAGAAAGCTGAAAATTCAATTAGGTTTTGCGTTAATTATTTAATAAATTTATAATACAAAAACAAAACAAATATTTTACTATTAAATTTCTTAAAAACAATGTTGGTTTCCAAATCAGCAAATAAACTTACTTACTATGTTTAATATATTTGGAAAATCGGCTGTAATTTAAATACAAGTTTAGGTCACACTATCCTGCTATTATTGGTAATATTATTAGTATCTGAAATGTGTTTTATACGTTTAACAATGTCATTTATAGATTAATATTAATGCAGATGTATGTACGCAAGTTAAATGCATATCAAAATTAAACTATAAATAGTTATTAAATGAACTTTTACAATTTTCCAAAAACTATGACTACGCGTATAAGTATAGTTGGTATCATTATTTTAAAAAATTAATGCTGAACAATATTCTTACTTTAATTAATATTTTATTACAAATAACGGTAAACCAAAAATTGCATTATAATTTCGGTGTACTAAATGTGTATATTTTGACTCTGCCGATTAAATATATAATATGGACCGGGCCCCTGGCCACGATTTAGTCTACTATGCTGTTAGGTGAAATGGAACATTTTTCGTATTTATATGCGCGAAGAATAAAGGCTCAAACGTTTGGAACAATTAATATTTGAATAAAATTACGAGTAGGTGCAATGTTGATATGCAACACTAAAAATGTTCACTTGATTATCCACTACATTATTGTTTATGTATATCATACATAGTTATGTACTTAGGTTGTAAACATGCGTACATCAAATATATATTTTTCGATTCCATAATTTCAATAATTAAAATAAGACAGTCAGTAGCAGGTTTTGCCATGATAATAGTTTAACCATTTATTTTGTTTCAGTTATTCTCAGGATTTAAAGCACATGGAAATAAATTTAAAATAATTCGACAAGCAATATATTTTGATTTGATTTCCAATTTTCATCAGAAATTACTAATGCATTACACAACAATCGTATTCTAAAAATGTTTAAAATAATTTAGTTACCTATTTACATAAATGAATATAATATATTCACTATAGGGACACTTTGAACATTTTTTTGGCACTAGAATGACGGTATGTCCGAATTCATTATCGTACAGTTGACCATTATGTGTTATTTTTATTTTCATCATTACATATTGTATAGTTTTGTAATGTTGTATGACTTCTTTAAATTCAAATTCAAATCCAATTTCATTTCAAATTACTGACCACGCATATTATGTGACTGCGTGTCTATAATGTTAGTCAACTTGAATGCTATATTATAGTAAGCAGCGAAGATCGAATTTGATTAAAATATAATATAGGTACACTATATATATACAATATTATGATGACATAAAAATGGTAATTTCTATAACGAATATTTAGGATTAACAAAATAAGAACGGTTAGCTCCAGAGTTAACTGTACACTGTTATATTTCATTTATAAAAAATATATAATATTACCTAATACCTCTTGAAGTTGTCACGAAAATGATTTATAATTTTTGAACTATCAAAATAATATATTAGTAATAAGTAATATATCACAAAAAATAATAACGGCAATTTCCGAAGGAAATAAATAGCCATCTTGTATACCTACATTGTTCTACACAGGGATATAGGATCACAAATATGACTGACATAAGTCATTTTGAATTTGGATTCTACATGAGTCTTCCAAAAGTTTCGAATCTCAATAAATGTAGTGCACATGGGTATACTTATCCAAAAATATTTCGTAAATTTCACAAAGAAATGCAATAAAAATAAAATAAATTTTCTTTCTTACGACTTTGTTCAGGATATTATTTTGAGTAAGAACTATTTTTATATACTCAAGTATTGCGGATTTTCCAGTTTAAATTAATCTATAATTATGCTAGGACATTGGGTTATAAGAGTATAAAGCTAGCGTTTAATTTAAAACTAAGTTATGTAATGAGATAATCGTTTTTCATGCTAACTTTTTACTTTATAAGTTACATAAGAAGAGAAAATAAATTATTTAAAATTAAAATATTCCAACTCAATATTGTAATTCAATTTTCGATACTGAATCGAGTGAAAAAGTAGGTAATTCGTTCATTTAGTATCTTATAAATTGATTACATAGTTCCATTTTTTAAGTGTCTTCTTAACGCATTTATTTTTTATCATTTTGTGTTCAGGAAACGCTTTTAAAAATAATAAAATAATCTAACAACAGAAGAATATTTAATTAAAAAACTGATTATTCCTAGTTTTCATCAATTATAATTAAGTTTGCTTATTTTGTATGTTAATAACCAACGAATAAATATTAAAGTACATAATTTAATAGAAAAAAGCAAAGAGAGATTGGAACAGAAATAGTTTAGAAAATATTTTATAAAATTATGTTCTTTGTTTAAACAACGATGGAAGTGAAATAAAAATTCAAAATTAAGGTACAATGTATATTCGGAAAAATGCCAAGCACTATACATGTCATTAAATGGAGTTGATAGCCGTGAAACTATGACAATGGATTCATTAAAATAATGTATTTGAAGTGTTTTTGAAAGTATGTGTTCAGAGTACTTTGATCAGACAGTTTTCGTTTTCAATAAATTTACATTTTGATGGGTATTTCTTCAAGTGTCGCATCCGATAATACTAGACACCTGTTTTAATTCGACATGTCGTCCATGTAATATGGCTTATATTATATTTTATACATATACATATGTATGCGTACGCGTGTTGAGTATTATTCTTGGAAGTAACTCAACCCGAATGACATTTACATAACCGCATGTACGGAGAAAAAGTAATTACTATACGTAGTGGCCGTGATGGTTTATATGACTGACATGCATCGATGTAAAAATGTTAAACATAATATTATAATATACAGACAATGTAAAATGGTTTTTAAAGATTCTCACGAATTATACTTTGCAAGAACAAAATGGCTTTATTACAGATTACAATATTATGGTTTAGCCTTAATTTAAACAAATCCGTGCTATACTAACGATGAAATGAACTTAGAATACATAGAACGATTATAAATTCCATCTTGATTGATCATGAAATCTTTTAAGGACCATTATGTACTGAGATAAACAGTCTTCTATTCTAGTAATATTGTTTTACTTTTATGACACCTGCCTATTATGAAAAGCGAAGTTCATTCAAGGCGTGACAATTAATATTAATTAAAAAGAAAAAAAATTAGGGATCCATTAAAAAATTACTATCCAAGGATAATAATAAAAGTGTCGTTGTGCTTATATTATTATTTTTCTTCCACAATTCAATGGGAACATTGTGCTGTTCTCATTAATGAAGATATTTTGTAGGTATTTATGGGAGACTTAATAAATCACGCAGTTCTATTATGAAAAAGACGTTTTAATATACAAAGAAAGAAAAATATACTGCAGGTACACTACGCTTTATACAAACTACAAAAAAGTAGGTATATTATCACACCAGTCGACCATCGCAGCATTATATATTATATCATAAAGTTGTAAAAACACAAATTGACACTAAAGAAAATCGCAATATTAACAAAGAATGACGATAGCAGAGTATTGATATACGTAAAGATAGAGGTGAACTTGTGGTGCAAACTGGCTAAACAATAACAAAAGTGATCACGCGATTTAATAATGACGGTTTTCAGGTAAATAAATATTATACACAAATTTGAAAATTTTCACAATACTAACAACTATGCGTCATTCTTTCGGTAAAATATTTTACAAACATTGAAAGTTATTACTTATCAGGTATAGACGTATATTATAATATTTTCTATACAATATACATTATACAGTACAATACAATATATAATAATTATTTATACTTATTTTTTTCTAACACGCATTTTCGTTGCATTAAAATTGAATTTCTATAAATTTGTAAGAATGATTTAAAATTTACTTTAATTTTATTTTTTTTAATAAATTGAAATTAAACAAAATTGAAATTTATTTTTATAAACGCAAATTCTGCAATGAATTTAACAACGCACTCCTTTATCTTGCACGAAATCAGTCTCTAACTCTATTTATTTTTTTTTTCAAGTTTTAGTACAGTCTGAAGATTCTGTTCGTATAAAAGTTAACATCTCATCGTTAAATTAATTTCTTACTGTCAACGTAGTGGAAAAATAAAAAATAATAATGACATAAAAACAAGTCGTACTTGAGGGCATAGTGCAAAGAGTATAGCACGAGTAGAGTATGAGCTGGTATATACGCTTCCAGGGCACTTGGGTAGTTGATGTGTATTGCAATTGTTTTAAATGCTGTATTATTTTCTGTATGCTTCTTTTTTCTAGCTAGTATTAACCGTATATACGTAGGAGAGCGAAGACACCGTGGAGAAATAAAATTTGCCCAGAGAATCCAGATGTGCGATGAGGCAGACTCGTATAAAAAGATAAAAATACATTTACGACACACCACCGTTTCGTTATATATGTAATCAAATGAAACACGGATATATCGCTGCACAAAAGACGTTATTGTAATAGGTACGATGTAATACGGTGGGTTAAATTAACTGTACATATACTTTTATATGTATGTAAATATATAATATTAAATATTAAGTACTAAGAATTAATAAATAATGTTTTGTTTCAAATTGTCGATAACGTGCTACAGTCTATACTAATTTTATGTCTTTAGTAGGTAGCGAACATTTAGTGAATTTTAGATACTATTTTTTAATTCTAAAAAGAACTGAAAATTAAATTAAAAATGTTTATAATATGAATACTATACATATACCTATTATTTTTAATAATTAAATTAAAAAGAACTGGTATTGAGAACCAAAAAGATATTTATGAGAACTAGTCATAACAGGAAACAATATTTTTTTCAGAACCTATATATAATAAATCATATAGTTATTTATGTTTTCAATAATGCGCACACGCATTATACCTACATGCAACTTTGATTGTACAACACTCATGCACGCTTGCAGTATATATAATAAAATAATAATATAAATTTTAAACGGAGTTACACATCATTCGGACCATTGTTAGTTCGGTGACATGCTATTCACATCGTATAGTTTGTGTACCCATATAATATAACTATTAGCAAAAATGAGCAAAGGACCGAGAAAATCGAAACGTTGACAATCCATGGTTGAATTATATACACATGCTAGGTCAAACTCTGGGACAGCATCAATTCATTTTGGTAAGCAAATATAATATTCGGTTTACTTCGATAGTAATCTATTTGATGTAATAAAATATTAAGGTATAAAAATATTTATTGTATCCATTTCTCAATACCCGTGTTTAATATTGTTTGATATTGTACATTGATCATATAATACAGAACCAAATAGTATAAGTATAGGTATTATAGATGCTATACAATTTATCTACTCGCGTCTCATGCTCCGGAGTTATAGCTGAACATTGAACAACATTGTAAAATGTAAAAATAAAGTTGTATTATTAGAATATCTTCATCCAGATAAGTTGTAGTTCATTACGTTTATTGTAAAAACTATAGTATCCGATATTTTTTTAGCTACGATAAGTATAACTTATAGTAAACGTTGTATTACATTTTCAAAAGTTTTCGGATAGCCAAATAAATTTTATAGATATTTCAAAAAGAAAAACATACAAAAATCGAAAATTTAAATTGTTTATAAATAAGTCAAAATATGTCAAAATGAAAATTTAACCATGTATAGAAAAAGCTAATATAAAGATTTTATGAAAATTTCAAGCGTTTGCGATTTTTCGTTTTTGAGTTAGCTCATTTTAAAAAAATGTATTTTGTCAAAACATGAATTTGCGTAAAATGTCCCGTTTTTTCGATGCTTTTAAAAAGTATTGAAAAAGTTGCATTTTTGATTACTAAGTACCCAAAGGTTTCCTTTCAGAAAAGTTGCTGTTTAATAAAATCGAAGCATTTTTACTGCCAAAAAAGGTGTTTTCAGACAAAAAAAAAAAAAACACACATCATTGTAAAACCAATAGATTCCATCACTCCGTTTAGAATCTAAAAACATTTTATAATTTTAACATTATAATATATAAAAACAATAAATTAAATAATAGTTAGTTACTTTTTGTTCACACTTGTGTCAATATAATGAGTAAACAGTAATTAAAATTATGAATTCATTACATACCTAATATACTATACAGGGTGTTCAATAAATTTGGAAATGCTCAGTTTTCTGCTCTTCGGATAACTCCTCTTATTTTATGAGTTAAAGGCATATCCTTTGATTTCCAAATGACAACCACTATTTACTTTTTACATTATTAATGATTTTCGATATCAATATTACCTAATAACTTTCTATCGTAATTGAAAATATTTCAAGATAAACGTTTAAAATTAAAATTTTAATCTGCCGTTTTTTTTTTTTTTTTTGTAAAATTCATTTAAAAATCGGAAAATATGAGTATTTTACTATATGTATATAATGCAAGAGCACTTAAGTAGATAATTTTAATTGCAACGTTGATTCCATATTTTTTTATTGTGCGTTTTATAATTTTTGAATTAATTATTGAATAACAGATGAGTGGTAAACTTACAAATTGTATGTTTTTACTCCAATAAATAAAAAATAATATAAAAAAGTTAGTAACCTGCATGAGTTGTTGAAATTAATGTCTTATTGAGAATAAATATTTACATAGTAGGTAGGTTCTTAATAATGTATTAATATTCATTTAAATAATTGATTTATAAAAGGTGCAAATAACCTAAGCTCTTAATAGTAACAAGTAACAACATGTAACTACAGGTGCAAATAGAAAACAGAATTAAAAGGACAATATTTAAAAATACAAATAAAGTTTTAACATAAACTTTAAGTAATATTACCTAAATATTTGTTTACTTAAATTATAAAAAATAATCATAATTTAGATACATATCACTAACATACTGTTACTATTAAGAAGTTTACATCCAAAAATATACATTGTTGGGAAATTTAATTTATTTTGGTTATTAATTATTTATATTACTAATTATATTGAAAAACTATAATTAAATACATGAATCTATTTTAAATATATTTCAAATAATAAAAGATTTTAAATATATTAAATATTTTAAATAATGATGACTACTTAAAACAAATTATTAACACAGTCATAATATTTCATAATACAATTTTAATTTATAATTTATACCTAGTAGTCAATGTATAGCCACAGAAGTGCTTGACAAAATACCCATGAGCTATATTATATTTTGTCACAAAATTATTGAAAATCTCTATGCCTGAGAAATCATATATTTCAAGTACCTATGTCGATCAACCGTCAAATACATTGGAAGACAATAATGACCATTTTGAAAGACATCTGAAAAAAGTATCTTAAATTATGTAAGAGTAGAATTTACATAATATCAAATGTAATTTATTTTATAAATTATTTTTAACAAAATGTAATTAAATTAACAACAATTTACATAAAAAGTAATTTTATTGGGTATAGTAATTCATAATTCAATTATCAAGTTGAGTTATTCACCAACACTGCTTTAATGTAAAAATCAAAATTCAAAAATGTTTTTGATAATATTAATAATAAAATTTAGTTGTAGCCTTCAGATTTATTACACATTTAAAAAGCATTATTAAAATAAGCATTTTATAATACATTTTGGATTTTACGCCTATATATGTATTACATATATATATATTTAAATTTAAAATAAAAATGAAAATAATAAATGTAGGTATAACAAAATAAATATTACTTCAAAAATAAAATTATATCAATACAAATATTAATGGTTTCAATTTTAGCATTTCTTTTTTGAAAGCTTTAAATATTTAATTAAAAACAGTAGATAGATAATAAAACTAAGAGAAAAAATCAATAAATACATGCTGAAATGTTTCGAAAGCGATTTGGAGACAAATATTTAGGCCATCAAATATATAAACGTATTTCAAAACTGTGTATCGTTTTAATGACGCGTGTATTATGCGAATACATATATATAGACACGTGAAAACATTCGAAATGTATAATTGTCGCTGTAGGTACTCGAATTGAAAACAACCCCTTTGCGATGAGCATTTTAATGTTCAAACCTTCAAACTATATCGATAGCCCACGGTTATTATTCGGACTAATCAAAAATGCTGTTGTACGATCGAAACGTGTATGGTATAAACATGGAATATACATTACTGATTTCCGAGCACAGCGACGTGTGTCCCTCACAACGAGGTCAGCACATATACAACTATACATCGATAGAATATAACGCACATATAAGGTCACCATAGGAACAAATAACGAAAATTCAATTAAAGCTGTTAAGCTTTAAGATCACCGGGAGTATAGGCTTGCTGTAGTCGTCGGGGATAAATGATTGATGACTACGACGAAATAATATCATGTATTTAATTATTATTATTATGTATGATTAGTAAGAATGTTATCGAATAATATTAGTTTTAGGTTCACGAGGTAGAGTAGGCACACCGAAATTTGAGATAAACATAATTTGAAACTGCTTTATGATCGATGATTTTTAAATAAGGAAACCGCAGCCGACGATGGTGACAACAGATTTTATTACGGTTGTTGGTGTTATGACGATAATACTCGTAATTATTATTATTATTGGTTAAACAATATACAATCGCTAAAATTGCACAAATACGTTGTATACATATACAATAATAGTGCAGTTAATAGCATCAAATCCCATCGAAGTACTATACCATATATACCTACCGACAGACGACAATACAATATTTGCGCCGTCAAATTCCGAGCAGCGATTGTGGTGGCGGCGGTGGCAGCGTAGAGGTATCAGCTGCGGTGTGGTCGAGGGTGTGGTTATGTAAAACAAGGGATTAATATGTACGCAAACACAGTTTTTATGATAGAAATAACAGCCTGTATTGCAATACCTGTATTAATTTCTAACAACAGTGTAAACAATACGGTAATTATTAATAATAATAATGGTTGTAACATGTGCGATGATGTTGCCTTCCTTTGTAACAGTATTGCAAGTAGGTGAGAAATTTGATAGCTCACGACCACCGTGCGATAGATGTCATAAGAAGGCGGCGAAGACGTGAACTAGTCAACGGCCACAACTACGGCGACGGCAACACGGCAATAACACGAGCGGAAACCCATAACGCGGCACTGCTTGTAGCATTATAGAACGTGGTCTGAATTGTGTCCGGGACGCTATGAGGACAATTTCCTGTAATCGGGGCATAGTAAATACTACATACTATTATTGGAATATTTTTTGAATTAATAAGTCATGTACAATTTTTGCACTTCATAAAAGTAAACTATATTGGGTTTATGGACGGGTTATCAATATTTTCCTCGAGACCAGGAAATACTTAAATTTTTTCAGACATCGACACGATAATAGCAAACTGTAATGACGATAATACGAGTAATATCATGATATGTATATTAACTATATACTACGTTGATGAATCGATTATGATAATCAATATATTGATATTGCTACAATAATTATTTATTTAACCATAACAAAATAAAATATTATAATTTATATTGCATCGGTGTTGTCAAATTAATATAATTGTAGGTAAATCTTGTAGTATTATATAATCTAGAATTGATAACAATGAATTGATAATCAGTATTTATAGTATGAATAGCGGCAAATCCGTTCGATCATAGCGGTTGGCAGACCTAATACCACGATAAACATCTTTGTGAAATTCAACAAAATTGTTCAGAAGGTTTTTCAATAGCATCTATGTATATTATATCGCAACATGGTACTGAATAGCTATATAAATGTATGCTGCTTGATCGATTCAAATTGATTGGTTTCCTTTTATCCTTGCGATTGTGCTCTGCGATTCATCGTGAAATGATTATATAATATACTATTATACATTCACCGTACGCAATTTCCGATTTCTTAAAATCGACAGAGGAAAAAAAAAATGTCATGATAAATTATATACGTGCCCGCGATGTTGACCTCTTGTTGCTATTGAATTTACAAATTCATTCCAAGCTAGCCCACCCTGTTAGCTTGCAAATAAGTGTAAATCGGTTATCATAACATAACCGAAAGATAACGAAAACCCTTATTCGCGTAGTAGTACATGTTTGCTAGCCCGAAAGCTTACGATCGATTCCCGAGTTTGAAAGCAGATTTTTCGCGACTGCATGACACGGTTAACCTTGACAACGTTATGACCATTTGAAGGTAAAATTCGTCTTGACGAATATCAAACGATGAGAGATTTTATGACCATCTAGAGTTGCCCAAAGTGTAATCCACGGAACCTTAGGGTCCCGTGGGACAATGTCAAGGGTTCCACCAGATGCATGTGATTATAAAGAAAACTATTTTATATTATATTTGGAAAAAATATTATTAAACAATTGGAATTGAGGTGGAATCGAATACATTGAGATTCCGCGAAACACTAACTATTTTTTAAAGATGCCGTGTCGTTTAAGTTTGGGAACCACTGACCTAGCAAACTACTCACATACTTGTTTGGCTATATTATAGGTCAAATATTTAGACTTTATATGTAGAAAGTTGGTTTAATAAAGTTGAGTACTTATTTAAAAATGCAAACCGGTGGGTAGAACGAGTTTATCTACAACTATTGCAGATAAATGAATCATTCACAGAGAATTAGATATAGGTACGAATATTTTGGGACTTCGTAAAGTTTACCCCGATATTGGTACTCGAACTATGGTACATTTTAGAACGGGTCATGAGCATACTTCTTTTTTCCATGTTCTGTTCATGGACAATGTTTTTGATTTGTAAGTTTTAAACGAACTAAAGTGTACGTGCTTATACTTGAGATCTACTGAATGGCTATCCCTTTTACGCAAAGTTTTATTAAGAACAAACAAGAATATAATACAATAAGTAGTATAGATAATCGATTACAGGTTCAGACGGCTTAATTAATTGAAGAAGGCATCTAAACAAAACTTCTTCTCAAATTAAAGATTTTTTTTTTATTTAATCAACTAATTTTATATTTAATATTATTTTTTTTTTTTTGAAGCTGAGATAGTCGTTGAGCTAATTACGCTTTATGCGATATTAGATTTCAAGAAATAATTTTTTGAATTACCATAAGATGTAGTTACAGAATTGTTGCAAATTATTTGTAATTGCCCGACGTTTAAACGTTGGGTCTTGCTTGGAATCTCGACAACACAAAATGGTATGCCAAAACGTACGCATAAAATTTCTACAAAGATCCTTTTGAGAATTTTAAAAATTGAATTTGCAAAATATCGGCATACTTTTTGAATATATGTTTATATCTACCCCAGAATGCTGCAAACGTGCATAATGCATCTTTTTTTGGAGTTATGTAATACAATTCTAATAACCGTGCTGTTGTAGTTATGAGTTTTTTTCTTCAAACTTTATATTATTCTACCTCATTGGTCTTTGATCGTTTCAGAAGCGCCCACAGGCATCGAAACCGGCGCATCCGAGTTGGATCCCGAATACTAGGGGCTAATCGCAGGTAGTGTACTAGTTAGGTTCCGGATTTTAAAAGGTGTTATACTAGTTGGGTCCCGAATTATTATAGGTATCTCACTAGTTCCTGAATATTTTTTCGTAAGTACTACACTATACTAACATTTTCATTATCATTTTAACAGACTGTCTATGATCTATTTAGACCACAGGTATGGTTAAAAATGTTTTTACAGTTTTTTTTTTAAATATTAAAAATGCTAAAGTATAAGTAATTGATAGTTAGTAAAAATATTATAATAATTTAAATATTATACAATAATATTAATACAATTTTATTAAATTGAAAAGTAAATAAAAACTATTTATACGTATATAATATGACTATTAGGATATTTGTAATAAAAAAAGACGTAAATAGTTTTTGAGCATTCGATTAATAATTTCAGTATTATCGGTAATATCTGATAATTTTTGACATATCTTATAATAAACTATCTGGAATCGCGATAAATGCCAGTTAAACCTCGACGAGTTATCTATCGACGACTTTAACACGGTGCACACCTATCGTTACACGTTGGTAGTAAGTGTTCTGGTTTTTTATCGCTAGGTTAGCACTATGGATGATTCTAACGTTATATTCAGTGAAAAGGGCAAAAAAATATATATTATAGAAGGATATAAATTTTCATTTCACAAACTTCTGAAAAATGATATTGAACGATGGAAATGTATTCATAGATCATGTAAATCATTTTTTAAATATAACGAAAATCAATTTATTGATCAAAAGTTTGACACATAATCATAATTGTGAACACTTATATTTTTAAAATATTTTTAACCATACCTCTGGTCTAAATATAGATCATAGACAGTCTTAATTCTGTTAAAATGGGAAGGAAAATGTTAGTATAGTTGTAGTACTTACCAAAAAATATTCAAGAACTAGTGTTGTAGCTAAAATAATTCAGGACCCAACTAGTATAGTACCCACAAAAATCCGGGACCGAACTAGTGTAAGTACCTAAAATAATTCGGGACCCAACTCGGATGCAGCCGTCGAAACGAGACGTCGTTATCAAATAAATTGTGAAAGGTTTTTTTCTTTTTTTTTTATATATTGCTCTTTGAATTCTCTGTCCGTTATTTGTTACTTTGATCGGTTTCTCACTGTTTTTAAAATTGATATCAGTATTTTTGGCTTTTTTAATCATTTGTCATGATTTTCAATTGCTATATTCGTGCTGTTCCTGCGTTAGTGTTTCACTACATAAAATTTAGTAACTGTTATTTATTTTCAACTTTGTTTTAAATCATAATAAACCACTAAACTACGCACCTACTCATCGAATCACCTGTGTAATTTGTTTGAGGTAAACCGTACAGATTTGTGCTATGCATTTAAACAGTTTGTAAGCATTTAAAAATAATATTTTATGGAGCTCATGATTGACGGTCGATCGAGTCAAACTATATTAGTACGTATAATAATCCTTAATTACCTCAACCAATTATTCCACCGTCGAATCGATGATAGTGAGAACATGCATATTATGTTAAATAATGTATCTTTCGCGTCTTTTGATAATTTTTTAAGTTTGAATATAATAATATGTTAACAACTATTTGTAGGACCAAATTTAGGAGGGGTAACGATTTTGTGTTGCCTCTAGCAGCAATTTTTTAAGGGCAGCAAATTTTAAAACTGTCTTTACGTATATTATATTATATAATAAATGTATATTACATTCCTCATGGTTTGAAGGGGGAGGCAAAATACTAAATATGGCCATGACCATTCGAAGACTTTGATGTCATTATACTTATATAGTAAGAATTTTAAATGTATTAATACCGTCAAATAATGCACAGAAAAAAAAATTACTATTATTTTATAGTTAAAATAAATATAATTAAATTTACAGTATTATTGATTAATGATTATTATAACGAGACTAGTTTAGTTTCAATAACTATAACAATATAGTGACATTATAAATAAATAATATAGTTAAAGTGATTATAATAATGATTGGTTTTACAAATTATTACAGTTGCATTTTATAACTATAAAATTCAGTTAAAGCAACACATATTTTATGTTAACTGACGATATTACTATTGTTTGAAGTAGAATCAACTATAAAAATAGGTTGGTTTATATTATGTGGTTATGAACATAATATTATAGGTTATGGATTGTTCCGATTACTGATCATTCGCATTATTGTTACACGCACTTATTTTTATTAATTTGTTTAATGTTAACAATTTACCTATTATTAAATATTAAGTTCAAGTTCTTAATAATCAACTTTTAGTTCAAAATTAAAGTTCGAAATTCAACTGACTACAGTTTTCAGGTATGTACACTTTAATATTTTATTGGAGTAGAAAATAGCACCAGGCCATTAAAATCTCAAATCCATCGCCGTTGCATTTCTTTTATAAATTCTACGCTACTGTTTTATTGATTAATTTGCAGCCTATTCTTAACATTTGTATGCAAAGAACCAGTAGTGATAATTTTTCAATGCAGTAGCACCCCTAGAAGAAAACCCAATTAGCGCCCCACTCATCTAAATGGATGCATTTACTGAGGAGCATTTAAAAAATTGGGAAATTGACCACCATGTAAATTGGTTTAAAGGTGCCTACAAATGATAAATTATTATTAAAATTAAAAATACTAAAATTCAATTTTTGAATAGAATATTTACATATTTGCTATCATATTTTTTTTAACCAATTAAAAATTTTTGTGTAGAAGAAAATATTGACAAAATTGCTTTTTTGAATTTAACTGAAAATATGGTCATAACACTAATTCCAAAGATTAGTCCTCAATCAAAGTTTATGGCATTATTACAAACTCTTAAAGATGAAATTCAAAAAGAAAAAGTAAGTATCTCCAAAAGTTTAAAAATTTAGTATGTATTTCCTTAACTAATTTAGAAAATATTTATCCTACACATCTTTGTACTATTTCTAATGGATTAACATTTATTCCATAAAATTATAAGCATAAATATGTTTTATTATTATTATATTAACTGTATATACCCTTATCGTTTTATACTCATATTTTGATTAATATATTATGTATGTAAATATTTAACACATTATAATATTGTAATAAAACACATTTTTAAATATATTATTTTTAATTAATTATTATCACTTACCTAGTTAATAACATTAAAATTACAAGCATAAATATGTTTTATTATTATTATATTAACTGTATACCCTTATTGTTTTATACTCATATTTTGATTAATATATTATGTATGTTAATATTAAACAAATTATAATATTGTAATAAAACACATTTTTAAATATATTATTATTACCTATTGATCATTAATACCTAATTACGGTATCGCCACGTGTCCTAATTAGGTATTTTGATAAATATTCAACAATAAAAATATTTTAAAAATAACAATTTATTTAGTTGTTCTAACAATGTTATAATCATTAACAACTATAATTTTAGTTGGATTAACAACATTCTATAACATAATACAATAGTTAAATCAAGTAAAGTTTATAGTTAAAAAATAGTAATCAATATTATAGTTGAAATAACAATAATTATCTTACAAAAAAAAATTAGTTTTTAACTATACTTATAGCTGTCACATATATGACTATAAATTATGATTAAAATAAACATAAAAATAATCAAAATAACTAATTTTTTTTCCTTGTGGATTCTATACGGCATTGACTCCATATTGTTTGTTTTTCCAAAGAAAACGACAAAACCGTCTATAATATAATTGTTGGCAATAATCGTTAATAGTTATTGCCATTTATATAGATTCCGGTAAAAGTTATCATACATAATTATAATGACGAATAGTTGTTTGTATACTGTTTGAATCCACGTGACCGCGTAATATGATATCGTACGCTGGCCGCTCGTCCATTTGAATTTTGATAAAAAAAAAGCATACGAGTAGAAAACAATTTTCATGGCGGGTGGTGTATTAACTTTTTTTTTTAACTACATGATTTTTTATACGTAATACAGACACACCGGATATTTGTTCCGTGCTGTATGCATTATATATTATTTCCTTTTGTTATTATTATTTTTTTTTTCATTTTTTGCTGGATGGAGAAATGACTCAAATACGTACAACGAAATTACTCTGACAGTGTCAAATTATGTGTGTATATTAATATAATATACGTATATATAAAAATATCCATGTCGTTAACTTTTTCAGCGTGTTGCAAATATATACACATATTACAGGAAGCACTACGTGCGCGTAGAACTGTACGGAACTGGTAAAACTCGCAATAAATAGTATTTGTTCGAAAATCCGCACACATACTTCCATCCATTGATCTTAGAATTCCTATCAAAAGAGTCAGCGTTCATCGGATTTACTTGTCTTAGATCCTCAGGTGTGGCGGGGAGGGCATGGGTAGAATATAATATTATTACACTCGCGTTTCGCACGCAGTATTAACACCGCTGCTATGCAAAAGTCAAAAGATATGTCTCATTCAATAGAGTACGATTTATAAGACCACGCAAAAACCAAACATTAATGCTCCACAAGAATTTACCAATTATTTCGGTATCTTCTGTTAAAATAAAGATACCAAGTTAAATATTCAGTTGTTTTCATCAATTCATATGTCCATAAAGGCTACAAAATTATATGAATATATTATATTATATATACATATATATATATATATATATATATTTATATAGCTTTCATAACCCGGCGTTACCCGGGGCTTAATTTGTCAGTATTATGATTATATGAAAGCAAATAACACTAAGTTAAAAGTTGTAATTTATATGCTGTAGTATAAAAGTGGTTACCTAAATTCTATATTATAAAACGAATATTTTGATCAAATTTCATATTCATAGCTTCAGTAATTCGAGCTAGTCTATTTTTTCCATTTTTACCAATTCCTTCGAGGAATTGAATCTGGTAAAATCTATTATTAATGGTTGTTATTAATACACATAAAATGAAATTATATACTCAACACTTCAGCAGCCCGGGGTTATATTTTTTTAATTTTTTTTTTTACCTCTTTTATTCCTTTTAGCTTATTCAAGACTTGAATTTTAGAAAAACTCTTTCTTATAGTGAGTCTTCACATCATAATATGAAATTACTGACCAAATTATATATTCATATCTTCGGTGATCCCAGCTGGGAGTATTAGTTTTTTTAGTTTTATTTTCGGCCTTTAAGACTATCCTGTATATCAAATTCCCCTTCATCTTATTCTCTCTTCAGCTACTTCTCTCCAGTTTGCTCCTAGCTCTACTTCTATTACTTAATTCTTTAATTAGAGAGACTATATTTTTGTATACTGTGAAACTCATTCCTAGTTGACGTTGATCAGTAAAACAATTCTATCATGATGGTTGTATTCTTTATATTTATCGTCCTCGTGTTACACCATCTAATTTCATGTAATGCTGTTAGATTTACTCTATATATTTCAACTTCATTCACTATGCTGTAAACTGTTCCAGGTTTATATAGTGTGTGTACGTTCCATGTTCCAAAAGAGAAGTCCTTTTTCCGTTTTCCAGTCGATTTTCCAAAAATTCTGTCTCGAGGCAAATTTATTTGTTCATCAACATGTAGTTTTTTTACTAGGTAGGGTAGTTACCAGAAATACCGGACCACACCAATTAATTAAAATCACTTTGCCTACGCCGGGAGGAATATATATTAGTTACTACGATATAAGTTATTTAATTGTTATTTTGGTTGTCATAGTAGCAAGGAATTGACAAATTTACTGGGTACTTTATTATCAATCATTATAAAATAATAAAATAAAATACTACCTTGGTAACGAATAAATGAAAAAAATTATACATAGAGCCCTGAGCTCAAACTTCCATCGACCCTAAAAATACGAGTTTTGAAAAATCCTTTCTTATAATGCTCGCAACGTTATACATATTATTATATAAGGAACCTCTGTACAATATTTTAAGTCTCTAGACCCAGCGATTTAGATGGTACGTTGGTATATTATATAATTGTCCTTTTATACATAAAATATAATATATTATAACTCTTAATATATTAATATTATTATATATTATTAATAATTGTATTTTGATTTATAGTGAAAACATTAAAAATATTTTCATCCTATCGGCTTGGTAAAATTTTAATACATGGATTTATAATTTCTTTTTTTCTCAACTTTCAAACCACTTGAATACTTGATTTTTTAAACTTCATATAATTTTATACATTTGTTTACCCTAAATAATATTAAACTATTTAAATTACTTACCCATAATATTGATTTACTAGCCGTAGAGTAAATTCATAAAATCATTTTAACATTTTCACTAACACACACACACACACACACAAATTCATCAATAAGTATTATCAATAACTACAATCTTGTTTTACGGTATTAAAATCGGGAGTCTAGCCAAACCATCAAACATCAGACTATAGTCCAAGCTTTCTAATCTACAGCGCATATAAGCTTAAACGCGTGCATGTCTGGTAAATATAACTATTAATTACTCTGCATAATGAATTAAAATTAAAACCAACTACTGAATTGTTGTCTGAGCCAGTTATCGTATAGATTCTATCGTGGTTTCAATGCGCACGAAAACACACCTATGGACACTACCGATAATTTTTTCGCGTAAACTTAATCATGAATGGCTTAGAAACCTATTGATTAGATTACGTGGTGAATACTATCGAAATAATTATTTTTCGTCATACTTCACACCTTTAAGTTGATATATTTTATTAACTTTGTAAAACAATAAATACATTTATTGTTTTATTGTGAATATATGTTATCTACTATATTAATTATACTGTAAGTATAAAAACACCAATTATTTTAGTTATGCACTATACTACTATAGTACCTAGTAAAATTATTACTGTAAAATTACATTTTTTTATTATTATTTCTGATTTAATTTCATTTGAGTGTAATTTATTTTATTGATATTAACAAATTTATATCATATTATGAATTACCGTTTTGTCCGAATAAGTCTTGCTTACTGGGAGGGTATATTTTTGGCTAATGTATATTTAATCTTGGTAATCCTTTTTTCTATTTATAAGTTTGTACAATAAAATATTTTCATTCTTATTACATTGATTTCTCTCGTTGATGTAAGTAACTATGTGCGTGCAGCTGTTGCCGAATGTTATCTGAAATAAAAACATTAGAAACCGCCACTAATTTTAGAAGAAAACTTTAATTAAATTCACACTGGCTATCGCGTATAAACAGAAGTCAAAAATATTCAATTTATTAATACAAACTATAGCTTTTACTAACTATAGCTGTCGACGATTTCAAGTTTTTGGTCACTACCATTGGTAAATTATTCATACGAACTATAAATCAATGCCGATTCGGTTTTAAATTGATTGTTATCGCTGTATAACTTGTATAACTGATGACTTTTGTATAAGTACTAGATTTTTTCAGCCCACTTGTAATTTTATTATTGCAATTATTAAAATAAAATCGATAAATACCTATTTATTGTAGTTGAAAAATCTTGAAAATTAACTTCTCCTTGGTAATTTATATTATTATTTCTGTCCAGCACGTTAGTGCATCTGAAAACAACATAATATAATATCCGTCTTGACGTGGACGACCGATAGTATCAGCTTTGAGTGTAAATTCCAGTTAACACCCTCCAAACTGAACTCGTCGCTGTTTTTCGCCGTCTTAAGTAAAATTTAAAAACGAAATGAACTAAAATAGTATAATTCTCAGAAGATGATATTATATTTTTTTGCATCGAAATCTCTTTTTCCGTTGCCCGTGCAGAAATTTAATTAACAAAACGGATTTACGCGACGAACACAGCTGCAGAGTAAGTTGCTCTAGACGCGTCTCGTGCGTTCTGTTAATACAATTATAATTCTTAGGCACGCTGCAGGTTAGGTTAGTGTACACGTCCGAACTCGTCAGGACTTAATAAATCAACAGCGTTCGATTCAACGTAATTGCGTTTCGCCTTTTGTCATTTTATATTATTATTATTATTCTTTTATAAGATTTCAGTCGACGTTCGCGTTACGAAATAACGTAGTTGACGAAATAATTTTAACACTTTTACTTGAATGTAGCTAACATATGTTGTATATCGGTTTTTAATCCGTCACGTATATTTTATTAATTATACATTCCAAGGTACAAAAACGTAAAAATAACTTATTTTTCTCGCAGTGTGTTATTATTGATTTTTCAATGGGTAGGTACTTGTAAAAATTTTGAATTCATTAAAATAACTATATGTTTATACAATTTCCGTCCATTGAACTTTGATGAGAATTAATTTTGAAAATGTACATTTTACTGTCGTTTTTTGATATTAATAGTCCTATTGTTACCTCATCAGATTCCAATAATAAAATATTGAATAACATCGTTACCCCATCTCAATCTCCACACAACACAGTTCAGGTAAAACGTTGAACATCTAATTTTCTGGATTTTCGTCAGCTATAAATGGTTATTTTTATTGTGTAGAAAACCAATGTTTACAAACAAATATAGATGAGATAATTTCGCAACCAATCTTGACACAAATTTTTGATCTCGAACTTAAGGCACAAATATTATTGATTTAACATAACAATTTACTTTGGTAATAAAAAGAAGCAGGGTTGTAATCATTTTAACACATAATATTATATTGTATACTTTGTAGTTTGTCTATTGAAACTATGTAAAATATCATATAAAACTGTAATTCGTTTTTTGAACAATGAAAACTAATACTCGGTTACAGTTTATTATTATACATGGTGATATGTAAGTATGCTTACTTCATACATGTTTATTATAAACTACAAACAAATATTATATTATCGAGTCGGTCAAAACTATAATTATTTGCTCTAGCATACCGCACACACATTATACGTTCTCAGTGATTATCCAATATTATGTTCCTTTCAAATCATAAGCTATAATATAATATAAAAGTTAAGTCAAATGCAATAAAAACATGCCATTGGTCTCGAAATGTACAAATAACTTATATATTGTTAATACACAAATAAAATAAACATGTCATTTTTATAACAGAAATAATTTTGTTTGTATGTACACGGTGAACATCATTGCAAGTGACAAATAGTTGCGTGGAACATCACAATAATAGCACTTGACTCTCAAAAACACTTGAGTTGAGGATAAGCACAATTTTGTAATCCCAATAAAAAAAATCGTCTAACTGCGGTAACTCGGTACGCCGTCGGTCAAAAATGAATTGTATTCATTTTATTTTATTTTTTTTCAGCTGTATGTTGTTTGACCAATAAAGTTTTGACAACCAACAGACGAATAAATATTTTAAAATCAAATTAACATCGTTATATACGGTAAATACGAATAATCAATCGGCCCGCGTGTGTATATAGAAACGAGTGTCGCGTGTTCACATTCGGCAAACTATAATAATGAGGGTGAAAAGTAAAAAAGGAAAACAATAAAGTGTTGGTTACATTTTGATACCTAAATCAATATACTAGAATGTGTTCTTGTTTGATTCGGCATTAAAAATTGATGCGATAAAATTATAATACAGCCGTGGCCGTTTCATCGTCATTATTAGACACTGGTGAAATTGTGAGCAAATATTATTTTACTTATAAAATGCGAAGTCTGTAAATCTTGGGCATACAATATATTATATTATAGTATTACATGTTTTTCACTAGTATATATTATATATATATATATATATATCTATATTAATTACGTGAAACGACATATTTTCGCCCGTTTAACTTTTGTCATTGAAATGGACTATATACTATAAACATACTATACAGGCCATATAAATCATTCCTTTGTTCTAAAAAGCATGTTTATCTTTTATGAAATAAAATTATCTCCAGCAGAAATCTCTAAGCACACGGTTATTATAATTATACCACGTAACGGGCATAATTATATTATGGTTCCGTTCTCCGAAAATTGCATAAAGCTGTTTTCAAATCATTAAGATAACATAAACTTAAATGCCACCGGAAATGACATTGGGTCGCACGGGAAATGATATATCAGCTATAGCTTTTGGCATCCGTCAAAACTGCCTACCACCATAACCACTCCTCTTCGTCAAGTCATAAGACGATAAAATGATAATTATTTATCAAATGTGTACTTCAGAATGCGAAATCTTATAAATCATTGGTGATGATTAGCAATAATAATAACTATCACGTGTAATCACATGAGCTTGAAAATAACAGGCGTGAGGTCGAATATCACACGCGTCGGGTCCGTTTTGTTTGTATCTGTCACGTTCGCTCGCATATCGCGTACCTTTTTTTTCGACGTGCCTTTTTGCCGCCATCGTTTTTTGCTTATCGCATATTTCGGATTCCTTTTTTTACTTCACAGCGAAGAGGTCAGTCAAAGAGGTTCGCTTCTAAAGTTCTAACGCATTTCGTGACGATCATATTATACCGCACTGCAGTTGTAGGTGTTGGGTCGTCTTGTTCGTATCTGAATTCACATTCTGCGGTCTATTCTATCGCATTTCAGATTCCTTCCTGGGTAGAAGGTTATCCACTGTTCTAGTTCATATTGGTTCATTTGCTTTGCATGCGTTTATCCATTTTGTTTGGGTATATTGCCACCCCGGGGCAAATTAAAATATGCTGCCATTGAGAAAATTACAATTCAAAATTATGTTTACCACACTATTAATTACAGTCAGTAGCGTATAAACGGGGAGGATGCAAAGATACTACCTATGCAAAAGCAATAAATTTACAAATTATTCATATCGATATAATGTATATTTTAAGTATATAATTCTTACTTACATTTAAATTTTATAATTATTAATTATATTTCACATATAAATTTTAAAAAAATACCAAATGTGTTAAATTATAATCATTTATTACTTTTTTTTATATTATTTTTTTTCTTGATTTGATGGTTGCAAACTAGTGGACAATTTCTGACCAATCAGTATGTTTTAAAAGATCATTTTATATGTTTAATATTGAAAGCGATAACATTTTTTCCTATATTAAAGTGGATCTTAGATAATTTTTTATTCGTTTTAATACGGAAAATGATCGTTCCCCACTTGCATTTGTTGAAGTCATACAACAAAATATACGTATTGCTATTTCAACGTTAGCGAATGATGACAATAGTGCAGAATCAGTGAGACATTTTAAAAGCTTAATGAATCATGATTTTTCCTGTGTTGAAAAAAAACCAAGAATTGATTTAAATTGCACTGCTTCTTCTATTAACGAATTATCTAGATCTTCTGAATATAATTCTACTAGATTTTTAGCACTGTCACGTATATTATCTGTATCCATTGATTTCATGACTAATATAAAACTATAATTTTTATGAAGTTCAGTGTAAGCTAGTTTCCGTTCACATAAATTTATAATAAATCGGTCAATTATAACTAAGAATACTTCACATTTCATATTTTAACAACTTTTCAATACTTTTTCATCAGTTTCATTTTCATCAAAAAACCATTTTCTTGTTTTCTTTCTTGAAATTTCCCAGGAAAAACATTTTTCTGAAGATATTATTTTTGCTTGTTCTAAGAAAAAGTCAAATTTGTTTCTAATGTCTTCTAAATATGTTTCCAATGATTTGTATGTTACAACTGTGACTAAATCAATATCAACAAATTGTAAAATTACACTTGTCGCATTAAATCTTTGAAATATAGGCGTCCACATACAAATCATGAAAAAAAATTTAAACCCTTAGTTTTATTATAAATAGAAGAGGTTTCATGTCTAGTTTCCTTTTTTTGTCCTTCATCATCATGAATAGTTTTTAAAGCACTAAGACCTTGTTCATATCCATTAAATATTGCTTTACAAACATCGTACCTTGAAGACCAACGAGTTTTTATCTGAACACAATCTGAATTATTATTAATTATTTTACATAAAATATTCCATCTATATGTTGACGCAGGAAAAAAATTTAAATTGCTTGACAATTAAAAATGTTTGCACATCTAACAGTGTAATGTGCCGATTATCGAGATAAAATATAATGATATATTGATATACATAGTTGTATCCAACTATTTTCGAGGAAAATGTACAGGAATATCGAAAATAGTTTATACGATAATAGTACAACTAGTACAAGTACTTAATTCTTATCGCCTTGTGACATGCAGTGATAGATCACGGCTTTTTCGTGATATTTATGAACGAAATAATAATGTATTGTAGTTATACGGTCAATGGTCATACAAGAAAAATTATAATAATATATATTTTATTTTATGCTAATCCTCAAAATTTGCCGCCCCGGGGCAATTGCCATCCGTTGCCACCCGTTAAACGCGGCTCTGGCTACAAGAAAATTAAATACTACAAAACATTATTTTCCATATTATAAAATACAGCGTAACGTAGTTAGTAACAGATATGAATCTGAACTACGATCATATCTACCACTAAGTTTGTATTCCCCAGAAATTTACGTCAAGAATCTGACTGTAGACGATTCTAATAAAGATAACGATTACAAACGAAAATAAAACAGAATATTTTATGTCCGACATTTCTATCTGAACAATCTATATAACTTTTGAATGTTTGCAGGTATTATTACTTGTGAAATTCTATCATTGATATTGTATTACTATTAAATAGTATTTTAGTCTTTTCTGAACACAAAATGGTGAGTTGTTGTCAGTTGTTGAATGAAAATGTTGATGATTAGGAGTAGAAATTACGTACATTTATTTATTTCTACAGCACTAAACTTGAGTCTAGATCCAAAATCCTAGACTGCTTTGAGTATAAAAAATACCGAAATAAAATAATTTATAGTATTATTTCAATAATTGTACGCAGGATGCATACATAACAGCACTATGAATAACATATTTTTACAACTTTAGAAAGTTATTTGGGTTAAATATTATGAAATACGGAATATACTATCGAAGAATCATACACAATAACAAGGTGAATAATATTTATTTATACTTCATCGAGTGTAATTATTATATATATATATATATAAAAAAAAAAAATTATTACCATTGGAAATACATTTTACAAAATTCACTTGTAGATACCAAGTAAGGATAATATAAATTTTTAAAGTATTCTATAACCGAGAAAATTGCAATTTAGAATATAATTTAAAATGCTTTTTACTCTGCATTCGATTTCATAATAGAATCGTATTAGTACTGTCAAGTTGTATCTCAACTACTCGTTTGGCAAGCTATTACTATATTTCAGGTGAAAAATACAAAATACAATTTATCTCCATCGGAATTGAGAGTTTACCAAGCCCCAAACTTCCAATAAGTATACGAAATGGCCCTTATACCTTATTTATTATCAACTTACTCGATTTTATTTCTGTTATGAAAAGTAATAAAATAAAAATATAATTGTTCATACGGAAAAATGTTTTCAAAAATATTTAAAATGTGGAGTATCTGCAATGACGGTGCACTCCATAATATTAATATAATATAGTCCTAAAACGTGAATTTAATGATCCAAATGTATTTTACATATTATTAAATAATAATTGGTTAATTTTGTAGTCGAACCGAATACAACGCGTGTTAAGGCGGTGGCCACAGAGTTTATTACGGTTTTATTTGTCCGTGTACGGTTCGGTTTGCATATTTTTAGTTCGTACATCGATGAACGACATATACTATCAATTTTGTATTACAAAAATAGTTTTCTTCATTTAGAACACCGAACACGGACAAAAAAATCAAACTATTCAGTTTTTATTCCCTGTATACGGTGTTTTCCATCCGTTTTATTGCCCGCACACTATCAGTGTACGTTGTTCGAACTATACCGTACACCGTACACAGACAAGTAAAACCGGAACGGATGGCCACCCTAAGAAGAATAAATTTAGGCTTTGCAGTTTTTCAAATTTAAAAATTCAATTTCAAATGGGTATGAATTACGTAAGAATAGAACGTGACAAAAACGGTCCTTTTGACATTTCATCTGTACGAGACAAAACCAAGTATATTATTTATATAATAATAATATAAGAGGTTTTGGTTCATGGATTGAAAAAACAGTCTTCAGTTAAAACTTAACTTGTGGCAAGTGTGTTCAGATAAGTCAGAGCTCGTGACTTTGGTACACATTACTCAGTCAGGTGTGAGGTCACTTTATAATGATGAATATGTACGTGGTCGTTCACGCCAATTCAGAAAAATTAAGAACAACCCGTTCAGATCATACCATTCCCAGGATTGAGCGAGCCTTCAGTATTTTCATACACATACGTCAGGAGTTTAATTTATAAAAAAAAATGTAAATATATTAATATTATATAAAAACATTTTTCTTCCAATTCATAAATTTTATGAATTAATAGATTTTGAACAGAATTATTAGTCATGGCACAAGAGTAGTGTATTCACTTTTCTTTCTATATTTTCAACATAATCGACCTTAGTTTTCTGGATGTTTAAATTACCTGTATTTATCTATATGTAGAAATCGTCTTCTTATATTTGAACTTAGGATTTCGGCTATTATTTAATAAAAAATAATACAAACAATAATAAAAAACTTAACAACCCCTAGACACCAAAACAATTTCAGACGTTCGTCTAAAATGAAATTGAAATAAGAATATTATGAAACCATTATTTGATATTTTTTCAAAAATTAGGATAATTAGATGGTTGGGAAATGAAATTGGAAAAATTTCTATTCGAAATAATAAAATGTGGAAGATAATGATTGTGGAAAAATTGACTTACAATCATTTCAGAACGGCTGGACCGGTTAAGTTTTAAATAGAAAACTGAACGTGTGTAGGCACCTTTAAGTTTGCTGGCCGGTGACGAAACACCACCCAGTTACGTGAACTGTAAAAAAGTTAGCACTTGTTCGCCGGGCAACGGGACGAGAGTAAACATTGCGCGTGGGCGATAATAACAACGTGCACGCATGCGTGAGCGTGTGTGTGTGTGTGTGTGTGTGTGTGTGTGTGTGTGTGTGTGTGTGTGTATGTATTCCGGAGTGATATAACGATATTATTATTCTGATTTGTTTTTTTTTTTTTTTTTTTGTTATTATTATTATTTTTGATATCAGTCCGAGTGTCGTAAACATCCGACCCAATTTGAAAGCGTCGACGGATCAAAGTTTTACAACTAACACGTATATTATAATATTATATACGTACGCATACGTTTGTCTCATCCATACGGTAAAATATTTTATTGTTATCGTGAAGTCCGCGGTGACGTTTCCAAAATCGGTATCAACTTGAGCACGCCAGCGAACGGCGGTGCAGGCGACGGAACAGCGACCATGTCACGTACGAGCATCATGGACGCGACGACGGCGGCCACGACGACGGCCACTGTGGCCACAACGATGGCGGCGACGACTTCGATGGCGGCTGGCAGCGGGACCGAGGACGACGATGACGAAGGCCCGGACGCCGCCGAAGTCGTGGCCATCAGCGAACGGATCCGCGCCGCGCTCGAGTGTCCCATATGCCTGCTGCTCAACACGGAACCCATGTGCCGCTGTCCCAACGGCCACGTGATCTGCTACGGTTGCATGGTCAAGTTGCGCGACATGGACGCAACGCGGCGCTGCCCGATGTGCCGGTCACCAATGGCTAGCGCACCGCACCTGTGGTGCACGGCCACCGCGCTGTCCGAGTTCATGGGCCGCATCAAGGTGACGTGCTCGTACCGGCCGTACGGGTGCGACGATCTGGTGCCCGTTACCGCGGTGCCCAACCACGAGTCCTCGTGCGCCTACATGCCGGACGCCCGGTGCCAGGTGTTCACGTGCGACTGGGTGGGCGAGTACGACGGCCTGTTCCAGCACGTCAGCAGCACGCATCCCACGTACGCAGTCACATCCGCCGTGAGTCCGTTAAACCCGTAGTGCCTATACGACAATTTTGCACTGTTAGAAAAGGACGTAGAAGAAAAATATTATCGGGTAGGGGGGGGGGTCGCTCCGGTGTACAGTATACGAGGGTGGGGGTGGACAAAAACCTCGTTCGTAGGATAGGTCATTTTATAATGGATGACGTGTTGAATGCGACAATATGTACTACATCACTGTGTACACGACAAACGATTCTGAACGGATATGATTTGTCAGCTTGGAAATCATAATACTATGTACATTTAAATATTGTGATATTACGTGCCCAGTATTTGCTATTCAAAGTTTCAAAAAAAAATAAATAAATAAAATATTGCCTGCGTATTTTAATAATTTTTGAGTGACAATAAGAACAGCCTATTGCTTATGTTGAATCTTCTATGAAATTTTCAAACGTTTGGTCCCAGCGAAATGTTTTCTATCATAAATTTTAAAAAAAACAACCGGACGGAAACTCTCGCTGTGCTGTACAATAGGGGATGGAGTGGACCTCGTTCATGGTGTAGGTCATTATAATGGAAGTATTAAATCCGAATACATTACGAAAATCGATTCTAAATGAAGATGATTTATTATAGTGTAGAATAGGTATAATATTATATAATATTTTATGTTATACTTAACTTGTAATATCATTACTATATAATTTGTACTTCAAAGGCTTATAAAAAATAATTATCCTTATGTATTTCAATAATTGTTTAATGACAGTTATAACAACTTCTGTGGGATCTTCTATTTAATTTTCAAGTATTTTGTCTCAGTATTTTTTTTTTTTTTTTTTTATCAAAAAAGTTTAGCAAAAAAGTTCAATTAAAATAAAAAAAATGTAATGTTTCAAATGCTTATAAATAACTTAAAAATTATTAAAATATTTTTAAAAGGAAATTACTTAAAAAAAAAAAAAAATACCAATCCAAACAACTGGTAAAAGTTACGAATCATACTTTTTAAATAATAACAAATAATCTGAAATCGTTATTTTACGTGCACGATAATATTATACTTTTCCATTATTACATCAACCATATTTAGAGGAGTTTTACATTTTAATAGCAGAAGTTACACGCTGTGGAACTATAGTCGACCTTTTTTATTATCATTATTAGTTAAAATTCTTCAGCACGCCGAGTGTTATTAAAAGTATTCGTAGTTATATTTG
This sequence comes from Chaitophorus viminalis, assembly GCA_025469195.1. NCBI lineage: Eukaryota > Metazoa > Arthropoda > Insecta > Hemiptera > Aphididae > Chaitophorus > Chaitophorus viminalis. The sequence goes on along the minus strand of JAIPRK010000152.1, from coordinate 319,172 downwards.
TACAAAAAGTCCACCGACAAATGACACATTGATAACATCAGAGATATATTTTTATCAATCGTGATATGAAATTATTACTTATCAATAAGAAATCTATATGTATACAGAATATCAGCCGAACAATGATTTACCACGTAAACGCGCGTATACACCGATGACCTACACTAATGTCGTCAACGTTTACCGAAAATATCTATGGCCACTGTTCGCGGTAACTCGATAGCAACACATACTATAATATTATGCTGCGGAATAAGCGAAAAATCCCTCAATATAATATCCTGTAGGCTGTCAAATTTGCCCTTTGTTCAACGTCTCCTTTATCGTCACATAACGGTTTTCTACAAGAGTCCTAACTGGAGTTTTTATCGAGCAACTGCCTCGATCTAAAATCTACGAACGTCCATTATTACTCACAGCTTTCCACCACCTCTTTGCCGGTTCTATATTGTATAGTAGGTAAAACACGAAAATATTACACTACGAAGAGGCGTGATTGCGATGTGCACATTATACCAAAATGAAATATTATGACGTTATCGATGTAGTGAAGTGGACGAAGAATGTCTCTTTTCCTGTTCTCATAGCGTAGCGTGTTATAGAAATATTATAATACAACTTTATCGCCAACACTCTTATCAACACCGATATGGTGCTTTTGATGACAAATGTACCGATGGAAAAGTCGGATTACTACATACCTTTTCAGCAAAATACCTAACGTTGGAAACTAACGTTTTTACAATAATATGTGTTCGTTCCGAACCGACGGATTGCGATTTATTGTGTACAATGTTCCAGACCAACAGTCTGATCGTGAACGACGCCAAAGACTTGGTGTACAACCGACGGCGGTCGTACCTGGTGAAGACGCCGCACGGACTGTTCTGGGTGCTGTTGGCGATGGAAACGCGAAACCGAATCCGCGGTAGCGTTCTGATGGTGCCCGACAACGACGATTCGGCGCCGAGACAGGGCCCGGTAGGGATGGTGTACCGGATATCGTGGGGCGACGAGGAAGCGCGGCTCACGAGCAAGAGGCGGACCAGACGCATGGGCTGGAGCTCGTCGCCCAAACACTACAAAGTTCCCGAAACGTACACGATGGTAAGATGTAGACCGGGACCGTTGCATTTCGTTTGGTTCAACCGGCATCCCGCGGGCCGTCGAGCGCACCCGTCTAACGCACCCGCCGTAGAAGTCGTCGCTTCCGGCTCACAAAACGTTTGATCGTATACGCGTGCGTCCGTGCGCATGTCGACTCCGCGCGGTAAAATCGCGAAGAGGACACATCCGCTGTGAATATAACGTTTCATCATATACCATATTATGGACAACGATTGTTCGTCTTTTTTTTCACGACGCAGATTTATATCATTTTATACACATTTTGAAACATTCGATTTTTATGAAACGATATAAAATTAAAGAGTATAAAAATTGCAACTTTTTTTTTTTTTTTACTGCGGTTAAATAGTTTAGTTCAGTTTGAATCGTATTGGTTTATTATATTGTTTAAGATTAGCACTAGATTTTGTATGAAATAATCAAAATGTCTGCGGTATTTGGTATAATAAATTGTGGCGGTAGAAGTAAAAAAGTAAAAAGTTTAGGTAGTTTTATTTGAAGATTTATCTCACTATAAAGGCTAAAAATACTGTTTCGCACAGGTAAGTACAGGTTTATGCTATTCGATTGGTATGTTATCGAACAATAAAATAAATAAAATGTATAAATTATAATATGTTATTAGAAACCAATTTATTGATGTTTTTGACGACCTAAACATTAATCACGACCCCCAAATTGAAAACCACCGCTCTAGATGTATTTATTATTACTATCATTTAAATTATCTAATCGTTTTCATTTTAAATAGAAATATTATGTATATTATAATAAAAATCTCAATAATTAAATTTAAAACTTTTTGAATTTTATTCACAGCAGTAGTTTCTGGCAGCCAATTTTCTTGTTATGTAATATTTTGTAACTTGTAGAAGTCAGAGAAAATTATTGATCTCGTGTTGAGAATTATATAATAGTTAGTGTTCACAATAAACGATTTATAAGTATGAGGGTTATCCATTTTTTTCACATTTTCATGTGTTTCTTGAACGTTAAGCACAATATTTTGTCTAATGACTACCACGAAAAGCGATAACATTTTCGGCTGACATATTTTCATCAGCACAGCTTTTTTAAATATTCATAGAAGGCAATTAGTCCTCCGACGATCAATGATTCTTCAACAGTGTATCATATTATGTATACAATAAAACTTCTCAATGGCGGACACTTTCAGTCACCAAAATTTTGTCCGTGATTCGGACGGGATAAATTTTTGAAATTTTTGTGTAAATTTGTAGAAAAAAATAGTTATTTAAATTAAATTAAATAATGTACTATGTAATATGTATGTATATTGTATATAATTGTTATCGGCAAATTTTTTTCCCAAGTTTAGTTAAACCAGAATAAAAGTTCTTTATAAATCACACTGCCTCCTCATTATCTTAATTTCATTAATTTTCCAACTTTAAACTTTTACGGTAATCTAAAATTTCAACTTTTTCGCAAAGCGACAATCGCATTTGTTACGTAGTCATCGCGTTGTAAACAACCGTGACTAAACCAACGAAATGCACTAATGCCACAAAACATCGGCGTTCAAGACATTGATATTTTCGTCATAATACTCTTTAGTCGTTGCGATTACGAGCTAGATTTATACGTTACGATATATACAATTAAAAAAAAAAAAATATCAATAAATACTATCGCACTTAAGATGATTCAATAAAACGCTGTCGTCGTTTTGTCAATATTTTTAAATTTAAATTAAAATATGCGCCCTGTAACGTATAATATCCATATGGCCAATATGTCTAAATTCATTATTATTATTATAAATTTACATAATTACAATACGGGACATACACGAACATTTGACCAGCTGTTCCGTGATTACCCCGCCATGCTCATATTTACTGCAGTGGCTATATCCGTCCTCTGATATAAGGCCCGACGAAACGACGTATGGTCTTTCGTTGCCGGATCGTCGTCGAAGCAACGTCGTGGTCTACATCATTTTTCTTCTTCTTCTTATTATTATTATTATTATTCTATCGGAAATATATCACAAAAAGATGGAGTACTAACGACTGATATTCCCGCAGCGAGACGTTTCGTCTGCGGCCGAATGGAAGTCGATGATGTGTAGCAGACAATAATTATTATATGAAAATGTTTATCCGGCCAGTATAATTATAATTATTATTAGTTAAAAAAGGAAAAATACATATATATATTTATCCGCTGTATGGCCACTTGGGCTCACATTATTAATTATTTTGTTTGTTTTTAACTATCGGAGTCTTACGCTCGAAATAGCTTTCTTCGTACACACTTAAAATATATTATTATAACTCACAATGTTTTTTTTATTATTTCTTTTCTCCTTAATTTAAGTTAAAAAATCCAGGTACTCCGGTCCCTAACAAGGTCTTGGTACCTGATCGGCGATCCTCTGATCATATCGTCAACGGGCGCTCATTTCGACAACTCCGGAACTGAGAGTCACAGTCCGCTATTCGGAGCTTATCCCATTGAAAAGTAGTTAAAATGTCCCCAAATAAATTGCCCGCTATTGGGAGGTGTCACTGTATTATACGGACATATTATGATTGAAATTGGATGAGATATATACAAAAGCATATGCAACAGTGTAATATAATATTATAATTCGTTAAATACACAAAGGCTTATTATATTATTGATTTCCTTAGTTTTTCGTTAAGGGGATTGTAATCCATGATCTTCTGTCTCGGTCTATTACACGCGCAACATAGAAATTTAGACGTTTTCTATTTCCACTGCACCGATCGATTAATTAATGCGATAAGAATTTTGAAAACTGATTTGAATTCGTCATTAAGTCTACTTTATATCGACTTTCCCACTTTTTTAATTTTGTCCTCCAGAATTTCACAAAATATAGAATTAAACGAAATGGAAACATAAAAATCAACAAAAGTTAATTTTTGGCAATGTTAAGTGCTTAATTGAAAAAAACTGGGAAAGTCGATCTAAAGTAGACTTAAAGTGGACGAATTTATATGAATTTCAGAATTCTTATCGCAATAATTAATCGATCGGTATACGTTGGAAATAGAAAACGTCTAAATTCCTATGTTGCGCGTGTGATATGGACAGAGACAGAAGATCGTGGATTACAATCCCCTTAGAACTACATTCGTATTTCGTATTGCATCGGTACTCGATCGTAATGAATTTATTGAACGTTGGAAACCGGTTGCCCGGCAACGGAACGGTAACGCGCGCACGTAACAATCATCAATCGTGTGCAACATAATATTACGTAATAAACGTTTAAGTTTCCGGTGAACGTGACGAAATCTTTGGTGTTCGCGTTGCACGTATCATTTTGTTTTCCGTCCGTCCGTGTAGTCACCCACTGTCGCGCGTAAGACGACGGGATCGCGTTTGACACGTTTTCGCCGCCGAACGACACCGGACCAATAACAATATTTGACCGTCACGAGATCTGTACGCACGGATCGACACCATTGGGACGGGATATTTGCCGGACGTGCGCGTGGACCGGGACCGTGAAGATCGGTAACAGGTGGTGGCCGGTGACGGGACGGCCGACACGATGTCACGTGGAATCGTGGACGTGGCGGCGGCGGCGGCGGTGGCGGTGGCGGTGGTGGCGGCGACGCCGAGCGACGGGACGGACCGCGGCACCAGGCACACCGACAACGACGACGTGGACGACCGGTGCGACATGACGGTGGCGCTGGCCATCGGCGAACGGATCCGCGCCGCGCTCGAGTGTCCCATATGCCTGCTGCTGAACACGGAACCGACGTGCTGCTGTCCCAACGGACACGTGATATGCAACACATGCCTGACGAGGTTGCGTGACATGGACAACGCGCACCGGTGCCCGATGTGTCGGTCGCCGATGGCGGTCGGTACGCGCATGTCGTGCACGGCCGTCAAGCTGGCCGAGCTGACCGTGTGGCTCAGGGTCCCATGCTCGCACCGGCAGTACGGGTGCGACGAACTGGTGCCCGTGTACGCCGTGTCCGGCCACGAGTCCACGTGCACGTACATGCCGGACGCCATGTGCCACGTGTCCACGTGCCAGTGGGTGGGCATGGTCCGCTGCCTGTTCGAGCACGTCAGCCAAATGCATCCCGCGTCCGCCGTCCGGTCAAAGGCGAGTATCGTATTAATAAATATCATTGTGCACTCCCCCTCACCTTAACCCACCTTGGTCACCAGTTCGTTCTATCGGTGTCTATCGTTTGAATGAATTATTATTATCATTATTATTATTACAACCGTCGGCTTGTCGTTGATATTTTATATTTTTTATTTTTTTCATCATTCTCCTACGGTTCGCTATATTATATAGCCACATTGTTTTTTTCTCACAAATTACCTAATATTGTACACGCATCTACGTGCAGAAACACCAGAAACGTCCCAGTCACCTCCACGTATCGGTGTTCACAATGCACGGAGAATTGTATTACCTACCGATAAAAACAAAAACGGTTTTATAGATACACCCCAATGCGTCGACTGTTACCCCCTTCCCCTCGGACATCGGCACACTGCCATCGGCTTTTGTCCTTGTTCCATAATATATTATCGTATAAATATCGTAGTTCGTAATCTTTGAATCGGTCCGTAATCCATTTCCATGGGTTACGTGTTACGGCCAATTTAGTATTCATCACCTGTCGTCCATGTCCTGCAAACAATTCGTACCTATCGAATTTGCCACACATTCAAGAGGTCAAAGGACCGAAAATGTTAACCGAAAAAAAAATTAAATACATTCGAAAAGCATTTGTTCACGTCAACACTCATGTCTATTGGCTGTAACATTAATTTAGACTTTTAACCCGCATATGTTTTTTGTTGCATCAGATAACAAATATCTACACATACATTACAAGTGCAATAACTTTGTTTTATTTTCATATTAAATCTATTAAATATCGTTTAGCTTGTCTCAATAATAATGTTATAGAACGTGTAACTTGTATAAAATACGAATTGTATTTGTTGCAAATGAATTGAAATGAATTAAATTATTGGAGTACACGCGTTATTATTATGCACACCTTGTTTGCAACATGGTAAATTGTTTATAAACGTGACTGTGTCCATATAACGTACTATAAAAAAAAGGCACTCGGTTAAATGAGTTAGCATAATTATTATACATTCCGGCAAAGATAATATTATATACGATCTACCGAATCCAGTGCATTGTATAAAACGTAAACATCTTCCGCATGGAGCTGACTACTAAAAATTCGATAATCGTATTGTAGAATTTGGTCTAACGTGACTCGTACGAAAATATATCGACCACGTTGAAGCGATAGAATCCATAATATAACATTTCCGTGATTCGGTGTACCGAACGCGACGCAGCACACTCTTTCATTCCGAAAACATAATGTATTCTCACTGGTTCGCGATGTTGCAGGGTTATAGTGACACCCTCAACATTTCTCGCCAACATACACCCTTTGTCCAGTTACTCACATCATTGACATATTGACATTTTCCTCCGTCAGCAAAAAAAAAAAAAAAAAACGTAACACTACTGCGGGTGCGTTGGATTTACGACAATTAAGCGCAGACAATTGAGCGCGTGACAATTGAGCGAAGACTATTGAGCACACGACAATTAAGCGCTGCGAAAATTAAGCGCAATATATATAAAAATAAATAAATAAAAATATATTATATGTATGATTTATAATACATTAGTCAAGTTAAAATATTAAATATTTTGAGCAATGCCTTTTAAAAACTGTTCAGTTGATCTGGAATGAAATTGTTCACAAATATTTTTTATCCTTAATCCTGAATCTTTGTATTTTTTTTTTTTTGGTTCATTACCTGCAATTAATTGGTGAATTCTCACGTGATTCAACTTTTTCTCTTTTTTTAGAGCGTCGATAAATTTCCAAATTTATGGATGAACTGCGCTTAAAATTGATTTAAATGAATTATGCCATCCTTCAATAGCATTGTTGGTCCTTGGTATATCAATTTTAATCAATCCATAACAGTTCCATAATTTCATAGAACACATTGGAGACTTTCGTTGCCTGTTACGACTTATACGACCTATCAACGTGTCTTCAAAATAATCTAAGAGAGGCGTCAATATTGTTTCATGTTCTACTTAAAAATCAGTTTGTAATAGGTCTTCGAATGCAGTAATAACAGACTCTGGGGGAACATATGCTAATGCATTTAACATTTTAATATTTAATGCAAACTTAGAATTTTCACGGTATTCTATGGCAAGTCCTGTGTTTTGAATATGTCTCCATATAGACTGACAAAAGTGGAAAAAAACAGCCATTTACTTCTGTTTGAGGAAATACTTTTTTCGCTGCATTTATTGTAGCTTGTTCGTAATCTAGCATTATAGAAATTGGCTTCAATTCTGGTCTTAATTCTAGGATTTTTTTAAATCATCAATCATAAGTATATGTTATAGGTAAGGTTATAGGTATAGGTATTTGTAGACTACTTGTAGTGCGTAAAAATTTATTTCTAATTTCGTCGTTTCGTGAACAGCATAACTGCATAACTAACGTAAAGTATTATAGCGCTCAACTGTCTCAGCGCTTAATTGTCGCAGCGCCCAATTTTCCTCGAGCTCAATTGTCCTCGCTCAATTGTCTGCGCTCAATTGTCGGGTAACCGGGTGCGTTACGGACTCGCGGTGTGATTCCAAATATTTCCACAATCGCGCCAACCAACGACAGACCATTATGTACATATTTTAGTAATATTTTATTATTTATTTAAATGATATCACATCCGCTTCGAACCACCGTTAAGTCTACATTAACATCAGTATTACACACGTTTTTTGGTTACCTTTAATTCCATCCCGTAACGATATAGTATAATGACTGTGATTAGTGATTACATAACATTTTTAACCAACTTTATTTCTCTCCCGCGCATTGTCAATGCTTATAAATGGTGTCTAATCGCGCACGTACCGATGGATAAATTTTATTTTATTTATGATATGACTGTTTCAAAATGATAAGCTATTGAATTGGTTTTAAATAGCTTTAATCGGTTTTAATATTATTTATGAATATATATTTTTTTTCCCAGACAAACTATCTGATCGTAAACGACGTCAAAGACATAATATCCAACAACAAGCGATCGTACCTGGTCGAGACGACGGACGGTTTGTTCTGGGTGATGTTGTCATATTTGACGCGAAATCGTATCAAGACGAGCGTGCTCATGGTGCACGACAGTGACTGCGACGAGCATTATTTGCAGCGCTCGGGACCGCCAGGGATGGTGTTTCGGGTCTCGTGGACGGACTTTAACGGGACAAAGAAGAAGGCCCGGTGCAGGATCAGACGTATCACTTGGAGCCGTTCGGCCTTGTACGAGAAAACCGATGAAACGTATACGACGGTTAGGTGTAACAAAGGACGTTTGCAAATCGTCTGGTACGATCGTTATGCTCAGAACCGTGGAAACCAGCGCCCGCAGACCCCAACCGCCGAGTCGTTCAATTCTACTACAACTTGATCATCATTGCATCGTGTATACGGAAGGGGGGAGGAGTTAAAAAAATTGTATTTATCAGATATGTAAGTAATTAAATACACGTGTATGACTAACTTTTAACACACTGCAATCAGCAATCATGTATTTGAATATTATTTTAGATTAAAATAATATATATATATTATATATCGCTTTATACATCTGTATTCGTATTTGAGATCTAAGTATAATTTATTTAAACACTCTGTGGACAAAAATTATCGGACATAACACTACAACATGCTTTTTACTAGATTAAGTATATATTATTTGTATTTGGGCTTCGAAAATATTTCTTAAATGTGTTTTAATACGTGCGCTTGTATCTCTAAGAAATAACTTATACTTTGGATTCTATTTTTAATCCCATTGTAACTGTAACGTGCAGATCGCGATAATAATTAGCGTTAAAAAAATATAGCTGAGGTTTCACTAAACGCTGAAATGCTGTGTTTATAATTATAAAAAATAAAAATTTTAAGATTTTTTTTTTTATGAATTGAAATAATATTGTTTCCTAATGTCATTTTTTGATCTGACTTTTCAGGTTAACCGTTTGTTCGTAAATATTAATTGATGGAAAAAATATTTTAATTAAAAATTGTCATAGAGTCGACGACATATTTTAATTATAATTTATTTTATTTGAGGGTTACCTGCAGTTTGTTGGTATACCCAGCAATTTTCAAGAGCGGAAAAATGTATATTAATGGCACACCATCGAAAACTTTTTTGAAGTTCTAAGACTGTACAGGAATTCCCTTTTGGAATTTTCCAACGGTGCACGCTAGAATTTCAATCAATTGGGTGGTGGGTAGTGGAAGTAAGCACTTTACTTGTAGGTACCAAAAAATGTCAATTTCACACGAACAAAAATCCCAAAAAATATTTTTAAACTCATGCACGCGAAAAAAGTGCATATCAAGATTGTTTTAGATTCTGGACGGAGTGATGGAATCTATTGATTTTGCAATGATGTGTGTTTTTTTTTTTTAAATTTTTTATTTTTTTTTATGTCCGAGGACACGATTTTTGGTAGTAAATTGCTTCGATTTTCTTAAACAGCAACTTTTCTGAAAGGAAAAAGAATATAGATGGCACTTTGGTGAGTCAAAAATGCAACTTTTTACTTTTTCAAAGCATCACAAAAAAACGTTAAAAAATTACGAAGAAACAGGAAATTTTACGCAAAATCACATTCTTACAAAATACATTTTTTTAAAATTCTCTAACTCAAAAATGAAAAATCGCAAAAACTTGAAATTTTCACCAAATCTTTTTAATGGCGTTCTCTATACATGGTTAAATTTTCAAAGTATTTTGACATATTTTGACTTATTTATAGACAATTTAAATTTTGGATTTTTGTAAAAAAAATTTTTTTCAACATCTATAAAATTTAATTGGCTGACCGAAAACTCTTGAAAATTTAATATAAGATATATATTAAGTTAAAATAATTGCAACTCAAAAATATCGGAGATCGTTTCATTCAAATTTTTTTTATAAGCTCATAAAGCTCAAATTTGTATAAAATGTGTCAAAATCACGATAATTTGCAAGTTATTTTGTAGATAAAAATTCATAAAATTTATTCTGTTCATACTTAAAGCTCAAAATTTTAACACTAGGTTATCCATAAGCTACTCTTCAAAAATTTTCTACCGGACCAAAAGGAAAAAATTTTATGACCGTTTGAAATTTAAATTTTTACAAAATTGCATAAAATAGTGATTCGTTCTCAAATGATTTTAAATATTTGTTATAATTCAAAAAGTATAAGTCGCAGGAATATGAAATCTTTATTAGCTATTAAGATTAGTATTTCCTTTATGTCATATTTTTTTCAGAATATTAGCTACTTATAGGCATTTAAAATATTTGAATTTTTAGATTTTTTTTTTATAATCAGTGATAAAAAAAATTTGGCTTGTACAAAATACTTAAAAATTTAATAAAAGACTCCACACAAGTAGTTTTTATCGTCATTCAAAAATCATCAAAATCCATAGGTACAATTTTTTTTATAAGCGTTGGAACAGCGAATATTGACATAAAATTACATGTAAAATATAATATAGGAGTAATGTATAATATTCTAGACTGACAAATTATATCGGTTTTAGAAATTTGCTCAAACTCAAAAACGAAAAACTGTAACAACTTGAAATTTTCACCAAATCTTTATATTGGCATTATCTATACATATTTAAGCTTTCAAAGTATTTTGACATATTTTGACTTATTTATAGACAAATTAAATTTTCCATTTTTGTAAGTTTTTTTTTTGAAGTATCTTTTTTTTTTTTTTTATTTATTAGAAGAATTTACAATCTGTATACAATTGATACAATGAGTAAATTTTAGAATAGTATGTACAAGGCGTGATAGCGTGATAGAAGAAGGCATCCAATGACACTACTTCAATAATAATTCTTTAATTTTTGTTTTGTTTAGTTTTGTTTTGTTTTGTTTTTTTTTTTTATTGCTTTAGGCTGATTAAGTAAGTAAATCACGAGACCAGTTCCGTTTGAGACGGTGAGGGGAATTGTCGGGAATAGTGACAGAGGAAAGATTAGAAATAAGTGGGTTAGAATGATTGAGTGTGTGTGCGTGGAAGTTTGAACAGTAAATGCGAGCAAGAGTTGGTAAAGTGCAGATGTTAAGGTCATTGTGTAAGGTACGGTTACTGACATACCACGGAGCTCCAGTAATTAGCCTTAAGTTTTGAAGTATCTATAAAATTCATTTGGCTTTCCGAAAACTCTTGAAAATTTAATACAAGATTAATTATTAGTTATACTTATCGTAACAAAAAATATCGGAGATCGTTTCACTCAATTTTTTTTAATAAGCCGATAAATTTCAAATTTTTATAAAATATGTTAAAATTGCGATAATTCGCAAGTTATTTTGTAGTTGAAAATTCATAAAATTATTTCTGTTTATACTTAAGGTTCAAATTTTTAACACTAGATTGTTCGTAAGCTAATCTTTAAAAATATATAAAAAAAATTCTACCAGACTTAAGAGGAAAAATTTTATGATTGTTTTAAATTTAAATTTTTACGAAATTGCATTATAATTCAATTTAAATATAAAATACTATATTATTATATACACATTTTAGACAAACATATTATTAACTCCGTTCAGAATCGTTATTCGTATACAATGATATCTATCATTGTATTCAAATTTAACAAATCCATTGTAATAATGACCTATCCTATAAACGAGGTGAACTCTACCCCCAACTGTACAGCAAAGCGAGGCCCATCCGTTCTTTTTTCATTTTGCATGTTATGAATGATTGAATGAGTGTATGATATAAAATGATTAAATCATCAAAATTTTATTTATGGTTTTAAATTAAATTGACTAATTTTTAAAATGACTGAATTATGAAGTTATATAAGGTGTGCGATTACATTATACGAATTTAAATTGTCATTTACTCAACAGTCAATAGCCTAGTCATTTATTTCAACAACCAAAACCATCTACAAGTACCACAGTGAGACTACCAACCTCACATAACCTTCATTATCCCTTATTCGTTATTGCTCAGTCGCACTAAGAATACCAACTGCGAAAGTAGAATTTTAAACAATAACTGTTTATAAAATATAATAAATGAATAATCTTATATGATAAACATGAGTAGTGTTCAATATTTTTTTTTTTTCATAAACATTTGTTTAAATAATTATGTAATTACGTAAATTGTTTAGAACATACAGGAAATAGATTTTATAATATTTTATAAATATCATTAAGTTAATATTTTAATAATAAATTAAATTTATTTTTATATTTATTAATGCGTTTAATATATTTAAAACGTATTATATTTAGTTATTAAATCATAAGTACCTATTTATAATTTAATTTTTGGACAAAAAATTTATGATGGATAGGTATCGTATTGATATTTACATAAAAAAGTAGTTCTAATTCTCATATCTTATTCATTCAAAATTATAATGAAACACGACTATATCTACTAAAATATAGTTATACTTGTATTTACTGTTTGCACATCAATAAAACATGTCAACATGTATTAGGTCTTAATAGTTTATTGTTACTTTGGAAATATGCTATAAGCCTACCTACCTATTTTAATTTTATTTTTATTGATTTTATTCAAATACCATGAACAACACGTATCTATTAATCTCAACGAAATACCATTTTTTTTTTTAAACACTTATTATCTGTTCGGTTTCCGAGCATTGATAAGCTTTTGTAGAAAACCGTCTGCGTACAATACGTATCATTGAAGCCGCGTACATAGTCGATCGTCTCTCTCTTTTCATCGCTGTATCGTAGTGTTTTCGAGCACCAGCACAAAACAAAGTATTGATTTAATCATCCGGAACAATAACAATCGTTATTGGGCCTTAAGTATAATAATAAGAGGACGTACCAACGCGATAATTATCTTGATGTGTGCGTGTGTGTGTGATACAATAAATTAATACGAACCGTCGAATTAATTAACGAAGAAAGCTCTCCGAAGCGACGACCGTTGTTATTTAGAAAATCAAACGTTATGTAAACAATATTGTTACACCACAGTACCCCAGTAATTACAATATTGACAATTGGTACAAATCTAATGAAATATTGTATCGGCGGGCTTCAAAAACGTCAGTATAAAGTATAGACAAAACGAGTTCGTGGTAATTTTGTTGTATTATTATACTATTGTTTACTCCTTCGGATACCGAATTTCGATTCAAATCACGACCGCAGAAACGGATCGTTTTGGATGATTTTAACGTCAATGATTGTAACTTGAAATGTGTTAAATTATCGCGATTTTTACATTTCGTGCAATAAGACAATGAGTGGGAATAAATTTTTAAAATGTCACAATAATGCAGTCAACATAATACGCATTGATTAGTTTCTACATTGCTTTTTCGACGATAATTACCAATTAGTGTGCACATATTTTTTTTTCCAGCATATAGTACAGAAAGCATTAGATAAGATTAGGAATCACGTCTTAAGAAATTATAAAAATACGGTTTCATATAAACATAATATTTTGCACAAACGATTTTTCAGTATTTTAATTTGCAATATTCACACGTTCAAGATGGAATCCCCCTTTCAATTCCATCCTACAAAATACCGTACATTGTTTGATATCAGGCGACCAATATTAGGGTCAATGTTGGGATTATGTATACACTTTGCATCATCAAATGAAAAACCTTTTTAAAATACTTTACATGGCTTTTGACGGAAAAAAAAGGAAAAGATAACAATACTATATATAGTTGATTACGAACTGCGAAGGGTTCTATATACCAAAGAGATAGCACAAAATAAGTAAAGAATCTAAATAATGAATAATGATGTTAATTGATTGATAAAACCTATTCAACTATATACGAGTATACTGTACAAATAAACGCGTGTTGTCGTAATAGTATATTATAATAGTATGATCAATATATAGAAAATTAAGTTGTTTTTGTTAGCAAATTTATTTAAACGTGAAAAATGTACGTGGTCTATAACAAACACTACATTAAAGGTTACACTATACGCATGTGTGTAATAAATGACATCAAAATAAAACGGAATGGAAACTTTAAATTGTGTTAAAAATTTTCATTACCGAATTGCATGTGAGCAATTCTGTCGCTTTGGTACAACTATAGATGTTCTTATACGGGTCTCTGTTACAAAGCAAAGTTGTCCGTTTCTCATTAAATTGAATAAGAAGTTTCATTGCGAGAAACTATAGAATAAGTGACATGTCATAATATATGAACACTGTATATTCGTAATATTGCACGTGAAGCTAGTCATGATAAGAAAATTTAATAATGTCTCGAAAGAGTGGTAAAGAATACATTCTTAATAATGAAAACATATTTTATCAGTTTTAAAACCTAAAAAATTACGGGAATATTTTTACTCTATAACTACAAGTCCATTCTATGGATAACTGGTACAAATCATTCTTTTGGCTTGATAATTTTAGTGATTATATAGTGAGCATTTAAAAGATTTTCACTAATTGTCAATATTTCCTGTAAAAGATTACTCTATAGGTACAAGAAAATAATGAATTAATTCTAATTTTACACAATCATAAAATCTAAAAGAACTCAAGAGCTCCCACTGTTAACACACTAAATGTACTAAATTGAATTAAAAATTACATGTTTATATTGTTTTAAAGTTTGAAGTGTATTCAATTAATTTAAACGCATATTCTGCATAAATCACATGTAAATGAAAATAAAAATTGAACTTTGAACAATATTTTATGTAAATGTTGTTTGGAGTAAAATATTTACGAATATAGAGTTGATAATATTAATATTTACCTTAAAACTTTTAAATAAATGAAAAAATCTTCTGAAAAAAAATAATTACAAGATTTGCTTTTTGCAAGATTAAAAATAAATTTCTACCGAAATTAAAAAAGAAACACAACGGGCTAGGAATTCGCGTTGGGTCAATATGTAAAATATCAGAGTCGGACAGGTTTAGGTTGACAAAATAAACATAGATGCGTATTGATTATTAAATGAATATTATAACTTATAAGTTATCTTATTATTTGCACGAAGATGGAGTAAGCTTATTTCCCCAGTTCTTTTATGATCAGTTCTATTGACTTAAATAGTTAACCCACAAGCGCTATTTTGCACTCTAAGAACAATAGAAGTACCAAACAGGTCAGATGGAAATAGTGTATAATTGCTCTTTTCATGATTCGGGTGAAATCACGTGTAAAATATTTATTGGCCAAGTTATAAAATATTACATCCAGTGAAAATAATGTCTAATAAATATGGATGAGCGAAGTAGAAGAAAGGTTTATATCGTAATTATACAATATCATATTACGTGTATAATACAATATATACTATTTAGTATTTAGTAGCTGAAAATGTCAAGCCTAAAATGTGTATAGCAATAAATATATTTATATTAGAATTTTAGTAGTTTTTTTTATAATTTATATGATATTCAAGTTGTGTTAATTAGATCACAACATACGACTTTCAAGGTTTTCAATGTAATAAATATAAATACATAAGTGCAATGCCTAATTCAAAATAATACATTAGTTCTGGAACGGTGCAATAAATTTTTGTGATTTCGAATTCGATACCCATTTATATTAATTATTATCGTAGTAACTTTGTACAAATTGTAATAGTATAACTGCTATAATATTTAATACTGTGAATCTCAAATTAATTTCAAACCTGTTAATATTAATTCGCACTGCAGATTTTGAATTATTAGTATAACATTTTTATTTGGTTTTTTCAGATGTATCAAAATATTTGCTAAATTCAAAAAAAAAAATTAATCTCTGGTCTGGTTGTATTTTATTTCATTAATCATAAGTTAAGTATTTTTATAAAACGTATGTTTGTAATGAATTATTGTTTTCGAATGGCAATTGTCGGATTTTTTTGATTGGACGACCATAGTACACGTTATTGAACTAAAATTCATTATCACAATAATTGATAGATTTCGAATTACAAATATTTTTAGTCTGTCAATAAAACTAAAATATTTTATTTTGTTATCATTATTATAAGTATATCATAAAAGCCAATTGAGATCAAAAGCAAAAACTAAAAACCACGGTTATAGATAGTAATTAATATGGTTATGTATCGGCCTATATAATACCATGTACAATAGTGGCGTAGGTACGGAAGTTCTTATCTCAGATACAAAAAAATTAAGTATTAGTATCGCTCCTCACGTAGTAGAACTACTTAAATTTTACCACATAAACTTTTTTTTACATTTCTGAAATCAAATTAAAATACGTCATTTAAGTGACATAGATGGCGCCAAAACATGACTTTTCTGTAAATTTTTCGTACATTTGATAAAAACTTTTGGTTGCCACTTTTTCGTAGATCGTTACGCAACTATATCTACAGCCATGATAAAAACAAAAACTTAGTAATTAATTCAACATAAATAGTTAAAGACTTCAAGATTAATCATAATATTTTATATAACGTATCATTTACTGGCAATCTTCGCGCGACGTTTATCGTAACAGGTTGTGTTTATGTAAATCGCTTGCTTATTTTACCGTTGCTCTCTCCGCGGCTTGTCAACAAAAACAGAACTCTCAAATCTTAATGATGATCCAAACAATACCAACACAGAAATTATCGATATGGATATCAAAGAGGTAAAGCAAAAAATTCCCCCGTTATATATTTACGATATTAATGACTATACTGTTTTCCTAAAAAAAATCTGGCCATTAATAGTTGAAAATTTCAACATACATAATAATATTTTTTTTTAAAACTGAACTTATCAACCGTCGATGATTATCGTACTGTTACAAAATATCTTTCCGAAAACCACATTAAACATCATACATACCAACTTCCGGAAGATAGAAACCTCTCCTCAATAATTAGAAATCTACCAATTTCGATTACAGAAGCAGAAATTTATAGAATTAGAATTCAACGTTACTTCTGTAACATATCTACAAAACGCAACAAATCGCCAATGCCAGTAGTCGTGGTTATTCTAAATAAATCGGTAAAAAACATTTTCTCTCTCGATCGTTTTTTTCAGTATGTAATAACGGTGGAAAATCATAAAACAAAAACTCTATTCCCCAATGTCAAAATTGTCAACGTTTTAATCATACAAAAAACTTCTGTAAGCTACCTCCTAGATGCATTAAATGTCCAGAACAACACTACTACTCGGTATGTACTAAGGATAAGAATAGACCAACTCCTTGCGTAAACTATAACAAAAATCACCCAGTAAACTATAAAGGTTGCAAAGTCTATAAACAAATTAAAAACCACAGCCAATTCAAGTCTCACAGCAACCCGTCTAAACATCTACAAGTTATTCCTAAACCTCAAAAACATAACTCATTCCAACTTGTTTGAAAAGCAAATATTTACATAATATATTATATTATATACAATACGTATATCTATTCTTGACCAACATATCATCTTCGTTCAGAATCGTTATTCGTATATCTACAATAATACCTATCATTGCATTCAAATTTAACAAATCCATTGTAATGACCTATCCTATATACTAAGTCCACTCCACCCCCCTACTATACAGCAGAGCGAGGCCCATCCAGTTGTTTTTTAGATGGTATAAAAGTGTCATTAAAAATAAAGTAAACAATTTCTATTAGATACGTTATTTTTTTAATTTACGGATTCAAGTTTTTATTCAATTTAATCGGTCTAGCGTTATATATTTCATGGTTTTTAATTAAATATTTTTAAATTTAAAGAAAATAATATAATAATACATGTAGTATAACTTATGTTTTTGTCATCGAACAAGTGCCTGATAAGATTGTTTTCAATCCACATTCCCTTTATTAACTGTATAATAAAATAGTACACATTCATTTGTAATGGAGTATTTTACGGTTTAGTTTACTACCAAACGCAATTCGAGAACATTGGTGATGTTACGCTAAACTATCTAATATCCATATATAAATGTACAACCGGTACAGTACTCTACGGAAACCGATCACTAGATAAAGTAAAAATCATATTACATAAATTACCGTCCGTTTTTCATTTCACGTGTAAACTGTGTGCGACGTGAAATATTTGTAAAACCGTATAATTCCCGATCGATATCCATTAACCAACGATACCAAACAATACCGCAGTAACTTCAAATAATAAAGTATCGTTCGCAAATTTAATGTTGATCTGCACGAACAACATAATTATATACTCGAACTTTCCGAACCGTTCGTCTAGTCGTTTATATAAAACGTACATTTAGTATCAATATGTATACTGTATACATCGGTTATATTTTTATTTTGTTTTTATTTTCACTCCAAGTCAATTACTATAGGTGTTATTTCCCATTGACAGGTGGTATATAGGTCATATTCGAATTGGCTTTTCGAGTTCAAACGCCGACAATGATACAAGACGACATTATTGTAGAACAATACACTTACAATTTTTATTATTATTATTATTATAATTATTGTTTTTTTTATTTTATTTTTTTGCTCACATGCGTATGTTGCAAACGAAGTAGACGCGTTGACAATATCAAAATGTCTAGTAAAATAAACCTGTAAAATAGTAGTGTGTGGTCTTTGGATACGATACAAGTGCATAAAATTGCCAATTGTTAAATTTTAGTTTTTAATATCCAAATTTATAAAATATACATCATATTATTATGATGATCGTTATTACGATTTTCCATTTGAATCAATTTTATTTTAAGATCAGATCCAATTATTAAAATGTACAAATATATTACGTACTTGTGGGCTTTGGTCATAGCCCTGAGGTCTGCCGTCTTAGAATTACAATTTTATACGACATAGTGAGCATCTCGACTTGCAATTGGCATTGATGGATGTTGCTACGCTCAACGGTAATGTACAAATCACCGGTTTTCGTCAAAATAGCGAGTTTTGTCGTGGTGATAAAATGAATCTGCCGACACGTTGATCTTCGTGCCCAGTGTGACCGAGTGAGAGAGAAAGAGAGAAAGAAAAAGTCCGGACTCGTTTTGAATGCAACATCTGCATGTTAGATACGTATGTCTCCGAGCTTTTTACGTTGACACGCGCAATAATAACATTTAAATGCATTTATATGCAAATATAATGTACTATTTTTTTTTTATTTTTTGTAGAACTAGAACATATGCGTTTCCCTACGTCATTACATTTGCACATATTGTTGTGCTTAGTTAAAAGTTTAAACATACGGATTAATATAATCTGTGTAAGACAATGAATTCCGCATTGATCGAAAAAAAAATATATAATATATATATTTTTTTATGAATATAGTGCAATCTAGAATTAGCCGACTTAGGCACACCGTGTAATCAATATCATTTGGAAAAAAGTGCTATTTGGTTGAATATCATTCCTATTTACGATTCGTGTTTACTGTGTGCAGATAAAAACTCAAACTTATCAACAATATGAAACGAGATTAGAACCACGCATCACTAAATTCATTGTGCCATTAGTTGTAAAAAGTTCGGATATTCGTTGAAATTATTTTATTTTCCATTTATTCATCGACGGTACAAAAGAGCAGCTACGACAGCGGCAGTGATTGTGAGTTTTTATTTGTTATTCTCATTGACAATAGATTATCAGATTCGGAAGTGTTCCCCAAATTATGTTTTTTTTTTTTTTGAATTTTCAATATTATTGTTTATCAATAAAAAACAAAAATTAAATCGGTAGAAGATTTTTTAGTCTTTATTATTATACTCCATTTGAATTAGGTTAAGCATTTACTTACAAATAGACAACACTGCCAGAGCGAGCGAAAAATTTTTAAACAAAGAACGCTCAGAAAAATTCAAATATGTTCTGCTGTTTTACTTATATAAATAATATTTATTTTTCCGTTACGTATCTAACAGTTTATTATTAACTAAAACAGACAAACAAAGTTGTCGAATCGAATTACTACGTGAAAGCTAGAATCTGAACACTCCTTATACGATATATGTGATGTATAATTTTATTAAAAGTTTCCAGTTTCTTTCCTAAAACAGTTTTTTTAATTCTTTCAACTGCATGTTATATCATTGATAATATAATAATATATTATGATTTGAAGAAAACATTTACCTCTATCATAAGTATTATAATACTATAGTTTAATATAATTTTTAATTATGCCTTATTTTAAAAACAAGAAATAAGTTTATAGACTTTGTTTACTTATGAATATCAACATATTTATCATAACACCTACAGCAAACAATTGCAGAAAAAGTATTTGCCAATAGTTTGATTGACAATGTTATAAATATTTACTAACCAAATTTCGTCTGTGAAATTTATTTGTGGGACGATATTTTTTCGTTTAAAAAACTTGATCAAGAATGCATCTAAATCGAATCATGTACACCACACGATCAAAAATAAAAATAAAACAACACTAAATAATATTTAAGTTGTAAGATAGCTAATTCTCTTCACTCCTTCTCAATTACATTGTAGTCCTTGAGAAAAACTTAACGAAAATGTACGCTTATTTTTTTCTGTACTCTTTCGTCGTTTCATCAAAGATATCATTTTAAGAATTAGTGTTGAATATTATGTACCATTAGAACTAATTGGTATTATTGTGAGTTGTGGCTGCTATGAAAAGTTATGATAATTTATATCGTTCCCATCGCACCTATGCAATACAAATAAAATATTATGAAAGTATTTTTATTTTTATTGGTAAAATTAAAACCTACTGTCTTGTTAACTACGGTTTTTAGCATAGTAAAATTATTCCTTTCAGCGTTAAAAAATACATAAATTATTTCGAGTGCTATTATTACAGTACATCATGGAAAAAATCCATCCTAGTCATCTTTTTTTGACGTGTGCTGCTAGTGGTATGCTCATAAAACATACACACACACATGCAAGCAGATTTGACCTGCTTTCTCTCAAAATTTAAATATTAAACTATAGTTACAACATTTTGTAAATAACTGTGTGGATATAATAATGTTTTCAGTGAAAATATATATCTAAGCTAATCACTCTGAGATGGGAAACCCTTTATTATTATGTTTTAAAAGTTTCAAAATACTCAATTATAATAGTAAGTTTTAGGTTATATCACGATTTATTTAACTCTTAATTCTTATTTCCACATGCATTTTCGGCTAAAATCAATACATATATTATATAATATGATTTGAAAATGATTATCTATAAAAGTTTATAATGAGAATGTGAGATGTAAAAGAATAATATTATTAATAAAATTTACGATACTTAAATAATATAGTAGACAATATACATAATAGATCTATATATTGAAGAATTTAGTTTTGTTTTTTTGCAATAGGTATCTGTTTTCAGAAATTTTGCACTTCGGAAATATAGCATATTGTACTCATGTATTTTATTTTTTCGAGATATTATATGGTGGCCCTCTGATTTCTTTTAATGTAATTTTATGTTTGTACTTCAACTATTGATATAATGAAATTATATATTATCATCATATAACGAAAAATTTTAAAAGCTTTAATAGTATAGTGTGTCTCTGTAAAACGTTTTAATGAAACGCAAACAATAAATCAAAATAAAAAACTGTTTGCTTAAAAGAAAATGATAATTTTACGTTTTATTTAAAATATTTACGCATTTATTAATACCATAGTTGAAGAAAATAAACAAATAAACAATAATTTAGTAACATTTAAAAAGTTTTATAAAAGTAGTATGTATATACATACTACTTTTACTTAACTGTTGAAAAAAAATTGTAAAACCGAAATTCTTCTCGACTCAGGTATCTACCAAATATTCCACTACAACTTATCACTAGAGTTTTTAATTTATTTTATATAATTCATGAAAAAACAACCAACATTTATAACCATTTTAATGGGCAATGAATAACGATTCTGGCAATCTATAAATAATATACCTATATATATATATATATATATATTATGCTTAGGAATTCTACAAAACGTGAATTATAGACGAGAAACGATTGCAGCGTGGATTATCAATTAATTTTGAATCCATTAACTAGATCGTCATCAATGATAATCGCTTAAACTGCGGTGGTGATAAGAAATAGAATAAAAACTTTATAACAAATATTAATCAATTAATCAATCGGTTATAATATATTGGATATATTATATGTTGATTGGTGGGCAAAATACGAGTAAATTGTACCATGGCTATGACAGGTTTAAAATCTAAATAGAGTTGTAAGCCGAGTTCGTGCACAGCAACGTTCACTTAGCGTTTATCACTATTTGTCAGTTGTGTGTTTATCTACAAGTCGGCGGGACGTGTCCTGGCGCCAGGATCACCGAAGCTATGTTTAGCTCATTACCCACAATCATTTAAAATCCTGGCCTTTGCGTCCATTAGCAGTCTACTATCAAACCACCAGAAATCCATTCACCTGACGAAACGAAATCTCGCATAAGGCTATTTATGATTTATGATATTTTACAACTCGTGTGACATTTACCTCTAACTAGCTGAACGATGTCGGCTCACTACATTTTTGACCAGCCCGGAGGCATTTTAACGAACAATTCACACATGATTTATGATCGTGAACTTTTGCCAGAGTCATCTTGCCTTCCTCCCAGTCCGCTGGCCCCGACCCTGTTCGAACCCGAAGATAACCTTCGTGAGTGTAACGATTAGTCTTATATATATATAAATATATACATGATGTCCAACAGAAGAAAACAGGAAAAAAATAACACTCGAAGGCGGGTCGCAAGAAACATTCTCTTCCCCATACCACTGCCGTAATGAAATGTCAACTAAACACAAATTTACCCGTCTAAAACCTCAAATTCACGTTATTATAAAGATAAACTTACAAAATTCATGAAAATTGGTTTACGGCTCGGCAACGGAACATAATATTAAAATAACGAAGTTTATAATATTGTATGTAGATTGAACGTTGAAATCGATAGAGCAGGCTGGCATTTATTAGTAAAATAATATGGTGCTCTTCGATATAGCGGCCCGTGATACCGGCAACAATGGGGTATTTTTTTCGAGATCAAAATATTCGACGTTTAAATTAAACGAACGTCAGCGGTGCTAAAATTACGGTAGAGCTCCGCGAGAGTAGTTTAGCGGTTCTAAGGACACGTCTGAATCAGATATATTAATATTAGTTAAATAATTATATTTACACAAATTTTATTTATTTTAGGTGTATAGATACATTATATCTGAAAATATCTTAGAGAGTGTATATTGGGTTGTTAAGTTAATTAACATTTATAAAGACATATATTATAAAGACATACGTATTGTTATGGTGTTTATGTGTTATGAAGCTATAAGCTAAATAGTAAATAGTGACTGATCATTATATATAATTTTTTATGAGTTTTGATTTAAAATTAGTATTCCTGGGTTTTAAGGCTCCAGGAATAATTTTTTTTTTTTTTTTTTAAGGAATGTTAGGAATGCGAAAAAAAAACATTTTATTTTGAGAACCCTTGAGCTAAGTAGTCGTAAGAAAGTACTTACTAGAAATGTGAGTATTATTATAATATTATTCAATATAGGAACGTGTATACTGTATATATACTACAGATCTAGTGACAATGAGTTATTTTCTCAACCGGAGTATAGCGAGTTGTTGTCGATTTGAAAATTATACCATGCTTAAGCAGTCGTTAAAAGGGATGGCAGTGGCGAATTTGGAATTCTTCGTACATGCGTCGCATTATATACGAACGTCAGATGCGATGTGGATTTCTCGACGCGCGACACATGATCTGAAAATCTATTACATGTTGTATATCAAATGTTCACACATGAGTTCTTGTTAGGTAAATATTATGTGTATATTATGTTTCATATTATGCCATGTCAATGATGATGTACTGATGTAGTTAATGTGCCGCGAAACTTGATCCTTCCTTACCTATATACAGTATATACACATGGGTACCAAAGTATATAAATATTATATTATATTATATTATATTATTAATATATAACGCGAATAACACGATACGTATTACGTACGGTACCGTGACGGGTTTTCATATTATTAATACTACTTTTATTATTACTATTATTATTATTATTATTATTATCAACCTACAAAATGTATTTTTCTCCCCTGTCATGTAAGACGATAAATTACCTGCAGTAGTACGGGAATGACCGAGTATACTAAACGTGAGCTCCTCACGTTATCACATTGCAAGTTGCAGAAAATATTTAGTTCAAAATGTTTAAGTAAGAATAAGTAGCTACATGTCTAATATAATACCTATTACCTAATATTATAACATTCAAATTATGATTTCAGTTTCATATGACATAGTTAATAGGTACACCCCCATTTTTTTCCTTCGTACATATAGTTCCAACGACAATAATAATTTCAGTTGGTCTTATTTTGCGAGGAAAAAATATTTACAATTATTATCAAAAATCATGTTATTAGTAATTTATCGTTCTCCAACATCTCATTTTTTTTTCCAGAGAAACAATTATATAAGATGTGATTAACTATCGTTAATGAATATAATATATTTTTATCACATATTATTACATAATACATAACTGTATAGCATGTCCACGCATCTGTATAGCAGACAGCGGGAACGTGATATTGTCAATGTATGTACGAATTCAGATTTAATAGATAATTATTATTGTTGGCATCAATTCGAATGCGATAAATTAATAACGTAAGAAAATTGGTCAAACTGGAAATGACATCATAATGACAGTATTTTCCTTTCTTTGTTACCGAAAACACATACGCGTTAAACGACCCAGAAACGAACAATATAACCTACCTTGTTTAATCATAAAGTTTTTGCAAATAATTTATTTAAGTATAATTATTCATATCTCTGTGAATAAAAAAATCTGTATGTATATATTGACCGTCAACAGAATGGTTTCTATTTTTTCCTCTCACCCAAAACAATGTTATTTATTTGTTTGCTTACAGTTTTATTTTAAAAATTGAAATTTATCATCTGGATTCTAGAACTTTTGAGTAACTTTTCGTACCGTAATGTAATATTGATGACCTTTTTTCCTCCAAACTTGTATCGATACAATCCCTATGTTATTTCAATCATAATTTCTGACGAGTATACAAAATTATTCGAACAGTAGCAATGCTTTAAATGCAAAAATAAAAAATAAAAATACGGCACCACAATTTATTACATTAAATGCATGAGAAAAGTAAATAAAAATCACGTTACTCTTTAACAAACCATATTTATTAGGTGACAGCTTTCCCATGTTTCTCTTTTCGCTGCAGCTTACAACCGTATACTTTTTTCGGATTAAGTTAATGAGCTTTTGTAACCCAAACTGAATTGATGATTATTTACTTTTTTTTTTCCTCGTAGATATAAAAACGGTTTTAATTTAATCCCAAGTTAAACATTTATTGTTATGCCATCTATGAATTCTTTGCTCTTAAATTCCATGCATACCCAAACGGTTCACAACGGAACAGTATTGAGAAGTATTTGAGTAAAAGTTTTCAAATACTTTTTTAAGTACTTAATAAATATTTTTTTAAATTCTTTCAACTTAAGTTTTTGATGTATTTTGACTTTTTTTGATCTATTTATAGACAATTAAAATTTTCGATTTTTCTAAGTAAATTTTTTTGAAATATCAATAAAAAAAAAAAAACGGATGGTTCTCGCTTTGTTGTACAGTTGGGGGTGGAGTGTATCTCGTTTATAGGATAGGTCATTATTACAATGAATTTGTTAAATTTGAATGCAATGATAGATATCATTGTATACGAATAACGATTCTGAACGGAGTTAATATGTTTGTCTAAAATGTGTATATAATAATATAGTATTTTATATTTAAATTAAATTATAATGCGATTTCGTAAAAATTTAAATTTAAACAGTCATAAAATTTTTCCTCTTAAATATGGTAGAATTTTTTTTATATATTTTTGAAGGTAAGCTTATGGATAACGTAGTGTTAAAATTTTGAATCTTAAGTATAAAAAGAAAAAATTTAATGAATTTTCAACTACAAAATAACTTGCAAATTATCGCGATTTTAACATATTTTATACAAATTTGAACTTTGTGGGCTTATAAAAAAAATTTGAGTGAAATGATCACCGATATTTTCTAGTTAAGATAAGGTAAGCTCATTATAAATTTTGTATTAAATTTTCGAGAGTTTTCGGCTAGCCAATTAAATTTTATAGGTGTTTTAAGAAAAAAAAAAAATTACAAAAATCGAAAATTTAAATTATCTATAAATAAATCAAAATATGTCAAAATTCTTTGAAAACATAACCATATATAGAAAACACCAATATAAAGATTTGGTGAAATCTTCAAGTTGTTGCGGTCTTTCGTTCTTGAGTTAAAGCATTTTAAAAAAATGTAGTTTGTAAAAATGTGATTTTGCGTAAAATTTCCCGTTTTTTCGTAATTTTTTTATCGTTTTTTTCTGCATTTTAAAGCATTTTTACTGAAAAAATAGTTGTCATCAGACACAAAAAAAAAAAAAAAAAAACACACGTCATTGTAAAATCAATAGATTCCATCACTCCGTTCAAAATTTGGTTGTCTGAAATATCTTGAAAATTGAATACATGATTTATTATAAGTTTCACTTATCGCAATTAAATAACAATTAAAACTGTTATTCATTAACTTTTTTATAAGCCCCTATAATTCAAATTTTTAAAAAATATGTCAAAAATGCAATAATTTGCAAGTTATTTTGTAGTTAAAAATTCATAAAATTTTAGTTATTTATACTTAAGGTTCAAAATTAAAACTCAACATCATCCATAAGTTG
This sequence comes from Chaitophorus viminalis, assembly GCA_025469195.1. Classification (NCBI taxonomy): domain Eukaryota; kingdom Metazoa; phylum Arthropoda; class Insecta; order Hemiptera; family Aphididae; genus Chaitophorus; species Chaitophorus viminalis. The sequence continues at coordinate 292,159 of JAIPRK010000152.1, read as the reverse complement.
TTCTTCAAATATCTATAAAAAATTTTTATTTAGCAAGAATGCTTTTTATGACCGTCTAAAATTTAAATTTTTACGAAATTGCATAAAATAATAATAATATTTATTATAATTCAAAAATATAGGTCCCAGAAACTTGAAATTTTTACCAGTCGTTTAGATTGTCATTTTCTTTAGGTAATGTTTTGCTAAATATGTTATTGATTGTTTGTAGGCATTTGAAATATTTAATTTTTATTTTTTTTTATAATTGTTGATAAGAAAAAAAGAAATTGCTAGAACAAAATACTTGAAAATTTAATAGAAAATTCCTCAAAAGTTGTTCTTTTAGTCATTAAAAATTGTTGAATTACATAGGCACAATTATTTTTTATAAGCATTTGAAAAGCAAATATTGACATATTATTACAATTTAAATATAACATAATATTTTATATATACCTATTCTAGTCTAACAAATCATCTCCGTTCAGAATCGTTTTTCACATGAAATGATACCTAGCAATTAGCATTGTATTCAGATTTTACATTTCTTTTATAATGACCTATCCTGTGAACGAGGTGCGCTCCACCCACTACTGTACACAGACTGAGTTCCTGTCGGGTTGCTTTTTATAATTTATAATTTATAAAGCCAAATGGGTTTTTTTTATAATTTATAGAGTCAGTTAAGAATGCTACAATATGTATTTAATATAACGTAGAAGGTAGAACAAAATTTATGTTGTTTAATTCTTGACGTTTTATTATTAACTTTTAAGTTACTAAGAAGTAATGACTGTGTGTTCTAATATAAATATTGAACCTTATTTTAAGTTAGTTATTAACAATTTGAAAAAAAAATAAACTTTTTGAAAATTACTTTAAATACCGTTTCACAGTATTTGAGTATTATACGAAATACTTTATAAAAGTAATGAGTATTCTTTACAGCAAGTGCGCAAGTTGGTGAAAAACATAATATTCACAATAATCGTAGTATATCGTACATTATATTTGAAGTGCGTTCTTGATGTTTAAACTTGCATTTTGGTGAAGAGATGGTCTGAAAAACGTGGTGGATAATTTATTCTCTTTGAATTATGTATACGTATATATGTAGATTGTCGAACGAAAGACCACTTGTATAATATATTATTAACAAACCCTACTAAAATATAACAATCGTTGTACTGTTCCGACTTCAGTGCTAATGACTCTTCGCTAATATATTACATTTTAACTGTTCGCACGGATTGTATAACATTTGCTATATGACAATCTGTAGTTTTAATATTCGAGCATATGAACATATACAGCCCACGCACGCACACACGCTACACCTACAGGCACATACACACAGACATACACTGTAATAGTTATCACAATTGTACAATACACGAAATATATCAAACAGTTATAATTATTATTAGTATTATTACTTATTATAATATGAATGAATAAATATTCAAATGATCAGGCAGTAGACGGTTTTGAAGTTGACTGCGAGTAATGATTTATCGTAGAACATATCATATGATTCGACGTACAAGTTTATTGATTTAGAAAGTTAGAGAGTTTTACTATGTAAAATGTACAATGTGTTATAGTGAATCCAACGAATAAAAACGTAGTACAATATCTAATGTGAACTTTATGTAAATTACACTGTAAACAACACTTGTGTATGTATAATTATTTGTCACATATGCATTTTTTTATCATGATTTATATTATACTATATTATACTTTACATACAATAGTTGCCTATCCAGAATTTTTTTTTTTTTGTTCCGCTGTCAAGAATTAAATTTTTTTTATGTGTTCGTGCATATTACTTGTATAATATTTTACTCTTCCTATCTGTTGACGATAATTTTTCACAATAATTATTTACGATATACAATATTATCATATATAACGATATATAATATTGACAATATTATCAATTATCTTCCATATTATAATAAATGCTAATCTACATAAATGTTGATATATTCCAAATAGACTGTATGTTTGTTTTCGGCCGACAAAAATGTTAATGATCAATTTTTTTGCCGACTGATCATGTACAAAAGTGATACCATAAAGTGACTATCGAGTATAATATAATAAACTATGATCATCGAATAGAAACCGTTGCAACTTTGTGAATCGTTTAAAAATTAAAATAATTTTAACTTAGTTTCTGAAAATGTACCTAATATTTTCGTTCCATCAAAATAGTTGCTGTAATCTTTGCAAGTATTTCTTGAATTAATTTATTACGTTATGTATTAAGGTTATTAGGGTCTTATTATTGCTGTGTATAGAAGTAAAGTGCATTTCATCTGAATGGTTGGACTATGGTTAAACGAATTTCCTGATGGTTAGTTTCGGAAGTATTTATATCTTACATACATACGGAATAATAATAACAATAATTGTTGTTTATTGTTTATTAGATACCTACCTTTCGCGGAAAACGTCCATCAGTACCAACAATATTGCAATCATGCCAATCATCCGTGTTATTCGCATTTTTTATATTTCCCGTCCCGTGTGCGTAAACGCCGTAAACACTAAACTGTATTTAGGATTTGATTGAAAGTTCAGAAGAACTTACCGCACGTGTCCGCGTGCACACCATTTCCCGGAAGCGGTCATGGTCGGTTTCCGAGAAAACTTTTGTTCTCGTCTAGCACTGTGAGAGTTGTTTCAAGGACGGCCCGGACACGGCACGTTACAGACCGTCTACGTACATCGAGATCGGGGTTTTGCGTAATGATATATTATAACGGAAAATAATAATTATTTCAGAATATCCTGCATGCCTCACAACCCTCCTCCCATGCGTCATATAAAACGAAACTGGGACCGTGGCTAGTAGAAAGCTGTAAATTAATATATATAAATCATAACAAAAAACAAATGTAAAATTAAATTAAATCCAAATGCCCAGTCAAGTATCATGCACGATTGTAATGTTTTAAATCGCATGATATGTTTATTGTGCTACTACCTCGTAAGATATCTGCATTGTAAATTTTGTGTAATACATTATATTAATGGAAAAAGAGTATCTATAATATTTTTCTGCATCTTATACTTGTCTTATTGTTCCGTTATATTGAAATTCCCATCACCCTGTATGTTATGAGATACAACTGGGCCCATAAAGTGTCCACAACCGGCTGTACAAACATACACCGCCACCATCGGTCCGCGAATTGTCCGTTGATACGGATTAGGTATACGGTTGATAGTTTACGGGTGCACCGTATATTACCAGACCGCCATGACTCCGACCGACGGGTAAAATGCTATTACACCTCTCGCCGCCGCCGTGCATAGACAGGTCCAGTCGGGGGCACGGCTCATTGCCTAATCCTATGTTGATGTCACGGTCGTTACGCGTTAATGAAACCAACCCGGCGAGTTATCGGCGAGCGGTTTATTTAATTCATGCATATTATAATGTGTACAGGATTTTCCGGGAAAATGAGAACGTTCGAAGTCACCGTCACAGAGGTATAAAAAAAAATTGTACTTGCCCACTTTTGATATTGAAAACCGAATCTACATTATATGCCGTTAACACTACAAAGGTTAAATTATATCAAGACTTGAATCCAACAATGCCCACGGTGTTCATTTGATACGTTTACATAATATGCTTCGTACAACAGGAACATGAGTTGTCAATAAAATTACTGCTGGGTCGTTGGTTTTATTTATTATTGTAATTGTTTCAGTAAACTTTTGCTGCATTTGGTGGTTTGATGGCTGTAGTATCTGCACATTATGGATTTTAATGGTCTTGGAAATAATCATGCTTATACTGTCAGGAGTCAGCATTCCATTTCAGGAATGGAGACGATCTTGTTTTTTCCTTTTTGTTATCTCATTTATGGAAATATATTTACAATATACGGCAGATAAAATAATATTATAGTAATCCCTATGTTATATAATATTACTTGAATAAGTAATTGGAGTTGAAAATTGGAGACATGATGAAAATCGAATAAAATGTTAATATTATAATATCATAATATACAATACCCAGACTATCTGACGTTGTGTAAAATATTGACCTATTTTTTTAATTTTTTTTTTTTTGTTTTAATTAAAAATGGTTCATATATTTCATATTTACTATTTATTTTTTTTAATTATAAATATACAAGTTTAAGGCGAACACCAGTAGAATTTTGAGTATTTTAATTTATATTATGAATAACTTGACTGTTGAAATAAAGGAGCACTTTCAAAATTAAAATTATTTTCGCAAATGATTTTCTATGAAGTAGGTACCGAAATCCTAATAAGAAATATTAAACCTATTACACAAAGCATTATACATATTATATTATATTCGACGACGAGTATTCAGTTCACTTGAAGAGTTAATGTATTCCAATTCTTTTGCTCCTTTTGTATTAATTTAGTCAGCAAATAATGCACGTTTACTTTTATTTCACACAAAAAAATATAAGTTAACAAATATCCCAATTTTGTTTTACTTTTATACAGCATAAAATATAGCTATGATATAACAGTTGAAAGCGCATTTATAAGTATATTGTTACTAATGTAAATACTTATAATAGTACGTATTTATAATATTAAATTTAAGGATAAAGATGTAATGTGAATAGTGTAAGTGTAATTAATATTTCCTAATCTAAAATAAAGTATAGGTGTTATCTGTTAATTATATTATATCATAAAATAATATACATACACATTTTTTAATTAATAATTTAGATACTTAAAACAATAAATTCATAAATCTTAATGGTATAGTGATAAATTGTTTGATTTTCAAGTTGAAACCCCATGTATTAACTATAAAATACATTTATTTACTGTTAACGCAAAAAGAACAAAAATATTTTATAAAAATACGTTTAGATATATATCACTATTGTTTGATATTTTCAAATTTTCTTCAATTGAAAAAATATAAGTATGCAAAATTTAAAATTGTTTTATTGGTATAATGGTATGGTTAAGATATATTACATAGTAGACAATTAGTATATATATTTAGAATTATGTTACTTTAATGGTAATCTTTTGAATAATTAATCATTATGTATTCGTTGCTCAAATAGTTAGCGGATTGGAATAATATCAGAACAATAATATAATAATATATTATTCAAATGCAAGCATGTAAGTGTTACAGTGATACTAGTATACTACCATAGTTCTATAGTATTAATTAAAGACAATAGTATATGGAATGGTACAGTTCCTCATTTATAGATTTAGTCGAACATTCAGCACTCACTATTTGCTTATGATTAGTTTACAATTTTGAACTGTAATATACCATGTAGTACCATGTCCAGCATTGTTCAATTCACTAAAAATAAATGTTTTTAAATTTTTGAAACACTTAAAATTATACTAGCCACATAGTAGTATTAAAGTACCTACTTTTTGTGGCTATAATAAGTTAGTATCACACCTTTTCTTCAAACTAATGAATTTCAAAATATTATTCTATGATTTACGTATTACTAATAGTAGGATGTTATATTATAATCACATATTCAACAATTTCTATACCAAATATATATTATCATATGTATAATAAATAAGCTCTATGTTACATATAACATTTATAGATAAATGATTTGATGACAAAACTGTGAACTTTTTTCTTGTCATTATTTAGAAAATTTCGGGATTCAATAAAATTACCGACAAAGTTATATAATAGATAATAATGTATATATTTGTACTAATCAATAGCGATTACTATTTTGCCAAAAGTTTCAGAACGCTATTTCTGCTCTAAATAGAAATTTAAATAAACATTAAATAATACATAGAATGCAGGTTTAAATATGACATAAATTAACGGGTTTTGTGCATAAGGAATGTGATTTCACACAGAATACAGAAATAATTGGACTTGTTATCAATTATTTGTTAGCTAAAATATACTCAGTTGTAAAATTTATCGAATAGAATATGATATCGGATATTATAACTATCGACTAAATTGTGGTTTAGCTGTTTTATTTTTGGTTATTTTACAAGTTTCCTAATTGTATTCAGGTAGGTATATAGTAAAAATAAAAAAAATTAATTATAATGATTATTCACAGTAAGACAAAAAAAAAAAAATGAGGGTATAGTCTTATTGGCATAAAAATAGATCTAAATTAATAAATAATAAAATAATTTAACATACCTAGATAGAAAAATATTTTCACAAATTACACACATTACACTTAACGAAACAGTGATCAACCAGAAGTCTAGAAACAAGACAAATTGGGTCCGTTATTTATGATGACTGTAACAATTTCCTTATGTTTGTATAGTTTTTATGCATAGTAAATTCATGGATACATATTGCATTGATGTATATATATTAGATTTTGTTGATATTTTTTTCTTATATACAACAGTTATATACTTTTACTGTTTTTACAATTATTACTGGAAAAAAAATATTGTGAAAGATCATTTTGAGGTTCTTTGAAAAATGTATTTATGCAGACCGATACTGTTATTGAATAACAACAATAAATAGTAACTTTATTATACTGCTTGGACAGTTGAATCTTATTTTAGAATGGAAAACAAAAATTTATTTTGAATTCAAAATAATATATTTATTACATATATTATACGTATAAAACCAAATCACTAGGTACGTATTAATATTTAATCCAATGCAATTGCACATGATTGCTTCTGAACATTTTTTAATAATATTTTCAATGATTTCAAACTGAACATTTTAATTACACTTAATTATAATATATTATACCATACAAGAACCGTAATATTACGGTTCTTAATAATTATACAATATACATTCCATAATATTTAACACTATAGTAGTTTTTTCGTTGTTTTTTTGGTATATCATATTTAAGTATTTAACCAAATAATATAAGTATACTATATATAAATAGTATACAGTGGGTGTCTAAAGAGTTAAATTTCCTGCCAATACTTTGTACGATCACACAAGAATGATAAGTGATTAAATCTGATTAACTTTAATAGTTTAATTTTAAAAAAAAATAATATATATATATATATATATATATAAATTGTTTGACGTTATATCCATTATAATTAATATCTTTAATCATTGCATATTTATCATACATGAGCGGTGAGTCTCGATAGAGACTTAGGCTCTTCGAACTTTCTAGTCAACAATTCGAACAACAGTAAACTGCGTGAGACAGATAAATAACCTTGTTGCAATTGTTAAAGTTTGAATAAAAAAACTTTACATAATCCAACAACAAACGGCATTGAAGATCTGCAAGCTTATTTTGTCGCTGTGAATTATTGTTAAGCACTTACCAAATTTTGAAGTTAATTTTTCAATTATTTTTTTGCATCGTATACATACTTATGATTTTAATAAATAACAATATACCTCGAATTCTCAAACCATCTAAGACATATTAAAATTAATATAAACTTGAAATATTTTTTTATCAATGGTATTTTTTCGAAAGTTTGATATTTCATTTTAGTTGATGCAATGAAAAGTGCCCAATCCAGTGGGTGGTAAACACTAGTTTACGGCCCTAGAGCGACAAAGATTATTTACCATCATAAGTTTCGTTCGCTAATGAATTTTTTTTTTATAATATGAGCTTGGAGGTCACTGGATAATTGAGAATTTACAGCGTGTCCTGCAAGAGTATTTCACATTAAGTTATTCTCAATAATAAAGAACTTCTCGTTTGATTAAGGCCGAAATATTAGAATGGTATTTATACTAGGGATTACCCAAAATTATAATAGTAAGTCAACATGTTCTTTTAAAACGTTTTACATATACGACCAAAACAGATAATGGAAAAGTCGATTTTGTTTCGTTTTGATGATAAATAAATTTATAACAAATTGTCTTATCAATTATTAATTAACATTTACCTATATGTATATAAATTTTAATTATGGATACTTATGGCACTGTATTTATATGTAGAAATACAAGTTTCAAAGAAAAAATCAATTAATGAAAACATATAAACCTCTGAATCATATTATGATTATCGTAAAAAAAATTTAGATTAATTACAAATATTTTATGGGTATATCATTTTTAGAAAACAGTAAACTCTAATTAATTATTCATACAAACAATAACTTGATTACTTCGGTTTTACTAATTTTTTTCATAAAATCTATGGTTTTTATTGTTCTAAGTGTCTGTATACACATTGGATAAAATAGTTTCATAAAACTTTTAAATTTTATTGTTACTTGCCGTAACAATATTAAAATAATTTATCAATATCATAAAACAATATTGATACTCTTCATTTTCAAAGACTGATTAAGTCATTAATTTGATAAAAGAACAAAAGCTGACATGTTGACGTAAATTCTTAATAATATAGTTGTTGACAAGTTTTTAATGAAAATTTAGTAATATTTTAACAACAACTCCCTAAACTTCAATAAAACCATTCTGATTATATTTTAACAAAAGAAAAAATATTATCTTGGAAACATATTTCAATAACTATTACGTATTCACTTTTTTTATATTTTAATTGTTATACTGAAAAGTCATAATTTAATAACGTAACTATGTAAGTACCTACTTTTCACTTATGTATAGTAATTATTGTACTATAGGAGACAATAATTTGATCAAATTCAATTAGTAAAGTATTCCTTAACTGCTTTAGCTTATTCTTATTTTTATCTAATCTTTGTGGGTACCGATATAACTGCCATGGCTTACACCAGCTCACCAATAATATTGTAATATTGAACCGTAATGAGGCGATTTAGATTCGTAGTTGTGCATGGAAATCGTTGGTTTTATGGTGGTATGTATTTTTTATTTCTACAGGAACAACTGTTTAGAATAAGAATGGTACCTTAAAAATTATTCAATGAATATTATATGTCAATAATGGAATATTGATAAAAAAACTCTATTTAAACTTTAAACTTTCAAAATAAAAAATTATTGATATTTTTTGAAGCAATTGTATGAAATGTGTTGTGTTCGTATAATAAACAATAACATTTATAATATCAGTATTACCTAATCGAAACGTTAGTATGTACAACTTATAAGACAATGCATGGAGTGTATTTTACATACTATTATTATATAAATAAAATAATAATTTTATTTTTTTAAAATATGATTTGAGTTCCCTTTGAAAATATAAGTATAAAATAGGTATTTACTGGTTGAAATAATCAATTTTTTGCGATGGTCTAAATAAATAGTAATATATAAATATGATATATATTCATATAGATTATAAGCCATAGGGTTTATAGTAAAAGTTACAATTTATAGTAAAATAATATGATGATAATTAAAAAATTATAATACAAATTATACTATATTATTAATTTTTAATTTTTATTTTATTTGAATGCAAATAGTAATATTATACATAAAAATGTTATATAATATAGATAACGGTAAATTATAGTTGAATTTGGTTTAAACTCATAACTTTATTAACTTTATAAATATATAATAAATCTAATTAGTAATAATATTGTATATTTTAAAATAAGTTAAGAAATGTATATTACATATATGTATATACGGTTAATGATACCTGAAACTTTTTTTAAATTTAAATGTACTATGTAAAAAATAATTCAACACAATATAATAACATTTTCAGCTTCAGTAAGTAGACGTTTACTGTAATTTCTTCTAGTTCTTCTATAGTTTTACATTTTTTATTTATATTTTTTGATGAAAATGAAATATTTCATGCAATTTTAGAACCTTAATAACATGTATATTGTTATAAGTAATCAGTACTATGAATGTTGTTCTTTAATGTATTCAAGTCAATATTGCTTATAAGAAAAAGTAAATATAAAAAAAGGTTAGTAAGCTAGTGTTAGAACGTAGTTGTGTAGGGATATAAAAAAATAAATAACCATTTTATACGCATGATTCATACCAATTCGCTATGTAAATCGTAGACTATCGAGCATAGTGATATTGCTTATGTTTTAAAGACAAAGTAGGCTGTTGACAGAATATATATTGTCGAGTTATATTTATTACGTCACCTTATATTCCACTTTTCTCGTAATACACTTATATATATATGACATTTTATGTTCATAAGTGTGGATATGTATATGATAGTCAAAAAGAAAGAGGAATCGAATCAGAAAGAAAAAAACACAACCATTTATTTTTTTGTCTTTCAATCTTATACACTTTTTTTTTCTTTTTTCAATTTGATTTTCAAATCATTATTTATGGCCCAACACCTACTTTACACACTGCATTATTTGTCCAAGTACACTCCGTTCTTATTGAAGTTCTTATCTACTACATGTTTTACTTCCCGTGCCATCACCAATTCCATAAAATAGGATACAAATTATCGCGTTTCTTAAACCTATTACCTTTAATGAAATTCACATCCATTTAACAAATTAAATGTGAAAACGACAATGTTTTAAACATATACTATACCTTCTTATTTTTTGTCGTAAATAGCTACGACCTATTTTTTTACTTTTTTTTTCATTATTCTAGGCCATTTCAACAGAACATCAATATTCTATGGCTATAAAAGTATTAAATAAAATACTTTTGATCATCACACACATATGCAATTCGTTAATAACATACCTTTATATTATGTATGTTAGAATCGTTAAAGAGCATTTAAATGACAATTTTTGTGCAAATTACTTGAATTACTGAGGTCATTAAATTTTAAATATTTTTAACCGCTTTTTTTAACTAAAATACTGTTGTTCTTAAATTTGTGTGAATAGTTAAATTATTGCATAATGAAAATCCATTTTATCGTAACTTAGTACGAAATAAGGTAACCGAATAATCTTTATAATAATATTTTTATTATAAATTTGTTTACGATTTTTTTCTCATAATAGAAGTATTTTAAAAGTCTTCTCTAGCCTTTATACAAAATGGATAAAACGTGTCTTCGTAGTTGGCAATTTGATGGGTCGTTTTTTAAACTTCTTATAATTTGTAAGCATATACCTATTGGCAGTGGCGTGCCCAGGATTTTAAAAGGGGGGGGGTTATAATAAGCTACTTATAAGGTACTAAATAAGAACAAAAGTAAATGTTAACTGTATTTCACATAATTATACATAGTTATTGATCAAAAAAAAAATATATTGTCAGACATTTAAATATGCTTGTTATATTATTATATGTATAAGATGATAATAAGTTTAAAACCTTAAGTACTAGAAATAGATATATCATTTTTTGAATTACAATGCTGTAGTTGTGGTTTTTCAGGTATCTGAAGTAATAATATACAATATATACAAAGGTAAATAATTAGGTACCTCACCAGAAATTTTTAAAACTCAAATTAAATTCTCACTTCTTGAGGATCATCTTCATCTTCAGAAGTTTCTAATCTTTTAGGTTCCACTTTGAAATAACTTAAAAGTTATCTTTTTGTAGATTTACTCATTTCAGCTACTATTGCAAACACTAACTAATCACTAAGTACTAACTAAATGAAGTTGGAATGGTTCAATGGTGGTCGGTGGATTAATACTTAATACAATATTATACACCTTTGTGAATCTGTGTATTATGACTATTATAGCATAGAGCCATAGAAGATAGAACAATATATTATAGATTATATTATATTGTACGTTGATATTATTGTTAATCGTTATACATATTTTTGGAAAATAGCATGACAAATTAATTTGTCATGGAAATAAAAATGGTAATAATATTATTATCATGGTTAATGTTTTTAACCATATTAACTAAATATTAATAGGTTATAGCCTAAAGGCATGTCTATGTATACTATTATATAATTTTCTTGATTCGATGTGGGGGGTTTTAACTCCTATCCCCCCCTGGGCATGTCACTGCCTATTGGCAATTCTTAAAAAAAAATTAACTAAAATTTTAAAAAGCAAAAGAACCTTTCATTTATAGTCCATCATTGCCATAATAGACGGGTAGTTATCAATTAAACATTAAAAATGTGAATAAAAGTATATAATATATTGTACTGTTGTGCAGTGACTCCTAATTTGCTAAGAATCGTTTTTCTTTGTAATAATTATTTGTCACACCTTTAAAATTTAAATCCACGACCAACAACAGTTTGATCCAGAGTATTTATTAATTATCTTCTGTAGTTTATTCATTATATTATAGCTCTTATTTTATGTAATTTTTAATACAACGTATATTAAATTTAATATAAATAATAATTTATATTAATATATAACGTAGTTATGTGTAGTTATTACGATTAGTTTTGTCGAATAACTGAAACGTTTAATATATAAATTTAAAAGCACGACAAGTATAGTATATTTTTTTTTCCTTTTTTTCCGAAGCATCGTTATTATTATATTATCTCGACAAGTTGCATTCGATGTCAAGAGAGTAAGTATAACTGAAATACTTCGCAGTATCACATCAATAATGGGGCGTTATTCAGTTATTCTGAAATCTCAAAAGTCACCTTTAAGAGAAAAATAAAATCGAAAAATGACGCTGTAGTTTATGTACAAAATAATTTCAGATCATTCGAGTGAACTTAATATAGTGGTTTATGAACTAAAGGAGAAGGCATTTGAAGGACACAATATCCACGACACTAGCAATCATTTAGGAAAATGCTTGACGATTGGCACGAAAAAGTAGTAGGTAATTGAATCCGATTCAGATAAGGTTAAGTTAGTGGGCGAAAACACGAGTGCCACGGGGTCCTGAAGAGCCATGGCTTTAGGTATCCCGGTACTCGTCCAAGGATGATTATCTTGCAAGAGCGTCGACATTAACTGTGGCACGTGACTGCGCGTTTACATTGTGGTATGACTTTTGAGACACGAATCGTCCTCGGCATTATTGCAACGTATCGATATATTATATAATATAGTGTAATGAGTTGAAAATAAATGAAAGCTCCTTGTTGGTACTGGTTGTGTGTGTTCACCGTAAGATCAGATTGCTGAACATTTTTGGGAATTCCTCAACTGTCAGGATACTGTGGGCATTGGAATCATTATGACGGCACTGTGAACGTTGATCGCCGTTACATAAATAATTAGAAATTGTGTTACATAAATTACAGACTTCGAATATAACTGTTACTAAAAGTTGAACAAACGATAGTTTCAAATTATCAATAAATAAATATATTTAATTTTTTTTTTATTTATATCATAAAAGTTCTCAGAAGTTATAAGAAAGAAAAAGTCATAATTATTTACAGTGATATTATTGATGTGTTTAACTTTTGTAATATAATCGACCACTTAAGTATCAAAACAATATACAAAAGCTTCTATTCAAATTTCAGCACACATAGTAACATATTACTGATATTACATAATATATCTACCATCACTATCGAAAAAATCCGGCACGCAGACTAAAGTGAAAATGGTGTTGGGATCAATTATTAAATTATTTAAAGAGATATTACTAATGGGTTACATCTTCAACATGTTATTTCTGTTAATTTAATCTTAGACATAAAATCTTCTCTCCGTTATTTTTTTTTTTTTTTTGTGTAGATTATAATTTTGTTTTAATAAAAGAATAGAAAAACAAAAAAATAGTGATATACCATAATAATATTAACAATATCTATTGCACGTATAGCATGGAAATATAATTTTCACGAATTCCAAAAGACAATTGGGTAAAATTTCAATTTAACTTGTCAGAACGTATCTTTATTATCACTTTATTATAATTAAATAATCTTTTCCGAATAATATGTAGTGTGGTGAGTAATTTTATGACTTTCGAGTGTTTTATATAATTTTGTGTATTTTCAAAAGCACACAATATGATGTAAGAATGTAAATAATGTATAAACGACGTTGGATAAATATTTTAAAATTAAAATCAAAATTATACACATGTAAGAAATATTACTCATTGCATTTATATTTTATTCCGGTATCTCAAATATGTGTATCTGAATTTTATATTTTGTATCATATTAAAATCAGTTAAAGTTTACCAATTTTGTATTTTATTATTTTATGTTTTCTTTCTATCAAGTTATATACGCCACTGCATTACATGCACTCAAATAAAATAATATAATTATACCCTTTCAAGTATATTTAATTTTAAGTTCGAATCACTTCAATGGACTTAGCCGGTAGATTAGGTTTCAAACATCCGAACACAAAATAAAGAAAATCAGATAAACATAAATCAAAGCTTTATGTAAAAATCGAAACTTATAATGAGTATGAAAAACATCATTTAGAATTTAAGACTTTCAACGTCAATAAAATCCAATTTGGGCTCAAACGTCAGTAAGAACTTTTTAAAGTTAATTATTTCAGTAATCGATCAAAAATGATTTGAAAAATTATCCACAGTTGAAATACATCTTATGTCAAAACGTGTTCCGCTGATAAATCATTCCTTAAGTAAACAGTAAAATAGTGTTAACATAATTAATTAAATAATTAACGTGATCTGTTTTGAAAACAATACTATTATAATAATAACAACAATAGTAATTATTATAATAGCAACAACAACAACAATAATAATAATTATAATTCATTTTTTAATATAAATTACAGACGATCTGATTTCCGATTTTTTATTGGCATTCGACATAACAATGTCCCACATAGTTCCGTATATAAAACCGCGCTGTAAATATGCTGCAGTTATTAACATTTCAGTCAATGAACAATCCAATCATATTGATGTATATTTTAAGTTTCCCAAAAAAAATTTGGTCGCCATTAAATCAACGATATAATTTAAACAATACGTGCACTGTTTTTCTTTTAAAATGTTCACTACATCTTCATTGTCGCTCTATAAAGGGTTCTAACCTTTTAATATCCATATTTAGTTAGGTTAGGTATTAGGTTATATGATACTGCACATAATAAGTGTTCTATCATTTTGTGTTATGGAAACGAAAGTACTGAATTGCGATATTTTTTCTGCTAATATTATTATTATATTACTATTATCATCATCACGCCAACACTGTCGAGTGAACTACACTATTCGACACCATATTATCGCGTTAAAGTATGATAAATATTTACCATAATAATTTATAAACAGCGTATAATTAAGGTTAATTCGGGTAAATTTATGTACACGATTTTAATCATAAGATATTACTATTACAACCACGTTCAAATAAGCCGGAATTCTTTTGAGGAAATTAATTTATTTTGCGACGGCATGATTTTTATTTTCTTTGTTCACATTCAAAATAATATCATCTCATAATATTATGTACATCCGTGTTATTCGTTATTTATTTTACTGTATGATAAACACTATTTTATATTTTATACATTTCGAGTGAGTACCTTTATTTATAATCATTTTTCACGAATACCCACTAATATCATAACAGAATTATTGACAGAATTATCAACTGTGTTGCGAATCTAATTTTTAATTTGGTATTACTTGACTTCCAAAAGTTTTTTTTTTTTTAAGTGATAGCATAGCTATAGAAGTATTTAACCAACATAATCTATGCATTATGTTTCAGTACGAATATTTTAAATTGCAAGTAGGAAGAAAAGGTTATATAACTTTAAAAAAATTTCCACGGGGTTTTTATGAAAACACTATTTTCTGTGTAAGAATATTATCTAGTAATGCATAAACTTGTAATAACGAACACAAGTTTTATTTTAAATTAGAACATTTTCCGAAGTTCTCCAAACCTAGTTATCAAGAAAACTGCGACGGCATTACCCATTATTTTTTCACGCTGATATTTTACACTTGTAAATAGACTGAAATTAAAATGATTAATTACAATCTTGGTTTCTTAGAATGCAATTATATAAACTAAAACTTTATAATGAGAATTATTAATGCATAAAAAACACTGTACAGGAGTTCAAAGTGAGTAAATTGAAACTATACGAATGAATATTTATAAATACATAAAATTCATATAAAAGTATTTCACATACTTTGTATGACTTAACTAGTAATTAAAGTACAGTCGGTTGGAAATACGATAATTTGCGATAACTATTATGGCCAAGTGTACAATTTATGATGAATACAAGCCACTATTCCTCTTAAGTGCGCCCATATTTACGCATATTATATGATGATATCATTGTTGAAGGCAAATTTTATATGACAGATGAAGTACAATAACTCATCTGATACAGATGGCATACGGCGAATCCAGTTTGAGAACAAAAATAAATGAATAAAGAAAGCCAAACTGTTTGCGAATAAAAAAATATAATTCGAAAAACTATAAATTCTACATGAAGCAGCGTAATTAAAAGGCACTTAATTATTCAAAACATGACGCACATTGCTGCTGATGATTTACGTTCAACAACGTTCGTAACACTAAATCACAACAATGTATAGGTACAATCAATTGGAAATATTATTGTAATTATACGCATAATTTATACCCGGCCATATGCTGCTGCTGCAGTGTATACGTAAATGGTTATTAGGAGAATGCGATAAAATAACCATTAGTCGTCGGTTCGTCGCCGCCAAGCGATCACAAAATAATAATTTAATTGCGTGGATTAATAATATTTTGCATCAACGCGGAATCGATTGATTTACAGCCGCGTGGTAAGATGACCATTCGGCCAAATCGAGTTGCATTATTATACACGGTTACCGATCACAAAGTTTCGAGATGATAATCAGATAATAATAATAACATTATAATAAACGTACGTATTCAATACTGTGTTATTTTCTGGATACATTTCGGCGGATATTATTTGCGTTGTGTTGTTCACGGATTAAATATAATTGTATTCAAATACGATTTGTGTACTTAAACTAATAAACTAATGACACGTTATTGTTCATTGAATAATCAGTGAATAATAATAACAACATAATGAACGGTGTTGTCTCGTATCCATCGAGTTGGATTTTTTGTCAAACCGTGATGAATCTATGATAAATGTTTAATATATTATTTAAATTTGTGTTCTGCGCTCGAAGAATTATATTATTGCACACTCATCGCGTATAGAATGTACACCAAATTGCATACTTATACATTATATATAATGTACCATATAGGCAATAGGAACCAATCGGTAAGCTCATCTACTAACTTATACAGACAATAGTTTACCCATTTTGATGATATGCTCTGATCAGGCTTACGCTTTTATGTTCTCATACCATCAACAGCAGGAAAGAAATAGAACTTAACTTAAATCATCGTTGGTATTGTTGTATAGGTATGTATTCCGTTTTGTATTCTGACCGGATGTATGCCGTATGCATGTTGATTGTTCAACGATTGCACTGCAGTCTCATTGTTCATATTATATTAATCATTGGACGTTAGTTGAAATGAATAAAATAAACTAAAGGGGAAAAACTACTGCGATTCGATGGGTTACAAATGCATTTCAGTTTTCGTGATATATCTCAACTTTTCTTGACTTTTTTTTTTTACCATTGCATTGTTCATTTTGTAACTCTTTTCTTAACAATAATAAGTAAGTTTTACTACCAACAATTAATAACAATCTATAGTCTGTACGTAATTATTTGACGTACACACATTACACTGGAAACGTGCTTAGAAACAACATTTAACTGTAAACGTACTGAAATGAAACATAAATTATTGTTTGCAATTAAACTATACAAAATTCTTTTGATTTTAAATTCGAATAATTATATTACGGTAAAATAAAAAATACATTATGTTCGATGAGTATTTTTTTTATAGCGTGGACAAGTAAACATATTTCGGACTTAATGACAAAAAACCAACTTGAATTATTTTTAATTCACAGTATCGAAAAGTAAAGTGTAATTTTTTATTTCCCAACAGTACAATAATCCAATTTATATAATTCACATTATAATATACCTTTATGGAAAAACCAACAAAAATATAACTGTCAAGCTGATAAATTTCAAAAATCACTAGAGAATAATGAGCGTAGTGCATATAGGAGGATAACTGCTAATCTAATATTACATTACTTATTAAATACTTAAATTTTAAACTTGTACACAAGTCCTATTAAAAGGAGCACAATTATTTTTTCATTTCTTTGAACCAAGTAGAGACGTTAAGTTAAAGTATTAAAATTTTCGTTTTATAATATATATATATATATATATATATATACATTACCAATATGGTTCATTAAGCAAAAAAAAAAGTGAATAAAAGAGTAACCATCGGATATGATTGATCGTATTATTAATATAATATGAAAAATATACACATTATGTCATCGCATATACTGATAAAGTTGGGTTATACCGAAGATCATCGTTTTATTTCGATTGTGTCATTATGATTAATCAATAATCGTACAAATACAAAAATCTCTAATCTTGCTTCGTTAATGAATGAATATTGGTTTTGTTAAGGATTAACTTACATTCGAGATAAAATCTCAGTGATGCCAATTAATAATCTACAATCGACCAGACAATTTCTTTGATCAGTTCTAATAATTTCCGTTTAAGAAAGGTTTTTTGTTAACTCATTGGTATTATATCTTGTAGATTAAATAGTTATAATGCGTCCTATTCGATATTCATTAATGACACCAACAGCCCAGACTTGGGATGACGCCTTACCTAAAACAAGCTTATCCGTAACCATATTAATTAAACACCTACCCGAGTAGCCCACACAGTGACTTTCAGCTAAACATGTGAGAGTACAAGGTATATAAAGTTCGTATTGTACGTGCGCTATCGGTTGGGTGGTAAAATATACGATAGTTCTGCGGGTAATATTAAATCGAGTAGGTACAGTAATTTTGTAAACGTTAAATTTTATACTTATAGTCAATTGCCTCCGATTTTATGAGAATATTGTCTATACTATGGTTGTGTTGTCGTGAATGATAACGCAAACAGCCACAATATTTCACGATATTACGCATTTATAGTTAGGATTTATTCCACCGTCTTCGCATAATTTTTTCGTATTTTTCCTTGCACTCGCTAATAATTTCGAACCATAAAAACGGTGATGAACAATCGGAGGAATGTGCACCAATTTCTTGTGATCGTGTCACGTCCTTTTTTTGTTTCCACATCAAAAGCTACCCGAAGCACTAATTTCGATTACGTTCGTATATATATATATATATATATATTCAATTGACCCATTAATAATATTGTCCTCTCCGCGATTTCGCTGGGCGCACTCGCTACTCGCCAACTGCATTAACACCACTGTACGGCCATAAATTTCTCGGCAGGCGTGTTCGCAGTTCCACCCCAATGCGATAGTCGTTGATCACCAGCTATCTGTACGTGTACAAATCCACCATCGAATTCCAATCGAAACGCACAAAATGACGAACAGGCACGTAATTTAGTCCCCTAACGTAATGGATATGATTCTACACTGTGTAGGACTTGTGACTTTTTTTTATATAATACTGCATTAATGTATTATTCATATTAACTAATAATATGCGAGAATTATTTCTATACGGCATATAGAAATGTGTCGTAGAGCATATGAAAAATTGTAAAATTGTAATTTTATTTATGAAATATAGGCGCTTATATGGAAACTTTTTATGGAAAGGGAGTAGAACAAATGAAAACTTTTTTCATGGTGGAGAGTTGTTCTTTATTGGAACAATTACACTAATCATTCATCAATTTAAAAAAAGAGGCTTTTATTTATTTATTTATTTATTTATTTATTTATGACTGAAAAATATTAATTTATCAATACCTAGTTATTTTAATTAAATACCTATCCAAAATATTTTCAAACATTTTGTTATGTTTTAAATTAAATTACCTACAAATAAATAAATTTATAAAAATAAAAAATCTTTGAATTTGAACATACTATATAAAAAAAGAACTATATGGGCCTTGCTTTGCTGTACAGTAGAGAAAGGAGTGCACCTCATTTATAGGATAAGTATTACAATGGGTTTGTTAAATTTGAATAATATGATAGATTGTATGCGAATAAGGATTCTGAACGGAAATGATTAAATATACAATAGGTATATTTTATAATATATTTGTTATATTTAAATTGAAATATTATGTCGATATTTGCTTTTCAAACTCTTATAAAAAAATTATGCCAATGGATTTGAATAATTTTGAAATTTAAGTAACAACAACTTCTGCGAAATCCTCTATTAAATTTTCAAGTATTTTTTTTATCAACAATTATAAAAGGAAAATGTAAGAAAATCAAATACTTCAAATGCCTATAAGTTGCTTAAAAATCAGTAAAAAATTTTTGAAAAATATGAGTTACTGAAAAAACCAATTTGAACAACTGGTAAAAATTTCGAGTTTCTGTGACTAATACTTTTTGAATAATAACTAATATTTAAAATCGTTTGAGAATAAATCGATATTTTATGTAATTTTATAAAAATTTAAATTTCAAACGGTCATAAATTTTTTTTTTAAAATCTGGTAGAAATTTTGTATAGTTTTTTGAAGAACAAATTATGGATGACCTTGAGTTTTAATTTTTAACCTGAAGTATAAATAACTAAAATTTGATGAATTTTTAACTACATAATAACTTGCAAATTATCGTGATTTTGACACATTTAATAGAAATTTAAATTTTACGGGCTTATTAAAAAAAATGGTTGTGACACAATTTCTAATTTTTTTTTTTTTAATTATAGTAAGTATAACTTATAATGAACCTTGCATTACATTTTCAAGAATTTTCGAACAGCCAAATTTTTTTAATCGGTATTTCAAAAAAAAACTCGATTGAAAATTTAAATCATCTATAAATAAGTCAAAATACTTTGAAAACTTAACCATGTATAGAAAACACCAATATAAAAATTTGGTGAAAATTTCAAGTTATTGAGGTTTTTTGTTTTTGAATTATAGCATTTTAAAAAATTGTATTTTGTGAAAACTTGGTTTTGCTTGAAAATTTTCCGTTTTTTGTAATTTTTTATGTTTCTTTTCGAGGATTTAAAAATTTATAATAAAAGTTTGATTTATGATACGACAAAGTGCCGTCTACATTCACTTTCCTTTCAGAAAAGTTGCTGTTTAAAAAAATCGAAGCATTTTTACTCCCAAAAAAACTGTCAGACACAATAAAAATAAAAAAATACACATCATTGTAAAACCAATAGATTCCATCACTCCGTTCAAAATCTAAAACATGGTCAAATTTCGAGTAAAAATAATTGTTACTTATACATTGTATTGAAATTACAATACCAAATAAATTGTTCTTTTTTTCTTAACTATATCATACAACACATATTCTGAATTGATTTTCATTTTTCTATAAATATTCAGATGAGCTAATTTAAAGCCATTTAAAGGGATCTTTACCATGGTATTTCTGAGATAGAGTTTTAATCGTAACATTGTCGAAAATTACCTTTTTGCGGTAGCTGTTGTAATAGGCAAATTTAACACAATTTTCAAAAGTATATAAAAATTTAGATAGTTACAATGATTTAGCGATTCATTGAAAGAATAGTAAAAAGTATAATACATTTATATAAAGTGAATAGATATGATATTCAAGTCAACATTTTAATAATATAAATATAGAAAATAAGAAAATACAGATTTAAATATAAAAGTTAAATTAAGTAGGCCCATGGGGGAAGATTCTGACCCCTGAACCCCCTCTCCCATAGATACACCACTGATTAAATATATACAATACATATCTGTATAGGTAGATTACAATTGTATCTATGCAAATAAGCTGGGATTTCGCAATGTTGTCTAACAATAGTAATATATGTAGAAATAAATAATGCATTTTTAGCTTTTTATGTTTTTATTGAATAATCTGCATTTTATGTCTAAACATATTTTGAGAGATTATTTAAATTAAGGTAAGTACATAATATTATACCAAAATATTTAACAATGTATAAAATGTATTGTCGTTGCAGATTAATAAGTGGAAATGAAATAGTAAGATACTAAGACAGTGCAAGTATAGATTATTATACCATATTTTTCCAATAACTATATCATATGTAGCAAAATGAAAATAAGTATTACCATAAATAATAATACTTAAACGGGAAAGGTTAGAAACATTTCTCAGGAATAAATCTTGACATTGCATTATATCGAACGTGTAGACATTTTTGAATCATTTTGCTGACAAGATACGCTATACTTTTGACAATATTATATTTTATACTTGTAAACTCTTTAGTGTTGTTGTATACGATTTAAAATTCACATATAATTATGTTAAACCCTAATCAAAGCTGCCCAAATTACGCGCAGACCGACGGCAGATTATCGCTTATTGTTTTTCTAGAAACTCGTGATAATCATTATCTCTGGTCGGACGTTCGATGATAATTACTTTTCACCGTCAAATCGTTGATTTATTAATTTCGTTGTCCTTGTACAAGCTTCATCTTAAATCTAAGCTGCGGGCGGAATAATAGTGTTCACATATTATTAGGTTGTCAAAAAGCACAATGTTGACATTTAGGCGATTAGGGATTATATTATAGTTTGCACATTTTGCCCGAGACGCTCGCGATCTGATCACATCGAATGAAATCGTTTCATCACGCATGTCGTATCTTGTCTACGAAACAAATAACATAGGCTTTCTCTAGAGTTAACGATAAATATAAATGCGAACCATAATATATAGTTGTGCCATTTCTTTTCGAGTTTACCCTGCAAGTCTGCGAGTCACTGATATTCACACTGTTAAACATTCTGTCGTGTTTACTGTGTAACGTCCAATCGGTTTCCATCTTAAGTACGGACGAAAACGTTTAATTATACTTGTATGATTTATTTTCACATTTTCATATTTTCTGTGAATTCCAAGACGAACCGAGTTACGCAAAGCTTTGAAACACTAATATTGTTTATAAAGACTTCCGCTCAAAGTTCTCAAAGTGCATTGATCTTTTAATACAGAACGTAAACATGCACAAGGAATGTTCCGTTTGGTTGGTGTAAGTATTATAAGACTGCGGGCACTGTTTAGAAACCTTAAGGCAGAAATATTCATACACTATACATAAATGGAATGTGATTTTTATGTATCAAAAATAAAAGCGATTTCAGTTTATAATTTATACAATATGAAGCTATAACATAATAGAATAGAATAGCCTCAGATAAATCTAAAGTATTATTTTCCCAGACATTTTTTTTTAAACATGTGTATAAGGAAATATATGATACAGATAGTCGTCAATCTGCTATTATGTTATTAAAGTATATACTTGTAAAAGTACTACATTAAGATATATGTTGTGTTATATTATAGTCTTTTTGTTTTTAAATATATATATAACCTTATAAAATCTTTATGTTACGTAAATATATTTTTTTCATCATTAAACGCATGATCTCAACTGTCATATATTTTAAAGTTATTTAAATTGTCATTCATCATATTTACATCAATAAATATTTAACACTTATAATGTTATTTTAATTCATAGATTTTAATTGCTCTAAATCATAAAATTGTATTTTTTTCAGCGATTCCATTAATTTAACTATATTTTGTAAGTATAAAAAAACATGATTCATTAAAACAATTTATAAATGCATAATTATTTATTCTCGTTAAACTCAAAAATATAAAATCAGCACAACAACAAAATCAATACCTATTTTGCGTGTTTCACATTGATACATTTTTAAAGAATATATATTATTACTATATTTTAATGCATAAAATTATCAATACTATTATCTATTAATTTTTATGCAGCAAATGTATATCGTAAATAACTGCTTTGTGTAACTGTATGTAATATTTTAGTGAAAATCGATTAACCCGAAATAATATAATTTACGATAATATCAAATTTTTTATACCCACATTTGGGAAAATTATTTTATTTTTTTTTTCATAAATTTAAATTTATTAAATCAATATATATGTTTGTTACAAAATACAAAGTGAAAACTTATATCAACATAATTATATAATTATATAATTATTTATATAATATAACCTAATATAATACATCTGAAAGTTTAATGATTTCTCCAATAAAATAGATTAGGTATTAAAAATATATTATGCCTAGTTAAAAAAAAATATATTATATTATGTTTGAATAATATAACATATTAAATTAATTTAATAGTAAAATATTTTAATTGATACTATGAAATATGAATAGTGCCGCTATCAAATACTATAAATGTTGATTTGGTGCTAATTCTTAGCTAATTATAAAATAAGCCCGTTTTTTTATATTTAATTGATAATCAATAATTATTATGTAATGCCTAATTATTTTTATTATTATATTACAATAGAATTTCGTAAATTCTTGGGCAGATGCATTTATTTATATTTAATCACTGCTATTTCATTATTTTACATATATATATATATATATAGCATAATATTTGAATATAATTTTTTTAACACAAAAAAGTCTTTAAATATTAAATGCGATAAAATCATGTACTTTTTCAAATAACAAAATATGAGAACAAGTTTAAAAACTAAATTTTTTTTTAAATATAGTGAAATAAATCAAGTTAAGTGTTGCATAATGTAGCTAACATTTTTAATGGACATTCAAGTACACAAATCTATCTCCAGGCCATACAAACTGCATAATCTGGATAAGTTCCATTAACAGAGAATCCAATAGTCCACGAATGGATTAATTACAGTTACTTAAAGACTATTATTATATGCACACTACAATAACTAGTCTGATAGTCTACTATGCAGTCTACAAATGTAAACCATTACCATATTTTCACAGATTGTATTTACTATAATAATTGTTGTATATTTTGTACTGAAAGCTTCAATAATTACAACGGCAGTCGGGCAGTGATTATATTTGAAATAAAATGATTATTATCAATTAAACTCAAAAGAATCCATGAAGGCTGAAAGGACACTATAATGATTTTATTAAAAGCGTTCTTTATAATTAAATCAAACACTGAAATTATTACCTTACATTTTAAAGCACAAATTTTAATCTCAATCAGTTTTACAAAGTTTTATTATAGCTAATTTTAAAATGATTAATTAAATATGCAATTTTGTAGAAATAAAAAAATAAATAAATTATATCCTTGAAGGTGATGACAATTATTAAAAGTTCAAAAATAATACAATTATAAAATTATTATATTTTATTGCGTTTTATAATTTTACTTCTTGTCAGTCGAAACGTTGCCTATAATATAGACTTTCAAAGAGTACTAACATAAAATCAATATTGTACTACACATGAGTTAAAGTTGAATATAATTTTTATATCTACTTTTCTAATAGCTTATATGATTTATATTTTATATTACATACTTTGATTATTCATCATAATGAATTCAGTTGCATATTTGAATCGCACTATTAGTTTAACGCTATTTTATTTTACAAAAAATAGTTACGATCTCAAAACATAACCTCGACTAGGTTTGGATTAATTCAACAAATAACTGAAAAATCATTGACATCAAATAATTTTTAATTTCCTATGGCATTTTTAACGATAAAATGTATGCAATTTTGTAATACATTTTCTGAGAAATCGATAATATTTAACGGAACAAAACACAGCATGCAAATAAAATTAATAAATAACCATCCATTTTCAAACTACTTGCTGGTTTTATTTATATTTTAAATACTAGGAAAATGTACTGATTATTATTTGAATAAAACTCGCGAAGAAAATAATATAATAATACAACCATTTAAAGGCAGAGTTTAAATTTTTGAGTACTTTTAGGCCTTTAGAAATGTTTTCTAACATGCAACTCTATAATTCTTATAAAGTTTTATAAAAAAAAAAATAATAATAATTAATGTGTTTTTACTACTGAATTGAATCAAACACAGTGAACTTTCTTGAAAACGGACAGAGTAATAAAAAATAATCACCGTTTCTTATTCCAACATATTCTCATAGATAACGAACTAAATTAATCTCAACACAAATCCGTAAATACGATTATTTATATTGTAATTCTTTCACCATGTCAACAGTTTTAATGTCACATAAAACATTATACAGTTGAAGAAAGTATTAAATATAAATAAAAGTATATTAGTATATGATTAACTTTATAAAAGTATATTTTATTCCTAAAGATTACAAAAAAAATAAATAAATAGTTCAACGTATATTTATAAAATATTTTAACTAAAACTGAATTTTCGAAATTATTTTCTATTAATTTTAATATGATAAACGGAATTTATTTTTTATAGAATTATATCATTTAAACGCAAAATTTGGTTTAGTTTTGGTGACGTTTACACACACTTATATAGTTGAATTATATGACGTAGTATAATCACTGTGTACCAGGATTAAGTGTCTGGAAAATATTGCCAACTAAATGAATTGAAATTTAAATACTTCTCATTGCATTTAAACACAAATTGGCTTCATTTCAAAAAATATATCTCTTTAATTTACGAGTACAAAAAAAAATAAAATCGCATATATTACTCGTTATAATGAATGAGAAAAAAATACGATTTTATAAAATCTATGTCAACGAATGCTTTATGTTTGTTAAAAAACAATGTATTACTCATTCGTTTGATAGGTACAAACAAATCGATTAAAATAATTCTAGTTATCTCATTTTTATTTCCGGTGTATTTCATTCTAAACTTTAAATTCTTGTTGTAGATTTTACAAAAATGATGAATTATTTTAAAACGATAAATACCTCGAAAATAACGTACCTCTAGTTTTTGGCGGAAAATTATAGTTTAAAAACTTTGCAAAACATGTAATGGTAAATAACAGGAATAATGGGCAAATGATGACCCACATACCATTTTTAACTGGCCCGTGCTACATTTTGAACTATTATGGTAACATAGCTAGGAATAATATTCTAGGTGTTACTACTCGTATATATATATATATATATATATAATATGACCAAATGTAACTTATCCTATTCAATAACTTAAACTTTTTTTTTTAATAACTTTAAAATACTGTACTACAACATTATTATGATTATCTATTTCTGTTATACGTACCTGTGATTATCTTTATCGTAATATTTAACGACAGGACATGCCATAGTTGCGTGCACAAACTATACGATGCTTGTTATCGCTGTGAAATACTACCGGTTATTACCAGATTCACTTCACTAGTAGCCCCGGTACTAGCCACCCAGGGAATGCTCATTCTGTTGTGCTTCGTCCACTTATTTTAGTTAAAAGAATTAATCAACTCTCAATTCAAATTATTAAAATATTTTTTAAGCAATTACTATTGTATAAAATATTAAATTAAAGTCTTACTTATAAATTAATACAACTTTATGTAAATAGAACTATAATACTTTATGATAAATGAACATGTCCATACATCGAAGTCAGCATTCGCCACTGCTAGGTATTAAACATTTTAAAAAGTTCGGACTCAAGAATTTGCAATTTTGATAATCTTCTTTTTTTTTAACGGTAGAACAAACTTAATTTCAATATACTATGTATAATACTATAATGTGTATATATATATATATATATATATATATATATATATAAATAAATAATCTAATTCAAGCATATTAAACGCAACGTTTTGATATTCGTTTAAAAACAGATTTGGCATTTGCCAAATGATGCTCTGAAACAGCCCTTGTATAATAATAATCTAACCTGAATGACAAAATATTTATTTTTGATGTTTTTCGAACGAATGTTTGAATTTTCACATGTAACATACAAATTTGACATATTTTCATTAGTTGCTGTAAGGCGCACAACGTTGTATAGATTTAAGTACAGGATTATAACGCTTCGTAAACATCGATTATTATTATTGTCTATCCACGTGATATAAAACTACGAGAGTAAATAATAATATACGGCTCCTCGGAAAAATTGAAGTGACAACCGTTCGGTTAGCTCATCGGAGTGTACCGAAATTGCCTACACTTTACGCCGTTTAACCAGAAGATTTGTCAACACTCATTATTCATTGTTCAGTGCACGATAAACTAAATCGATTCGCAAAAGTTATTTCTATGCGTTACGCGTAACGGTACCTCAGGATAATTTATTCTGAACAATCTAATATAGGAATAACGCGTATATAATTTAAATTAATCGGTGTCTTCACCGAATAAGTTTCACCCCGAACCGTCCGTGGTACGTAGAAATGGGGGAAAAAAAGTTCTAGAAAAAGTTTAAATAATTTTAAAAAATTTGTTTAAAATGAATAGCATTACATTAAATGTTTGGATGATAATTTTCTTTTTTTCTTGTGACAAATCATATTACACGAAAAAAAAAGCAATATAACTATTTGAATAAGTTTTCGTTTAACTTAGTTGTACGATAACCCAAACTCGTTGCACATAATAAATAACCGCGGTTAATGTACAATTGATAATTTTATAAATATAGAGCTCGATAGTCAATATTATATTTATCTGTTGGTATTCACACGTGTAAACACTGCCAGCGTGTATATACTCTTGCGGTTTTTTCGTCTTCTTGATTAATAACAATAAAATATTTTAATTTATGTTGGCATTCAAATCATCTGATCATAATAATACGTAAACGTTCATTTGTTAAAATCGCAGTGCTGATGGTAAACGATAAGCGATAAATTTTACAGGAACTATGGTCCACAGACACATGATGTGTATTCTGCAGTTTTTTAATGCGATTAATAAGAGAAATGTAAAACAAATAAACAAAATGCACATACATACACGAAGTGTTGTTTAAACTTTCAGGCCACTGTCAATGTTTACATTACATGCAAGATCGTTTTTATGTATACGTTGGGTACGAAATAATATTTAATTTTGTATTCGAACGATTTAACGTATTTTTGTTGTACCTTGTGCGTCGTATTACAACGGTTTACGGGGAGAGAAACAAAATTATATTCTATAAATACAGTCTCATTTTTATCCCTCCTCGTGTTATCGTACAGGCACTCCTATTATCGCGTGTAACACAAAAAAAGTGTAAAATAAAATTTTAATCACGTACGATTGAAAATATTTCTCACGTGGGCACCACGTAAGAACAGCCGACACACAACGTCACTTGCCTGGCACTTACACAATGATGCTGTCCAAATATCGTAGATCTTTATTATAAGATAACACTATTATGCCGTAGAACGTATATATACAGAAATACAATTTAGCTTAACGTCACATCAAAGTTCTTACATTCGTCTTCCGAACATTTAATAATATAATTTTCGTAAAACGATATTATGTTGCACTTACGAGTAGACGATCCTAAATGGATTCTCAGATATTGTTCACCATGGCACTGTTTGATGTTTACAAAATATTTTGACATACAATTGAAAAACAAAAAAAAAACCTAAGTGTTTTGTTTTTCTTTTTGACTTATGCAGAACTCTCAACTATATATATCACCAAGAGTACTTCACACTTTTTCAATAATTCATTTCGGTGAAACACATTTTTTTGAAGTAAGTCCTACACTATTTACTTCTCTACTTGGAAAATGGAAAAAAAGTGAGGGGAAAGAGGAAAATGTCCACAGTTATTAAAATTAGTACATGAGTAGTGACATGCGGAATCGCTTTGTAAATAATATCGATTTATCGATCGCTTTAATTAAAAACCAAACTTTTAACAGACGCATTACTACATTAGCATGAAAAATCGTGAAGCGAGAGCGTTTTTATTTATATATTTATTATATATTATATATTTTTATATTTAAATAAATAATTGAGTTCCGAACATAATTTTTTTTTTAATTTTTGACTCGTGCTTCTTCGCTGTCATGATGGCTTATGGTAGGAACATCCATATAGTCGTTTGAACAAATATCTAATCAACGCAGATATAGTGAGGTGGAAAAAAAAAATGGTACTATTTTCGTGATCCACCGTGAACTATTAATTCATAATGTGCATACGAATAAATTGTCGGTGTGATGTTTCCCTCTTCTCCATAAGTCTACAATTTGCAGTGTGCAATTACATATTGACATAATACTTTAATTTAAATACAACATAATATATTATATAATATACCTATTGTAGACCAACATATCATCTCTGTTCAGAATGGTTATTCGTATACAATGATATCTATCATTGCATTCAAATTTAACAGATCCATTGTAGTGACCTATCTTATCAACACTGTGCACTCCACCCTCTACTATACAGCAGAGCGAGACTTATCCGGTTCTTTTTTTTTATCGTGCATTGAAGACATTTTGATGGAAATAAAAAATAAATTATTATGGCTTACCACAAAACTACTACTGAGTATCTTGTACAGCAACAAAGCAAAATGGTTTCCGTGCTCATCTATAACACTACAGGGGGTTAAATACTTTAATATTAAACGCTTATAGCCACTGTGATGACTGTATAAATATTTAACCGAAGTAGTCTAAAAAAGTTTATAAAGGTTTATTATACCTTCGTGGCATGAGAGCGTGAGTAGGTATATACTGTTCATCTCTACAACTGTTGGTTTCACAACGATAATGCGCTCGCAGCGTCATCGAAATCTTACACAAACTTAAATTGCACTACTTTTTATGATCTGCACAAACGTTGTATATAAAATAAGTATCGGAACCCTTCGTAAGTTCAATTTGTTTCCACATCTCCATACATTATAAGTACATGGATTCCGTATGTCAGAACGATAGCAATAGTACACAGTAGTATGGTAATGTCTATAGTATACCCATTAGTACTTCACACGCTAAGCGAAGCATGCTTCGGAACGTTGGGAAATTCCACGAAACACATATTTTGACAACGACTGACAAATATTATACTATATCGTTTGAATGAAAAAAAAAATAAAATAAAAAGTAGTTTCGCACATGTAACGCAAAATCCGTGGGGTGGCAATATACTTATTTTCCTTTCATCTGATCGCATACGTTTTATGACAAGAAAAAAAAACGTCTCACAAGTGTTACAAACTATTAAACTGTCAATATTAGTAAAGTAGAGGTCGTATTCATTTTCAAATTTTTTTCTTTACGTCATGAGGAAATGCAATCTCCATTTAAGAATACTTCAACTTAAGTATGATTAAATAAAATTATATGTATTCAAAAAATAAATACATTTATTATAATATGTGTACAATTAGCAGAAATAATAACAAATGGAACCAGAACAACGATAATAAAGCAGCATAATCATTATAATGGTATGTTTGGTCATGAAGTGTTACACCCGTTTTTCGGCGTGCATGCCGTTGTTTATATTAAACCATTTTATGTTTGTGTATATATTTTGCTTGCTGCAAGAAAAAAAAAATTACACAAAAAACATCGAAACTGTTTTCACTTTAATTTAAATTATTTTTAATAGAGGATAAAATAAATAGCACAGCTATGAATACAGCAGTATATAAAAATCCACTTTGTACTCTCATTAAAAATCATTATAATAGCGCACGCTTATTTTGTTTCATCAAAACATTTTCAGCTTTCAATAATAAATCAATAAGAGATCTTAAGCCGAAAAAAAAAATATTTGATAAAATTAAGTTAAAAGATGAAATAAAACTGTTGGTTTATTTATTTATTTATTTATTTATTTATTTATTTATTTTTTTAATTTAATTTGCCTTTTATTAGAATAATTACAGCAAAGCGGTTACAATAAAATAAAAATAAAGATGTATTTCAAACAAACTAAAAAGAAAAAAAAGAAAAAAAAATTAACAATTGGTAATGAACAACATAATAAATTTTAAATAAGACAGTTAGCAGTATGAATGAATTAAATAAGAGAATGGATGATTGGAATGCACCGAGAGCTGAGTAGAAGTTTAGAATCTAGAGAAAAATAGCCAAAAGATGAAAGAAAGGAAAAAAGAAGTTGTCTACTGATAGTGAGTGGAGGGCAATTGAAAATAATGTGATCAAAATCACATATCGATCCATCAAAATGTCGTGTACAGAGAGGAGAAGAGTTTAGGTTAAGTTTAGAAGCATGGTGAGAAAATAAACTATGACCGAGTCAAAGCCGAGTGTAGGAAACAATTAGCTGCCTAGAAATCTCAAGGTCTTTAAACTATGGGTGTTTGGAGATAGAGGAAGCTATATGTATATGCCATGCAGCATAGTTAGGTGGTAGAGAGTTCCATTTAGTTTGCCAGGCATGGCGCAATAGTTTGCGGTGGATAGGAAGGAAGTCTGAAGCAGGTGTTTTATAAGGAGAAAAATTGATGAGGGATTTTGTTGAGAAAGTTAGGTGGTTGGCTCGCTCATTGCCGGTTATACCAACATGACTAGGGATCCAGAAGAACTTAACTATTTTATCAGTAAGACTAAGACGATATACTAAAGATTTAATGATGAGAACAAGAGGAGACACAGAAGATAAGAACGAATCAGAGGATACAGCAAGAAGACATAATTGCGAATCGGATAAGAAAAGAAAAGAACTGTATTCTAGTGTTGGTTTATTAAAAATTAATTATCTTTCTAACGCAATTAAACTACTATCATGTCATTCATCATTCATTAACAAGCATTATAATGGCATGCCAATTTAATTTTATTAAACCATTATTGAAAGTGATGCGTATAACATTTTTTTTTCACTGTAATACTTTATATCATTATTGATCACGCTCAAATTGTATCACAGAAAAAAATATTATTTCAAGACGTGGATTAAAATCTATTGCATTTTGATTGAAAAACTAAATATTAACTCTTCAAGAGTTAAAATTAATACATTCACGGCCATTAAATTTGAGTGGTCCTTTAAATAGACCACAAAACAGTTATTTATCGTTTAACAAATATTTGTTAGAGTTAACTTTTAAACCTACAATAACAATTAACGCCTTATAAATGACGTTTAAATAAATTAAATAATAAATCTAGAGCTCCCATATTATTAAATAACAATTGATCATGTCACATATTATATGTAACATCGGTCTATTCAAAAAAATATTAATGTTAAATATTTGAGACACGTGGTCGTGAAAGTATTAAACAACGGCTTTACCATCGTAGGTCAACAATAAAATTCAAAATTAACATGGAGGTCCAATGAAAATCTATACTACTATCTTCTAGTCAAGTTATTTTCAAACTCAGATATATTTCTTTTGTTACCGCCTTCTGGATCAATGGATTAACATTTTAATTTCAAAAATATACAACATAAGGTTAGAAAATTTCATCGTCTACTAGTGTAAACTGATAAAAACATAAATACTGATAACCGTGTTACGTTAGCCGAGTGTGCGCTCCTCGAGTCGTCCCGAGTGCAATTTGATTCGTCAGTACGGCCTAAACAATTCCGTTTGTATATTGTATGACGTATACGTCATCTATACCTTTATACCTATAAGCCGTTTAAGACCGTATCGGAAACAAAGTTGTGTACAGTCCAATTCTACTAATTTCACCGTAGTTGGTTACAAAACGCTACTTTCGCGCGAGTCGTATAACCGATACTGATCTCGTATACATATGTACCGTCTATAAATCGTATTTTAGGTGCGCCACTGAATCCAAAGTCCCTCGAGAGTCCTTCGTTTCGCGTGACTCGCACCCTTCGACGCGTTGTGTTATCATCAACGTAATTATATTCTTGCCATAATGCGCTCCGTGTTGTACTTATATATGCCATGAGAATTTTTCAAAAACCCTAACACTACGACATGGACACCCGAGTGTAGTGAAAATACTTCTATTACTTCTAATTACTTCTATGTGTTATTATTCAAATCTTACAAATCTCGCGTCCAATTATATCATTGTTCGTTTATATTATTGGAAATATTGTTATTAAAAGTATGTCATTTTTTTTTCACATATCATGTATAAATAACTAAAAAAAAAAACCAATAATAATTGTGTATGTGTATATTGTCAAAGAGAGAAAGACTTCACAGCATATGTATGAATACTAGACCATTCGCTTTTTTATTACTTTTTATTCATATCTCACTGCACTTATGCCTCAACACTCCAATATAAAAATATCTACTGCAAAAGATAGTGTTGTACAAGAGTTCTGCAGTGATCAAATACAAAAGTAGTTCAGTATAAAATATCTTGGAAATTGTATAATTAAGGAAATTTTTTTTTTTTTAATACTTTGTTCAAATATTATTATCTCTCGACTCTCGTTTAGTTTGAAACGTCATACTTAAACGCCATATCGTTACAACCGTATTAAGTAACAAATTGTTAATCCCATACATTCGTAGTATATATTATGCTGAAGTAAAAAAAAAAACAAATCATTAAAATATGTACGTGAATAGTTTGCATTTTTAATGACCAATTTAAAACTTCGACTAAAGCACTAACGTTTAATATTGTTTCTCTCATTAACACAATGCTGATAGCACAAATGGAATAACATTTCAAAGAAAACATTTTAAATTCTATGTCAAAAGTTACATTGTTATTAAACATTAATTTTAATACTTTATGTTAAAACATTTACACAATCATAATATTCATAAGCTGTTATTTATTTTACAATGTATATTTGATTAGTATTGATATAATGATATTTCAATTCAAATTACATCAAAATAATATTATATACCTAGATCATATTTCTCGAGAATATGAGGAACTGAGAAATGTAGATCTATTTTATACACGCAATTGAAATTTAATCAGCTAAATTTCCTTAATTTGTTGTATTTATCTTTTCCATAGACAATGTAATTAATTTTAATTTAATTGCTATGTTATCTCATTATTTAAAATTCTACTTATTATGTTCATAATCTTGTATTGTTTATTTTATTTTATTATTTATAACTGTATTTGAGCCTTAAAGACGTTTATATCAATAAAATAAAATACCTAAATAAAAATATTGAATCTAGTGATCATTCAATATAGTAGTAGTTTCAATAGTATTTGAGAATATTCTTAATTTTCATTGATTTTTTTGAATTGCTGGTATATTGTATATTGTATACATATTATTATTTCCGTTACCTACTTTACTAGCCTTTTATACTAATCGCGATGGTGTAATGCATATTGAATATTCCATAATCTGTGTAACATAATATTTGTCAATTTACGAAATACATTAATTTACCTATATATGACTACATTACACACACAAAACGTTAAACTTTGTAATTTCCAACCGTATTACGGAATACCAGTACAATATTTCTTCTATGCATAATCTACTTATATTTATGAATCTATATAAAAAGTTTCTTGTTCTGAGGAACTCTAGATAAAATATAAACTCTATAAAATATCATATTATATCTACGTCCACGAGTAATGTTCGTTGGTTAGGTTGTGCGAGAAGATAACACTGGAAAATCTTACACCTACATCGTGTTTATTAGGTTTTTTGTATCATTTTTAGTAAGATAAACTCATGTTTATGTAACTACCCCACAAAACAAACATTATGGATACATATTACAGATTTTAATATAAATCATGACTGATAATTTGTAATTTGACCTTACGAATCACCGGCTTTCTTGCAACTGAAAATAGAAAAAAAATTATCAATTTGATTCAAGTTTTAGATTTATTTATTTCATTTATGTGAAAAATAACGAAAATTCACACATCAAGCTTAAATAATTAACTAACTCGGTTTGAATTTAAGACCCATGTAGGTATATTTATTTACGTTGTCCACGAGATGATTTTGTATAATATATTAGGAACACTTGAAAATTGTTCTTATTAAACAACACATTTACTGATATAAAAAAGTTTTCAGTTATCAATCAAGTATAGAGTTATAATCATATAGTAGTGTTCTATTTCAAAACTAATATTTTGTGGAACTTATGGAAAAAAATTACTATAAATTCATCAAAGCCTAACAAATTATTAATAAATTTCACGTGAGTAAAAATACGTAACAATTCGATCAATACATGATGATACATTATTATTTATAACTCCTGTAGCATTTTGGACCATCTATTCCTCGTTCTTGTATACCATTCATATTAAAGTTTGTTTCAGAAGTGCCTATGCACAGTATACCAGCTGTGATGAATCACTGTGTAGTAAATATACAGGTCATTATAATTTTAGCGAATAAGCATTATTTCAATTTTTAGATAACAAATAACTATAGACATTATATGTCATCGTAGTCTTAATGAATAAACAATTCAAGAAACACAAAAACCAGTAACACACATCAGCACCCATCGCCACAGAAAAGACGCTGATTCGGCAACGCATGGTGGATACTTAAGGAAGCAAAAAAGTCGAGAACAGGGCTGTCGTTTCCACGGGTTAGTGGGGATGCAGTCGCGGGTTTGTGGAGGTGCTGTGGTTTCAATAAGTTAGTGAAGACTACGGTATGATTGTTATTTTTGTACGCGAACGAAGTTTTTTGTTACATTTCAATAATTTTAATAACAGTATTTTACCTTTCATTTTTGAGTAATATTTTTATTTGAGTTTTCCTTTTATTTGATATCCTAAGGTTTTGATGAAGAAAGTGTTTTAAACGATCTACTTCTAAAGGTACTAGGGCAGTATTATAATATTTCTTATCTCATACTTGATATCGTTGGTTAAGTAAGAAATAATAAAACATTTGCCCAGGTAAGATTAAAACTCACTCTCGAACATCCAGTACTCAGTATTGTAGTCAGTTGTTTCGGGAGTAAAACGTTATAAAGTAGATTTCTGTCGGGGAATTAATCTATCGAAAAATATCTGTTTTATACGTGAAAACTTTGCGTGGCGTATACGACAACTGTTTGCCCGCAGACACGCAAGCGTAGGTATGTTCGCAAATGAACGTAGCAAATTCACGCCTGAATGACGGAATGAAAAGATCGACAACAAAGAGATGTTGAAATAGCGCAATTTCATTATTCGTTAACAAGTTTTCACATCTGAAGACGACCTTGAAGTCTCACCGTGCACTTTTGACGGTTCTTTTTTGCAAATATAACGTATTGGCGGTGCCATATATGACAACTGTTCGTATTTATACTCGTGTTACCAACTTATTACCATACTTACCAATTATTCACTAAGGTTAGTGTTGCATTTAGTTAGAATAATTAAGTTTTTAAGAGTTTTCATCTCGGTTATGTGCACACACCAGTACCATTCATCCCAGATATTTGCCAGTGTAGGTTTTACTACTAGCAGCCAGTAATGTACCAATAATAACATTCATGGTAGTTAACGCCTGTTGTGAATTTCCAATTTCAGTGCATTAATAGCCCGCTGGTGTTTGTATTAAACAGTTTGTTCGGCTGCGGAATATACCACGTATAATGTATATTATATTATTATATACCACACACACACACACACGCGCACGCGCATAGACAGGTGATTTTGCACGAAATGTTGGCTATGTCGCACGGTAATTGGCTTAGTAAACTCAGTGAGGTAAAAGTAATAATAATAGCAACAAAAAGTTTATTACTAGTGCATGGAAACCTTCTGATATAGGACCGAGTTTGTTTGAGAATATAACCGTAGCGTCGTAGCGAAATAATGTGTATTTTATATAATATGTACGTATAATGCTGTTTGTATATTTTAATAATAATTATACTTTACCATGTACACCCCCCCGCTCCGCGTTCCTTTTCTACGCACGAATTATAAATTTACTTTGGCGTAAACATCCAGTGATATCATCGTGTATGAGTACACACATACACACACACACACACACACACACACACACACACAAGTGTTTTATTTTAATTTCGAGCTGCACTTAATGTACTACAGGGAATAAACTATAATATACTGCTATGCGTCGATCTCACTCGAAGACGATAAAACCAATGCAAAGAGAGGAAACGCACTAACGCAGTAATTTCATCTACCGCTCGAATGAGTAAATAAATAAATATTATAATAACTTCTAAAAATATCAATATCCTATGAATCGATTTATGGCTAACGTGGTTGAACATAAATGAAATTTATATACTATACTATTATGTATTTTTAGCATATCAACTAAAGGCATAATATTTTGAATAGGAAATATTCGATATTTATTTTATTTTTAGTCTTTGATCACAACCCTTTAACAGTTGTCGAAATTAATTTTCTCTGTTCAACTATATTACATAATATTTGACGATCGTGGAATTGAACAATACGTACGTAACACTATTTATAAAGCAGTTTAGTTTCAATTACAAATCACATCAATACATTATTAATATACTATTATGTACATCTATGTGCCTATGTTAATGTGCCTAAAATGATTATTTTATAGTGATTCGAATCTATTTGATTATTTCATCAAGGGTTTCCAGGATATTTGGTTTGATGTACGTTTTTGATTTATTTTTAAAAATTGTTTACAGTTTTCACATAAAAACAAATTGTACTATACTGAGTGCAATTATGTCTTATGGTATTTTATTAAACCCCCGTATTGGAGAAAATAAATTAAATCAACGAGTTTCGTACTTAATAGTATGCACTTGTCATGACCACAACTAATAACTTCTTGCTTTTTACCTATTTCTGTGTTCTCTTATCAAAATTTAAGAATAGAGTTCATAATCCGTGGCCATTAGCCCCGCACTACCTACCAAAGTTTATCATTTACGCCAAATATAGGTAACTCAGAGTTGCTGTATAAATGATAACATATTATAACTTATCAGTATGGCGTGCTTCTGCGTCAATGGTTACGGTAACAATACACTTTTTATACCAACTAATAAAATGTCCTAGAAAAGTAATATAAAAATTTAATCACATATCGTTCTCGAATCAATAAAAAGTATTAACGTTTATTTTTATTTTTATTTTTTTTTTTTTTGGCAGCCTACCCAAAATTATTTTCAATCTCAAATGGGACTTCCTTAAGCCAGCAAACAACGTTTTAATCTAATATTTTATCCGTTGAATATAAATAATTTTATAAAACTAAAACCATTTAGTTTTAATTTTTAGTCTAGAGAGATTCATTTTCATAGAATTTTAATTGGTTTTGTGCACATAATATAATTTTCAGTCATTTTTTGGCATATACGCATAACCATATTAAAATTATTAACTCTTTTTCTTAATTAAAATATTTGTAAATATTTACTACAGTAAGGACCACCTGAAATTTAATAATAAATAATAATTATTTCAAATCTTATCCCTATTCAAATTAAAGATGTTTAATATATTTTATAAATCAGCTGTATTTATGGAAATATTATAATATTATCAACTGCTGTTTGATATCGTGCGTGTGATAAAATTTTAAAAGTATTATTCACACTTGTTTTTATCAAATAGACGCCAATATCGGTTTTAATAATATTGTACGTTTATCATAATATATTTACAGTCGTCTGTCTGTAAATAATCAGTGGACGACATGCGGTGATTGTCCTTTCGGGGCTTCGTGGTCTGGAACAAAACGAGATACCGATTTTCGCATGGTCCGTCATAATACGTATATTGTGTTATCACTAAATTCTATTTACTTAGTAGTTCATTCCACTCAAATACAGCCCATAGTGAAAGTCAACCATACCATAGGTACCGTTTACATAATATATTGTCAGGTCACATTTTCGAATACACAAATTGTAATCCCTAGAGTTCATATGTTTGCGTTTTCAAAAAAAAAAATAAAATTATAATGCCTAGTAGGGATAGAACCACCCTTTAATAGATACCTGAGTATCTACATTTTATAGTTTATACCAGAAAAGGAAAATTAAACAAATTATAAATCTCATATACACTTTTGTGTATATTTTGTGGTCCGTACTCGATCCCTGGCATAAGACATCAGATGACACCAGGGACGGATTGGCCTACAGGGAAATTGGAAAATTCCCGGTGGGCCGCTGTCTATATTTATGACTTTGTATAATATTGCAATATTATTAACAATAATATAATACTATCTTGTCAGTCATGTTTTATTACATTTAGGAAATATAAATGAACACTTCTTTTAGAACATAGACAGCAATAAATAATTGTTATTACTAAAATAAAGTAGGTAAATAGTTAATAATAAACTACATATAAGTCTATATGCCACTACGGTCAGATTAAAAACCTATGATTATATTATTTGTGGATTATCTAAATATTAATTGGTTCTTAACGGTTACAAACAAAAAATGTAAAAAAAAAATCCAATATTTCAAATGCCTATAAGTAGAAATATTTAAAATCGTTAGAGAATAAATCGATATTTTATGGGATTTCGTAAAAATTTAAATTTTAAACGGTCATAAATTTTTTTTCGTATAGTCCGGTAGAAATTTTTTTATGATTTATTGAATAACTTATGGATAACCTAGTGTTATAATTTTGATTTTCAAGTATAAACAGAAAACATTTTATGAATTTTCAACTAGAAAATAATACTAGCAAATTATCGTAATTTTAACATATTTTATACGAATTTGAAATTTATAGGCTTATAAAGAACATTTGAGAGAAACAATTTCCAATTTTTTTAG
The DNA here is from genome assembly GCA_025469195.1 of Chaitophorus viminalis. NCBI lineage: Eukaryota > Metazoa > Arthropoda > Insecta > Hemiptera > Aphididae > Chaitophorus > Chaitophorus viminalis. The sequence continues at coordinate 251,805 of JAIPRK010000152.1, read as the reverse complement.
TTTCGATAAGCATAACTTATAATAAACCTTGCATTAAATTTTCAAGAATTTTCGGAGAGCCAAATAAATTTAATAGATATTTCAAAAAAAAACTTATAAAAATCGAAAATTTAAATTGTCTATAAATAAGTCGAAAAATTTTAAAATACTTTAAAAAAGTTACTGTGCATAGAAAACGCTAATTTAAATGTTTGGTGAAAATTTCAAGTGTATGCGGTTTTTCGTTTTTCAATTAGAGTATTTTAAAAAAAAACAGGAGTTTGTCAAAACGTGGTTTTGCGTAAAATTTCCCGTTTTTTTGGTAAATTTTTTATTTTTTTTTTCGACGCTTTTAAAAAATATAAAAAAAGTTTGATTTTTGACTCGCCCTAATACTATCTACCATTCACTTTCCTTTCAGAAAAGTTGCTGTTTAAGAAAATCGAAGCATTTTTACTGCCCCAAAACGTGGTGACAGACACAAAAATAAAAAAGTAAAAAATAAAATAAAATATTTAAAAAAAAAACAAAACACACGTCGTTGTAAAACCTATAGATTCCATTACTCCGTTCAGAATCTAAAATATAATTAACATTATGAATATATGGTATAACTATAAACTTCTAAGCATTTTAACGACTTAATACATTGGTCAAAACATATGGGCCGCTGTGTTTATAATTTCCCGGGCCGATTTTTGATCCTAATCCGACCCTGGATGACACCGTGTGATTCTCACAGTATACTTGCACGTATTACTCCGAGGCTTATAATAATAGGTCTCATAATCGGCAATACGATGTCTGTAGGGTCATCTCCAATTTTAATCGGTACAAATCAATATCATGATTAAATTACGAGTTAAACGCGTACGATATTATAGACACCACGACTGTGAATTCGATATTTTTTATTCGCCGTTTGTACGGTCGAGAAACATCGCTGTACGTATATTATAAACATATATTTTGAAATCTAAAAATGATGCGGAAAACGAGAGAACTCCGAAGCCCGCGGTCGGATTTGCCCATCGCACGGCCTTTCGGTTCGAATAGGGGTCTTTTATTATGTCGTACACAAACCGGGGTAGTTTTGGCAAACGTTTCCTGCGGGAGTTTTGACTACGACGCGGACGTGTAACGTGTGGTTTGCAGTGAATCGGTGCCAATGTTGTTCAAAAAACTGGCTGCTGACGTGAGGAAGTCTTAATGCACCGTGAATCAAACGACGTGCGGGGAGGGTGTCCATGAATTATGAGCCGCGGAACAAGCGTGCTCTTGTAGTTCCGTGCAGTTCTCCAACTTTCGGTTATATTAAACATATTACACACACACACACACACACAAATATATATATATATATATATACATGGAATATATATTCTAATTAAATTGTTCAAATTTACGACGTAGTACGTGTTCGCGCGCGCACCGCATTATCTGCCGTCAACGCCGTTTCGATTCGCGCACTATATTATTGCTATAATTATTTACATGATATTATGATAATACTGCGCGCCGACAATCCTCCGGGAAATTTGTGCACTACCCGGCAAACGACCGAAACCATCGTCGAACGATTAACTGCAGTACAGTAGTATTATAACTGCGTACGTGCAACGGATTGGCGGTCTAGGGCGGGTGGGCACGAACGAAATCCATTGAACCGCAGTACCTGCAGTGCCTACACTATACGAACAGGATTATTTTACATAATATGGTATAAGCATGTGGTAGTGTACGTGAAATCAATGGCACAATAGTGTGCTGTTGTAAAAGTATTTGAAAACTTCATGGGCATCAATTGTTAGGTGTTACATACATTTACGGTCATTGCGAAAATAATATTTATTAATAAAAAACTGTTTGCGAGAAGAGAAGAAAATTATTACCCAAATTATTGATATAGTATAGGTACCTCATATACTATAGTTTTAATTAATTTTCATCGTACCCGAACTAGGTAGCTCGCAATTACGTATTACATAACTGCTAGTGCTATTTATTTTTATTTCACCGTCTTAATGTCCTCGCGTCCAAAATCCCGCACCCGAACGACCGCGTAAATTTTAACCCACCCATATATATATAATAAATATGTGTGTATTTGCGCGCATAGTGTACAAAGTATGGGTTAGAATACAAGATTTAGTTTGTATATGTTATATTATGAAATATTTATTTGATTCAAATACGAGGTACCCATTTAAGTATTTCCTCATAGTGAATTTCGGTCACGAAATATTATAAATCCTAATACAATTTTTTTGCTTCACCGCAAGTTGAAAATCAACGTATTTAATCTGATAAATCAATTCTAGATAAAATAATGCAAATTTTAAATTTTGCTTCACGCTGAAAATAATACGTTTAGTAGTGTTTGGATCCTGTGAATTATAATATGTTATACGATATTAAAGTGCTAGGCAATTTTCTAATTTTTTTTTTCATCTGTGTTTTAAATTAACTTTTTTTTTTGTACATAATATACATGTATAGTATTCGATTATTTTAAAACCGTATAAAATTAAGATGAAGTGGTAGAATATAGTTTTAAAACTTGCTACCGGCACATGTTAGCTTTTTAAAACCCAGCGAATTGGAAAATGAGAAGTTTTTAATGCATTCACTTTATTTCAACTGTAAAACTTGTATTGTGTACAAGACTGCCTTCGTATGATAAATTATATTTTTAGAACATTGAAACAATTTAACCCTTCTATGATTCAAATGAACTATTTGTGTGTGTGTGTGTGTGTGTGTGTGTGTGTGTGTGTGTGTGTGTGTGTGTGTGTATGTGTGAGCACGCGAAATAAATGATAATTATAAAATAAAATGTGATGTATCAGTTCCATTTTTTCCTTTCCAAAAAAACTTTAAATAAACCACTTCCATACTCTACAAATTCTCAATATGGTAAACATTTAATTTATTTTGAATTCAAGTATCAATTCAAACACTACTGATTCCCTGATTCCCGGATTTAAATCAGATGTGAAGTTGTGTCATTCGTAACTGTTGAACTAATAAAATCGAATACATTTTCAGTACTCAACTAACTGGTAACATTTATATATATATAGGTATTTGTTATTTAGTATTTATTATTTACCAACATCCGCTAAAAAAAAAAAATAACCTAGAAAACGCTTTCTCCGAATCAAAATAACGTTGTTTAAAATATAAATTAGTTATTTTATCCAATCTGAATACACTTCAGATAAACTTTTAGTTTACTTGATAAATAAAGTTGATAAAAACTAAAAAGAATAAATAGTTTATAGAACGATCGAGAAATAAACAATTAATTCACTGACAATTGAATAAATATTAGATATACTTAGTTAAGACATTCAAGAAAAAGAAGGTAAAAAAATAAATATAGTTGTTAGTTCAAAAAAATCGAATGTAGTACATTAATGAAATACTATATCGTCTAGACTAACGAATCATTTCTACTGAGGTATTTTATTTTGTTATTATATTGTTAGCAGGACGATGGAGATTTTATTTTACGATAAAGTAATTCATATATTTTTTTTTAAACTTTGAATAAACATTCTAAATTGGTTTTATGGTAATGGGCTATTTATTAATATTATTAATTTATATACTGAAAATACTATTAAATGTACAACAAGTTTATATATATATAATTGAATATCAATACTGTATACACATATCAAAATTGTTATATACGAGTATAAAACACTGTGGTACAAAATGAAATTCAATTTTTATTACAACCTATTATTACCTATTGTTGTATATGTCACGCAAAGGCTTGACGTATAAAACAGATATTTTTCAGTAAATTAATTCCCCGACAGAGATCTACTTTATAATATCGTTTTACTCCCGAAACAACTGACTACAATACCGAGTACTGGATGTTCGAGAGTGAGTTTTAATCTTACCTGGGCAAATGTTATATTATTTCTTACCTAATCAACGATATTATGTATGAGATAAGAAATATATATAATACCTTTATTATAATTTATTATAATTACCGAAACCTTAGGATATCGAATAAAAGTAAAACTCGAATAAAAATTTACTCAAAAATTAAATAAAAGTAAAAACACTTTTATCATGTTAAAATCAAAATGTAATATAAAACTTTGTTCGCATACAAAAATAACAATTACACCGTAGTCTCCACTAACCCATGGAAATGACAGCGCTGTCCTCGACTCTGCTGCTTCCATAAGTATCCATCATGCGTTACCGAATCAGCGTCTTTTTTGTGGCGATGAGCGCTGATGTTTGTTTCTTTTTTTTATTTTGTTGTTTTCGTGTTTCTTGAATTTGTTTATTCTTTAAGACTGCGATGAGGTATAATGTTTATAGTTATTTGTTATATAAGAATTGAAATAATGATTTTTTGATTTTTGAATAATTTTATCCTTAGAAACTACGATAACGTACATTGGTCATATTATGTATAAATATATAAATGTATGTTATGTTTAATTTAAATAATGCTTATTCCCTAAAATTATAATGACCATATATTATTTACAACACTTTTATTACGACTAGTCATAATATTATTTATTATTATAACAGCTTGTAATCGGAAATAAAGATATCAAACTCTGGTACGATAAAATATTAATTATTTTTAATAGAAGTTTTTTACACTTGAATCATTTTAGATACAAAAATGTCTATGATGTACGGATGGATCATTTTTCATTTGACATATTTTATAAATATAATGTGAAATCTATAAACTAATTGTGCTTGATTATCTGTTGTAAAAAATATTAAAAACTTTACTTACATCATTTACTCGGAATGGTTTTTGTTTTATTGTGCAATCATGTATACAGCCCACAAGTTTAGTAATCTCATCCCGCGGCGACCACAGCACACCCATTTCAGAGAACGAACAGATAACTTAACGAGGGACGGTCAATACAAGTCATTCTCTCACGGCTCTAGACTGACCAACGCCGGTCTATGTTTGTGTATTATAATACACATATAGCATGGTTACGGTCGTAAATTTATCGCAGTATATATTATGTACGAGATTTATCGTCAAACGGTGTGGTCAAGGAAAATAACTTCGTTTGATTATCTACGATTATGGAGCGTTTCCTGCTCAAAATGACTAAACATTCAATCGCCAGACGTAGTTAAGCTGAAAAGTGAAAACCACGAACTCCTTGTGCTAGTAAGTTTTTGTGTTATATGTTTCCACAACCACCATGTAATACAATTGTGATCATCCAACTATAGTCATCTCGTATTTAGTATTAACAGTTGAACGTTTATAAATATTATAGTTGATGACTATACGACTTAATAGGACCGTTTAAAAACAATGATGATGATTTAACGCTAAGTAGTAATAATAATAATAATAATAATAATAATAATAATAATAATAATATTAAATTTATTATTTTATATTATAGTATAATACCATTTGCAAAAGTGCTACTATCAGATCCCAGTTTGCTATCGCAGCATGCTGCAGGGGTCCCTGAAATATTAACATATCATATTTATTTATTTTTAGATTTATTATATCGAAAGCAAATCTTGCATAGTTTAAATATGGTAATGATTTTTAATGATTTATCTATCTCTTTTAGACTTTAAACACAGCTTGTGATGAATAATATATAAAACATATAAGTAACACAATAATTTAATAACAATTTACATTTAGATACTATAAAATTGCATGGTCCTAATACTCCTTATACATTTTGATAGAGACAGCCAGACATACAGAGAGAAAGAGAGAGTGTGAGACTGTGATATAAAGAAAAAAACAGTGCAAAAAAATTTATACCTATACAATATATTTTAACAACAAAATTGATTATGTATTATATATTGACCATTGAATATAAAAAGGTTTCTCAACTGAAGGTCCACAAGAAGGTATTAGGAGGTTAGGAGGAAAAAAACGTAATGGCGGAAAAAACGTTAATAGTTGTAAGTATTTGATATTTGTGTTACTATGATTTTTGAAATATTGTAACTCTTATCTATCTTATGTAAAAACAAATGATGAGTTGACATTTAGGTGACTGTAAAGTAGTAGTGAGAGGTCATGAATAATCTAACGCGAATGAAAAAAGGTTGAGAAACGCTGAATTATATAATAATTATGGAAAATATAACATTTTTTCACGCTTGTCGCCATTGAGATTATTTCACAGTACCTATTATTATTATTGTTTCGATGTAGGTAGATCTGGTGTTTCATATCGCTAGATTTTCACGCACCATTCACGTTTGATCGTAATGATAAAAAAAAAAAACCACAAGAAATTCGTGACAACTCAACAACATTGAACGTATCAAACATAATAATTAATAATCAATGATTATTAATTATTAAATTAATACATTTATCCAAAAAAAAATTTCAAAACCGACGGTGATAGACTCACAAGAAAACGAAATTATGGTAGGAATTCATTAGTCCATCGTAAAGAACCAAAATAAAAAGATATAACGCGAGTGAGACTCCTTTAGACCTGCGGACTAAAAAACTCAACAAACAGGACTATATTGGAGAGGTTAAGTGAGATACGTTGTCTTAAATTCTGTCATCGGTCGATTGAAGAAGATAATAATATAATAAGATAGCTAGTAGATTCAATTTTTACCATTTACAAGTTTAACTTAAAAGATAACTATAAATTTTAAGATGTAGCGAATGAAACTAAACTAATAACTATTAACATATTTTATTTTAAAATACCATCAAGTTTTGTTTTTATTTGCCATAGTATTTATATTATGAACTGTATGCGTTATAAATGTTATGTTGTCACTTATCTATCAATTAATTAACGATTGAGCGCATAGATATGTACCAATAAATTATGTAAAATATTTTTAATTTTTCTTTTATGTTATATAAAATCTAACAAATACGATTTGCATATAAGTTCTCAGAGTTCTCTTTTAATATTCTATGAATATTATTAAACACATTTTGTACAGTCATTAAAATTGTTCTACATATACTGAATGTTATAGTATTTCAGAGACCTTTTGGTTACAATAAAACCTATGAATTCCTGGATTTTATAATATTTAGAATTTCAACTAATGAGTTACATAATATAATGTATATCTGGTAAACGAGTACCTATTTTGAATGTAATTAAATCAATCAATACCTTTAAATTAATTATATTTTACCAATAACTAGTATAATATAATATACCTACGTTTCTAGTGCGTAAATATAATTTAAAACAATAATATAATTATTAATTAATTAATATAATAAAAAAATAATATAATTTTCAACATCAAACAGTAGATATTAATAAAACGAATTATTATTGTTACTATATGGCTGCAAAATATAATGAAATACAAATAATAAGAAGGTGTAGATATAATATTATTATTGAGAAATATCAGCTTTGACTGTATAAATCATTATTATACGGTTACATTATATGTTATTATTTCTAGTGGTATCTATTTAGCAAGCAAATTAAATCAGATGAGACCTTTTGTTTTTTTCCAGGAACTCGATATTTCTCTGATTGTTGTCCAATTATTTGTCTAACTGTATAACATTTTGGACAATAGAAATATTTCTGAATGAACAAACTATAGCGGAACACCTTTTGAACTTGGGAACAATACACTATACCTACATGAGTAATTTAATATCTCGTAAAGGCGTATCGCTTATATTATAATATAATAACCGTACATAACAGTAACATAGCATTTGTCATAGCTGAGTCAAAACATGGAAAACCACAACTAGTATATGATTATTTTTAAATATCCCAAAGTTGATCGTAATATTAGCTTCAAGTAAAATAATGTGTTAATATATAAATGATAATTGTAAGGCATTTTTTATACTTCCAGAATAAATCCTTTATTATGGAGGAAAATGATTCTTATGACCACCAGAAATGAACTACTTTAACGGCAACAATTATTATTATTATATTATTATATAATGTATTATGTTAATATTTGATTTTCAAAAAATAATTGTGCCTATGGATTTCGAAAATTATTATGAAAATAAGAATAACATGTGTGTAATATTCTATTAAATTATCAAGTATTTTATACCACCCAATTATTTTTAGATTCTGAACGGAGTGATTGAATTTATTAGTTTTATAATGATGTGTTTTTTTTTTTTGTGTGTCTGACGACACCTTTTTTGGTAGGAAAAATGCTTCGACATTCTTAAACAGCAACTTTTCTAAGAGGAAAGTAAATGTGGATGGTACTTTTTCAAGTCAAAAATCAAACTTTTTCAATATTTTTCAAAAGCATCGAAAAAAACAATAAAAAAATTACGAAAAAACAGGAAATTTTACACAAATTCACGTTTTGACAAAATACATTTTTTTTTTTAAATGCTCTAACTCAAAAACAAAAAAATCGCAAACACTTGAAATTTTCACCAAATTTTTATATTGTCATTTTTTATACATAGTTGAGTTTTCAAAGTATTTTGACTTATTTTGACTTATAAATAGATAATTTAAATTTTTGTTTTTTATAAATTTTTTTTTTAAAATATCTATACAATTTATTTGGCTGTCCGAAAACTCTTGAAAATTTAATTCAATATTTATTATAAGTTATACTTATCATAACTAAAAAATATCGGAGATCGTTTAACTCAACTTTTTTTTTAGAATCCTATAAATTCCAAATTTGTACAAAATATATTAAAATCGCGATGATTTGCAAGTTATTCTGTAGTTGAAAATTCAAAAAAAATTTTCAGTTTATACTTAAGGATTAAAATTTTAAAACTGGATTATCCATAAGTTATTATTCAAAAAGCTATAAAACAATTTCTACTGGACTTAAGGAAAAAATTTTATGACCGTTTGAAATCTAAATTTTTACGAAATTGCATACTATTGCATTTCAATTTAAATATAAAATTCTATATTATTATATACCCATTTTAGTCCAACATATCATCTCCGTTCAGAATCGTTATTCGTATACAATAATACCTATCATTGCATTCAAATTTAACAAATCTATTGTAATGACCTATCCTATGAACGAGGTGCATTCCACCCCCAACTGTACAACAGACTGAGGCCCATCCAGTTCTTTTTTTAGTTGTAAACAGTATTACTTATCATTACCCTTGTGTTAAATTTTCAAGAGTTTTTAGACAGCCAATTTTTTTTTTTATAGATATTTCAAAAAAAAAAAAAAAAAATTAGAAAAATTTAAAATTTAAATCGTCTATAGGTAAATAAGTCAAAAAAAATTCTAAATACTTGAAAATTCAACCATGTATAGAAAATGTAAGTATAAACATTTAGTGAAAATTGTAAGTATATGCGGTTTTTCGTTTTTGAATAAGAGCATTTTTAAAAAAAATGTAGTTTGCCAAAAAATGGTTTTGCTTAAAAAATCCCGTTTTTATGAATTTTTTTATGATTTTTTCGATTCTTTCAGAAAAAGTTGAAAAAGTTTTATTTTTGACTTACCCAAGTGCCATTTAAATTCACTTTCCTTTCATAAAAGTTGCGTTTCAAGAAAATCTAAGCATTTTTACTGCCCCAAAACGTGATGACAGTCACAAAAATAAAAGAATAAAATAAAAATATACATCATTGTAGAATCAATAGTAAAACCATCACTCCGGTCGAAATCTAAAAAATAATATTACTTCCAAAATATTAAAATATATTTGGTTGAACGATAATTAACTATGCAAAATAATATAATATTAATGAGGAAGTTTGTCGTACCATTAAAAGACTGGTTAATGTTCATGTTAAACTTTAATTAATCGTTCATTCAACTTACTTCAACTAACCACCAATGAATATCACTATTAGGATTATTTTCTAATTTAATTGGCTGGTACATTACGATTTATTCGTACATCGGCTCGTCAATAACGACTAAGAACACGTGTGTAATGTAATAATAATGTTGGTTTAACGAGTCACTACTCTGTTGACGGGATGATTACACATAAATTAATAAAAGGTTGGTATCAAATCGGTCGTATGTAAACCAAGCGTCTGATCGTCTGAAGAATTCCATGGCGGTTCAGAAAAATGTTGATAACAATAACCGGGAACAATTAAATCTTTGTGCCATCGCTGCGCGCATTGACAATAGGACTCATAATCGGTTGTTTCGAAAAACTATGATAATAAAAGGTTATATCCGTCGTGATATACGTTTTGAAAATCGAATTGTAGAAAATCGTAGCTATCTCCGCAGGGTCTGATTTGTAACGGACAAAACGTGTCTAAACCGCAATCGAGTTTTAACGACGTATACGTACAAAACCGGGATTCTTCAACTTTTAACAGTGTAATTTGTATAATAATGGCTGATATCTGCCATTATAGTCGGCGTAACTACTAGTTACGCCGAAAAGAAAAAGAAAAAAAGAGTTATTTTTTGCTTGTATTTGCATATATTAAACATGCGTCTACGACGTTGTACCGCAAACGCGTTCGAATTTACGAAGACAAATGACACGTATAATGATCAAACGCTCAGTCCCAAATCCCTCGAAAAAGGATGCAAAACATTCGGCATACTATCGTACCTACTTACATAAAAGCAATGTTATCTCTCACGACGACGGCGGTGGCTTTTCAAACTGTAGTAGTGTGACATGGTCAATAATGTCCCGTGGAGCCTCGCACGTCTCAGAGGCTCGAAGTGATATTCTGCGCGTTCGTGTTCTCATAATATTATTCTATCTTAGCCACTGCTGTGTACGCCAGCCTTAAAAACGTTCGTACCACGACACGAACTTGTGTAATACAAAAAGTAAATGCGTAGGTGTATTCACCATGTACTGCGACATTCGAAAGTTTGTATTATATAGGTAATATAATCGTATTCGCTGGAGCCACAAAAACAGTAATTGCATATTAATGAAAGCTACGCAAACAAATATCGTATACACTTAGTTTATATATAAAAGAAATGTTACATCATATTATCTATTTATCTATATGATACAATAGTTAAATTGATATTCAGGAGAAAATAGGTATGTATATAAGCTTATCTTGAATTGCAGATGTTTGTTTGAAATTTAGTCTGCAATATACAAAAAGTTGCAAATCTCATGCCCTGCTGTATATTCCCGAGGGTCACAGAGAACAAATATCCAAAAACTCTCCTCAATTGGTCAGTTTAACGGTATAGTAGTCAAAGTATGGGTCATCTAATCAATGAGGGAAAAGGGAAAAACGAATGTCGTTTGTGTACCCAGACCACCACGTCCATACCGACCTTGATCTACGACGTCAGGGCTCTTCAAACTTTTAGGCAGAACGCCACTTTTAATCTCGCGAAAGTTTCGAGGACCACTATAGCGTAGCATGAATAACATTTTTTCTTTCAACAAAACATTACACGCTCACGGTTTCCTCCAGAAAGTTTTAATTTTTTTTTTTTTTTTTACTTGCAGACATTTTACAAAAAAAAAACACAACGATAACGCAAAAATTACGACGCCAGACACGTAGGGATTACAGTGGCGGCAATACGGCCGGTTTTAAAACTTTCGTTCAATGATTTTTGGTATTAAAATGATTTACAAGTATCTTTACAAATTCGAGACCATTTGTAACATTATTTATTTTGTGTAAGGTGCTGTAATAATCGAATGTTCTGGTGGCAGCGTCACTATCACTATTTTAAAGTTCTGGTCGAACTTTATATTGAATTAAGGTTATGAGAATGAAATAATAAAAACAATTTTCTCTACAATTTTTTTTTTCTCATAATTATATGCTAATTATTAATAATTAATCAACGATTATGTTGTGTAAAACTAATATAGTAATAAGTATATTCATAAATAGTAATATACAAATATGATAACTATAATTTATAATAGTGCATTTGGTTGCATCACTCATACAATTATAATGTTGTAATTATTACTTGGTACATATTAAATAAACATGAGTTAAGAAATGTATAGAACCATACTACTTATATATATATATATATATATGACCAATGAGTTTTGAAATTTTTTTGAAATATATATGATCTATGAAAGAAACATTCCATGTTTAGCAAAACATTAAGTTTTAACATTTTCATCTTAAGTAGGTAGATGTTTAGTGTTAACTGTATTTCCTCCTATGGTTTTAAGTTTTTATTTATTTATCTTTTTGATCAAAATGAAATATTTCATGACATTTTAGAACTTTGGTTATGATTGTATATTCACTTAAAGTTTTTGAACGCTAGTGTCAAAATAAGAAAATAAATATTTCACAGAATACAGCGTATACGGTATACTTGTGTGTATACTAACTCAGTACGAGGATAAAAAAATGAAAAATCTATGAATGCTAATCACATGAATTACAAAAAAATTAATTGTACGCAGTTAATAAAGTTAAGGCAATTAAAATGGGACGTCGTCTACAGAGTGTCTCACAGAGAGCTGACAAGTGCAGTAACTTTTGTTCTGTTCAACATTTTAAAGTTTATTTTTTAAATAATTCTTATACTTCGATATTATAGAAAAAACCTCTAATTGATTCCTCAATTGACATTTTCAAATTATGTTTGAATTTGAATTTGAATTTATACTGGAACACAAAATATTTAGGATTCAAAAATGCTTATTTGAACCAATTTGATCCTTTCCTATGTGACTCGTATAGATTCCATGATATTGATGGACCCATAAAAACTAAACAATAATTTCATCATCAATTATCTCCATAAATCTATACCGAATAAAAATCAATGATTAGCTCGATAACTATAACTACTTTTAATCATATGACAAAGCGCAACCATTTTTTTCGCCACCTCAGGCCCGAATACATAGATAGTTCTATTTTCATTATATTTTGTCGATAACAGCAACGACGAAAATCGATACACAGCAAACGTAAATATAACACAATATTATTATTAACACAATTTTAATATATATACTATATAGTGTTATATAATATTATAATATTGAACTATTATGTTATGCATTATATTACAAATAAGTAGATTATAAAATATTACATAATATAATAATAGATCAAAAATGAAAAACACGATTTTTTCGGTCATGAGGTGGTTGAACACCCAGTCTCCTCCCTTTGCGCATGGGTCTGCGCCACCTGATAGTGATTGTTTTACCGAAATCGACTACAAGTTCACCCTTGAACATATATGTGATGTAATTATGTAACCGTATCGGTATATCTAAATATAAGCCGACCAAAAATATTTCGAAGAGTGCTTTGTATATGGATAGTGTCGGCTAAAGTATAGACAATGTACTGACAAGTTTTCAACACATTTTCAGACAGAAGCCAATGTAATTTGTGCGAGATTTTAAAAATAAAGCTACCTTCGGTAAGATATTTCCAGTACGTTAAGTTCCCTATATACTTTTGTCACACCACTCCACTACCTTTGTATGCCATCCTCAACTAGTAGATCGTTACCTTATTCTCTTAGATTTTTTGTAAAACAGAATGAACTATTGATTCTAAAATTATAATATAATATTGCCAAATTCTAGCATTGATTACATATTTCATGGATCAATATAATACAATCTAACTTGTCACATCATTTTATCTCCTAAATTGTTGGTAAAATAATTATTTGTGAACAAACATAATGATGTCATCAAGATTAGATCCGATATTTTCCAACGTATTTACGGAATGACTTAAACAGAAACCCATAGGTATATACAGGTGTATAATATATCAGTAACACCAAATGAAGTACATTTGTAAGAGTTGGAGTTAAGTGTTATACTTACAGTGAATAAAATAATAATAAAAACGCCGCTAACGCTACAAACTACTTATGCGTAGTGCGAGTTCATATTGTGTATATTCAATGATTTCTGTCCACGTACAGAGATGTAGATGTATATCTAAGTGTATCGTATTTTCAGACTGATTGAACAGTTGTGAAATTCGGTAAACATATAGTTTTTTTTTTTCATAATACGTGATTAAAAAAAAAAATTCAATGAAATAATTTTATGTTTAAAAATATTTCATGGAAAACTCCTATGTATGTAAAACTAATTTATACCATCAAAGCGCACGAAAAACTAGCAGATGCCAACTGGTTATAGAAAGTTTTTTATTCCTATATAAGTTTAAACTAACCAACGGCTACCCCTTTGACCAAACTCAATTAGAGACTAGGGCCAGCTAGCATGTAGTATGTGCATTTTTTTTTCATTCACATTCGTCCGTACACAAAAATATCCAGGTGTATTCAAATTTTAATGTTTTCATATAAAAGGGTAGATTTAATAATTTATTTATTACTGTTCCATTCTCGTGTAATGATTTTAAATGTTTTGTTTTTTGATAGTCTCGTTGAAACGTGTTTTAAAATATTCATCCTATAATCCTTGATTAAAGGGCGGCAAATTTTCAGTGCACCTACGTAGTCATACAACTACCAAGTACAACCCTCTAGGACATCTTAGAGTCGACTTGGCTTGGCACCTTGTATAACGATGATCGATTTCGTTTTGACGTCGACGACGGCTCGTCGGTGGTGGGTACATGGCACAAGATAACAAGAGTACCTGCGTGAATTATAAATAACTATTTACGGTTGAATTAACATAATTAATGACGAGACGAAAGCGTGCGTACTACAATAAGCCGGTAATCAAGTTAATTAAAACACGGTGCAATGCCAATGCGTGCGTATTGTAAGCGACCTGCCAGCTTGTTGGTACATACGAGCGGAGCAGAATTATATTGTAATAATAATTGTCTAATCACAATTGGTACCTACAAGGCGGCAGGGTCAAAGCGTTTTACGACGATTCGAATACACGGGCAATCAACCAACCGTCGCCGCATCGTACGATATTATTATGGTTAGTAATAGAATATAATATAGATACCCCGGTGGTGCATGGAAAGATAACGTAATCATGGGTGGAAGTATAGTATTATAGTAATGACCGTACGCTGTGGTACTTAACTAATGTATTAATAATATATTAATATATAATAATAACCAGTAGCGTACTTATACGGCATTAGACCCAGAGCCAAAAAGAATATATAAATTGATGGTTTTAAATATTTATTGTTTTATTGTTACGCTCTGGGTTAAGAGTAAACATATAGTTTATAGTTGTTGTGTTCACTATAAAATGCATTTGGATATGAAAATAAATTTATAATTCATATTACAATTCGTTTATACAACTATTTTAGTGCAAGCTGTTTAGAAAGCTGAATCAAATTATATTAACTATAACAAGTTAATCGTGGTTATTTTGTTTAAAAAGGAAGACTTCATGGTCTAAATATTTGTTTTAAATCAACAAAAATGATGCAATTATTCCTGATAAAGTATCGATTAATCTATTAAATAAAAAAAGGAAATTAAAATGTTTATTATAAGACTGTAGTATAAATAATAATAAACTACCAAGAGTTGTGGGAAGACTTTTACTTGACTTGTTAATTTAACTAAATGTACCTATACTACGTGTATTTGATTATTGTAAAAATTGTTGATTATAAATAGGTAGTTTTTGATGTCCATTTTTTTTTTAACCCCCTCCCTCGTAGCAAATAATATGAATGTAAACCACTGATAGTAAATATTATTACATTATTCATTAATATATTATTGTAAAATAATTTATAATAATTATAATACTATTAGTAAGTAGCTGTGGAGAACTGACCGAATGTAACATAATATATCGGTGACTGATAATAATGATGATATAATCGTGAGCGGCAAATTAATAGATTTAATTCATCATGATTACTCATGGATAAAATATCGCAAACATCTCGTCGGTTCTACCACAAGCAATGATAACATTACATTATTATAATAATAGTATCCGTACCTAGTTTCGTTTACTTTAACACAAACGAAGGTATATACAATAAGTAATAATATATACTTGTAATTTACCGTCTTCCGAACGTATCCACTATCCATGAACCAGCTAATTAATAGCATAGAATTCCGTGTTCGTCCGGCTGTACATAATGGTATATACTTGATAACGACCAACCATAATGAGTCCCAAGTAATCGCACATGACATTACGCGCAGTGCATAGTACGTTATAATGTTTAAAATATATGTAATACACGATGCATGGTTGTCGCGGGTGAAAATTACACAGGATCACTTTAACCGTGAAGTATCGCAGAAACGTCCATTATACCTACTCTCCGTGTAACTATACAGTATATGACTATACTATGTACAATTCCGTTTGCAGGGAACACTAGCAAGAAATAGACGTTATGGACTTTTAAATACCTACATTAAATTTGTATAGGAATTGCTACCTAATCCAGAATCGTTGATATCGTTTTGAAATTTAAGATACAGTTTTTATAAACGCGCGCCATCACTGCATAATAACTATATTTAAGCATCCGAACGATTCTTACAATCAAATCGAAGAAGACATTTTAATAAACATTGTATGTCCAGATTGTATACAAGGGTGGATGTGGTGGTCAGATCCCACCCACAACATATATTTTATTTTATTTTTGGTTAGGACACTTAAAATAATGTATAATATTGTTGTTGGTACTCAATATTCATAAAACAATAATTTATTTCATTATAATACATATTTCACATAATATGTAGGTATGGATTTTTTCTACTGATCCTCCCCCCCTCCCAGATCAAAAATTTTGTATACACCAATGGTAGTGTATTTTATTACTGCTTATTAATGCTACTTATTAATAATGCTAAGTGCCCCATGCGTGTGAAAACGGTGCAAAGTTTCGATAATCGTTCTCAATCAACTACTTATACTTAGCATACTTTATGCATGTTTAACGTACTAATTCGTAGAAATTCTAATGACATATCCGTGTGGCAGCATAATCTGATAATGTGACTTAATACGGTTTTCGTAGCAAAACGACCGTGTGTCCGTGTGGTTTCGCGGAAACGTTCGGTAAGACGTATATGTGATATTAGCATATAGTTTATACTATAAAAAATATACTATAGCTGTTATACTTGTATTTACTTATACTGAAATTATATACACACCCGTGAGAATTGTATGTGACTCGTATTGAAAAACAAACGAATCACATTAATCCGTTTTCCTGAACGATTTTATCATCATTATTATAATAGCTATTGCCTATTAGTCTATTACTCCGGTTCGAGCAGTACACGAATTCGTTTACCGAGACGGATACAGGCGATTTCCACAGGACGGGTTCGCGTACAAGTCCAAAAGTTTAATGTCACCGTAGCATTGATCCGCATCAGCGACATTCATTGATCGTCTGTTAAACAACACTATGCATTTATACAGTTTAATAATATAATACTATATTTTATAGATTATAATAAAACCGTGTTATAGTTCAACACAATAACACATACGCTAGGTCATGCTATCTCTTTATCTCTTTCTTTCTTTTTCTCTCTCGCACACACGTGCATTATATTATATAAGAATAGAGTACAGATACAATATATATTACACATCTACGGAGACATGGTCTCATGCATACAACATATATATATATATATATATATATAAATATATTGCGACAATAAGTGCCGCGATAGGAAAAATACGTTTGATAACATTTCCAAATTGTTCCGTGCTACATATACTTGATTGAAAAATATTACTGTAATCTGATTTTGATTCCAAAAACGATTTTCAAAACCAGTAATACAATATTTTTCTTAATAATAATGAACCGAAACATAATTTAGGTTTATTTTGTTGATGAAATCGAATTAAATAATAATACGTATTTTCAAATTATCTGAAATGCTTATTACGTATATTATGTACTTGAAATCTATATCACCTTGGCTGATATCATGGTTTTTTCTACTCTTTTCGGCAAATCTTCTCAGGAGCAAAATTGTCCTTGATAATAATAGTATCTTGATTTATCATAAATAATTTAAAATCTGAAATAAGAACAACATTGAGCATAGTTTTTCCGTTAGTAGTTAATAAGGTTAATAGGTTACTTAATTCATTTTTATTTTTATTGATTTCAAACGCTCAATATTATTATTATTTATTAGTTTCATAAACTAAGTTTAAAGAATCACTTGTTATCAATAAACAATTAAGTATGACAGTTATCACATTTTATAATCTAAGTTATGTACACAGAGATAATATTTCAAAAATACATACGAACGAGTTAAACTCTTATAGAATTACATAATATATTTTGAATAGAATTTTGGTTATAAATTAATTTGTTAGACTTAACTATAAATGTACTGACAGTAATTAATTAATATTCATCACCCGAACATAATTCACGGTATAAATACATGCAGAAATGATGTTATTCATTAAAATAATACATTTTTATAAAATATTAACATGTTTTACTGATTTTATTGTTTTTGTTCTTTGCACATTTAAACAGATCTATAACACAAGTGTTTACGTAGAAAACAATGCATTTTTGGAGTAAATAAAATCGAACTTCATAATACATATTCATAATATACTATCTTAGTGATTCAATTTTTAAATTGTATATTTTTAAATTACAAAAATGATTTCCCGTTTTATATTATTCTAACCATAGATAAACATCGATGTTTATAATAATAAATAACAAATTCTTCACTGTATATTTTAAATATGTATATAGACAAATTAGTTTTATTTACTATAACTATATCTATCATCCCATCAGGATAGGTTAGAAGTTCTAAAAGTAAATCATTTATAAATGTATCAATATTTGTTTAAAAATATATCTTGTTTTTCCATTAATATTAATATAAGTTCTAAAAGGATATTTTGTTCATCCAAACTTTCTCGTAATACGTTTGCATTAAAAGTCTTTTTTAAAGACATTCAATATGTTATATTATCTTACATAGAATTTGCTCAGAATCGATTTTAATTACGAATGGATACAAACAAAATACTACCTACAGACATAAGACGGGAAAATAATGTATGTACATTGGAATTGTTGCATCATTTTATCGACTTTATTTTAATGTTTAATTTAAAACAATTGTTTGTTTTTAACAGAAACTGAAGCGCAATTAAATAAACAGATAGCATTGTGAGTAAAATTGTATGTGTGTTTCAACGTGAATTCGCCAATAGATAATATGTACCAATTGAAATTATTTTAAATATAATCAGTAATCAAACGCAGATAATAATATATGAAATAGACTATTATACAGTCTACATCAAAATGTATCTAATCGATTCGTTTTATGGCCTATCCCATGGTAATAATTGTATTCCGTCCATCTATATGCTATAGGTCCAATGCATTTACACGCCGTAATATGATCTGTATTTATCATGATATTCTACCGCGGTTACACAGATAAAACAGAACCGATATTGAACAAAACAGCACCGTGTTACGTTAAAATAACAGTGTCTGGCCGAATCAATTACAATATTCGTTGACATTAACATCCCGTCGTACTGGTAATATATTGGTTACTCGTTTTACAATCAACGCAATACGATTATTCATTACTGAAAATTTTCAAATACCTGTTTTTAGAATAAAAATTATTTTTTAAATATCCAAAATATCATGGCATCCAACTTGCAGTGAGTATAATGGCGTACAATGCGAATACCGAACGCACGACAGTGTATAATAATAATAATAATAATAATAATAATAATAATAATAATAATAATAATAATAATAATAATAATAATATCATTGTCGCACACGCGTGTCGGTTTTTGCAGATCCGACAGCCAGCAGAACAGAACAAATGACTCCGATGTTGACCGGTCCAAATTCACGCCAATGCTGTATAACTTCCGTGTGCTACCACAGCGCTCGTGCAGCAAATCGTTTGCGCTCCAACAGCCCTTCGCCACGTTGTTCGACAATCTGATCACGGTCCTGTGGTCGGTGTACAGTAAGAAATCGAAAATCCAAATTGGTAAGACCGTGCGTGCCGCGTGTACTTACGCCACCAAATATATCACCGTCATTGGCGAACGCAGAAAAACATTAATTCGAGGCGGGTTCTTTATGATATTTTACGGAAAGTGCTTTTGTATTCTTAGTAAATATTTTTTAATTTAATACTTTGAATTAAATACAAGTTTAATAGTACTATAATATATTTCGGTGGGAGGGGGGATCAACCCCCCAAAACTTCTCCCTGCGTTTGCCACTGATCGCCGTCGTTCTTCTTATCCCGTCACACCCTTCCCTGGTTTTTCGTAGGCGTTAACCAACTGCTGTGGGCGTTGGAATTCTTGAAATGCATGAAATCGGATTACAGCTACCCGGAAAGCATCGGGCACATCGTCGCTGAGCTGGAAGAACAACTGATCCGAATGTACGCCAAAATTGGCGACATCATGCAAGAGGAAGAACACAAAAAGGAAATGGAACGGATAGAGAAAGACCTCACGAACCAAACATCGCAAAGTTAGTGCAGCACTAATAGTGCTCGTTAGCAAATTTGTGCGTGCATCGCTGCAGCTGCAATTTTTATCACCACAGCTGCGGCGGCCCGCCGATGTAATTACAAGCATAATATTATAGTATCGACATCATTTCTACGATCACGGGCAACTACGTGCAATCTCATAAGACCACAACGACAATCCGAGCAGTGGTCCGCGGAATAGTCTTTTAATGATCCTGATCTCCTATTATCCTAAACACAGTATTTTTCGTTTTATCAAACCCGAAGCTTGTTTTCATTTTGCATGAGTATAATTGAACCCACTATTTTGTGTCTAACGGTAATACGTCAAAATCGTTTACAATGAATCAATGTCTGCGTAAACTTCACTGTATCCAATTTATAATAATCTCTATTTATCACTCATTAATATTATTATTTTGAGTTTTATATTTAATTTTTGTATTTAAATTATTGTTTCTGTTTTTATATAGCCTCAGGATTAAGAAACGACAATGAAGTTGAGGATACCACGTTATCGTATAACGAAGCAGATATCACAAGAAAACTAACTGAAATCAAATTATTATTGGATCCGATAACTGGCGAAGCTAAATACTTGAAAGAGTTGAATTCATTGGGCAATAGAAAACAAATGAAACAAGATCTATGCCCGACTGATAGGAAATCATCAAAAAGTACGTGAAACAAATTTAAACGTTTTGGGTTTTCTGTTCCTAACATTTATTTTTTGTGTTCAATTAAAGATTATGTGATATCTGCGTTGCAAAAATTATTGGTTAAAACGGAATCCGAAACCAAAAGCGGAGTCGAAGAGTATGCGTTTTCCAATAATAAATTAATAAATTGTAAAACTGCCATTTCACATTTTATTAAACTTATTATTTTATTTACAGATTAATTAAAGAACTAAAAGTAGAAAATCCGCCAGTGAAAAAAGCAGCATAACAATTAGACCATAACACATCAAGATATTGTTTGCCAATGAAATAATATATGGTTCTAACAACGGTCTATTGTTATATAGGATCTGGTTTAACGGATAATAAAATATCAACTAGCGAGAGTATTAATTTAAATGTTTTCAACACTTCGTTTTTTGACTAGGTACAATAAAATAAAATAAAATCAATAAAATTGAAAATCCGAACGTGCTTATTTTATAGTACGTGGAATTTATTATGTATATAAATCGTATTTATTTGTTGGTTATTGGTCAAATAGGGTTGAATTTGAAACTTTTGATTATTATGACATGTATTGGCAACTAGTGCTTTTGTGATTTCTCTATTGATAATTTTTAATTTTAAACAAACTTCAATAATTATACGTCACATACTCCTGCAATATGATAATATTAAACTTCAAACCCATTAAAATATTTAATAAATCACAATATGTGTAAAAACTGAGTAAATACTTAAGTTTACTTTTGTTTATACCATGACAAATATATTTCGAAATAATATCTACATTTGAAGTCTAACAAAAATTTTTTTTTCATTTGCTCAAATTAACAAATTCAAACAATTATAGTTCAGATCAAACTATTAACTTTTCTGTATTTGCAAGCATTTAATCAACCATAAATTTTGAGTAGGAACTATATTTATGACTAATTTTAATATACCAAATAAGCACTCCAATATAACATTGTTAAGTTTTTCCAAAGAAACAAGCGTGATATTCAATTTTTATCACTTTATATTTTTGTAAAAATTCAAAAATTTCCCTAGTACAATCAATAATCATAAATTCTTAGATTCTTAGAATCGCACAAGGATCTAATCTCCAACATAATATATACCCCCAAAAAATTGTTTAAAATCATAATTTCGGAAGAAAATAATTGTTGAAGCCTTTTATTTTTGTTGAAGATTATATGAGTAGTATTATTTTTTAGAATATTTAAAGGGATTTTAAGCCATGATTTTCTGTTTCTTCGTAACATAGGAGTTAAAAAGTTTTCTATTTTCAACGTACCAATTGATTAATTAATACGATAAGAGTTTTGAAAACTAATTTGAGTTTGTTGTCAAGTCTTCTTTAGATCGACTTTCTGGCATTTTTTAAATTTTGTTCTTAAAATACCTTAAAGTTAACTTTTATTAATTTTTATCTTTCCAATTTGTTTAATTCTACCTTAGTTTAATTCTTATCATATTAATTGATCGATCGTTATGTTGAAAATAGAAAACATCTAAATTCCTATGTTGTGCATGTGATAGGTAGACTATGACTCACAATCATCTTAACAGTAACTAATAAAATGTAAGCGATAAATCAAAATAGATCTTTGTACAAATAATTTGTTTTCCAATATTCATAAATCATAAGTTATCATAATCTGTCGAATGTTTTATCAAACTATAGTAAGTACTATTTGGCACTATCACAAGTAGATACTCCAGTATAATAATATTATAATTTTTTTCTGAAACTAAATCCAATTATTCAAGCGTTACGTGGTTGTATACACTATACAATAATATATTCATCGTCTAGCGAGCGTTGACATCTAACAAAATAAAAACAACGTTTCTGCGTGTACATAATTCATGCAGTTTATAATAAAATGTTATTTAGTTTCTCGCTTAATACGGACGGATTGGTATATTTTCGAATTTTCATAATTACTGTTGGAATCTAAACTTGTCACTAATCCATTATCTCTCGGCAAAAATAATGGTACTGCAAAAAATCGAGGTGACACATTACATTGTTATTATTATATTAAATGCTTGGTTTTGGTAACAGTGTACGTCAAACGATACTTTCAAAAATATATGAAATTCTATTACTGGATATCTTATATCTCAAAACAATATACTCACAGTTAATTGAATTTAACACTAGAACGCTTTAACAACGTAGAAATATCATCGAAGATAATGTCATTTCGAGAGTTTATAAAGTTTTATATATCGACGTATACACTTATAGCAATTATAAATATATGTTATATACAGCTGTTTGTCTTTCATTCAGAGTTAAGACTTGAGAAGATGTTATTTTCTAATTCTATATAATGTATATAATCTATATAATCTATATATATATATATATATAAACCAAAATAGAAATGTAATATTACTATTATTGTTAACAGACACTCTACGTAGGTAGTTTTTTGCCATTATAGCAGTGACCATTGGAAAAAATTAAAGGACCGTACAATACAGAGAAGGCTAGATATAAGCATATTGGAAAATTTGTTGAAAACATACTTTTTATATGCGATTTTAAATGCGCGTTTATTTGCTCATTGCAGTAATAAAAAAAAAACGTTAACTCTCGTACTCAATAATTTAACCACACTAACCCCGCCTGTTCCGACGTAGAAACATAACTTATAGAATATACTTATTGAAGCATGAGCAAACATTTATTATTAATCACTGTGCAGGATAATACTGGTTAATATACATGTTTTATATTCGTTAACGGGCGAGTAAAGCCATTCGTTCTTGTTTATTAAAGTATACCGGATCACATTTTAAGTGCTCGAACAAATCATTCGACTGACAGTTATTATTTTTTATTTGCACTATTGAAATACGTCCACAGAAATTAAAAACTCCGAGTACTAGTGTCATTTGTTCTGTGTAATATACATTTATTTATGCACGATAAGTCACTTCAATAAACGGTTCTTGTAAATAATATAATTCCAGCAACAAATGCAAAGAAGGTATTAAAAGCAAAAGCTGAGGTATTCCTTCCGATATATTATTCACTTCATCTTTATAATCTGTTTCGGAATCGCCGTGCTGCAATAACATCAAATTTATTCATTGTAATTATTTTACCGGAACCGAATAGATTATTCCGGTACCGGTGAACAAAGTTCTCATTGCTGTTGACATTCAAATGCTCGTATTTGCGTCATTCGTAATTTCAAAACCCTGTGGTTTTTAAACAAATCATTAATATTATATTAAATACCGACGTATATGGTATATCTGCAGTTTTGGAAAATATCATAACAAAAGTATTCTGAATACTTTTCAAATCAACACCAAGTAATTAAAAAATATTCACTCAACATTTGAGGCAATCGTTACAAAGTTACATAATAAGTATGTTTCATTTTTTTTTTTCTTTTCATTGATTTGATGGTTGAATAATAAATGTGGAGAATACCCGTCCCAGTTATGACAGCAAAAAAAATCCAAAAATTTTTTAATGTATTTTTTACATAACTGGGGTTTGCATTTACAATATATAGATTTAACCTAACATAACCTAATAACTATGTATTATATACGTAATGTATTAGATAATATTGGCAACTGTTATGTTGTCTAGAATTTCAGATGAGTGACGATCGTTTTAAAAATATTTTTCTCGAAACAACATATATTTCTCTCGACAGAAGCTATAACTTGGACTTTGGTTATATAACACCATTATTATTATTATTATTATTATTATTATTATTATCGCTATTACATTACTCATCGTCATCTACTGCAGCAGTGCCATATTATTATTATTTTTTTTCAAATCCCCGTCTTAATATTTATTTAATTTCTCTCCACGTCCTACTACGTCTCGTTATGATTTTCGTTTGATAAACTCACGTATACCGAGTGTTTCTTTGCGGTTTTAAGAGCCTATAGCTAACATAAATTATTTTTTACGAAAAATCGATTTCCCAGATGTAAATCCTGAAAATGATGAAAAAGTGAAAAAGTATTATTCAATACGATTTTACATGAATAATTATATAATAATAATATTTAAACAGTAATCACTAACTACAGCTGCTTTGACCAGAACACTATTGGAATCAATGCAACCGGTGTTTAGTATTTTAGATAGACTTCATTATAAGTTATAACTTATAAGTTATAACTCAAAAAACTATAGCCCATTTTGTTTTTACACGGTAATGCGGAAACTTACTACTTAGACGCATTCGAAGCAATGAAAAGAGTTTAACGTTATTCAATCTTTAAAAATTAATACAAAACTACAGTAAATTTAATTTTTGATCCCATATCTCTATTACCGAATTTTTACAACCAATCGCGGTAATAAGAATGGAATCACGCTATGTCACTTACGTTGAGTTACATAATTTCTACTGCATTGTTTATTATATGACAGAAATATTAAAAAAATAAATAAATAAGGTCCGAGGAAAAAATGTATTTTAACATTTAAGTTTTATAGTTATTATATAATACTATAAAATATTTGAAAAGAATAGCTACAATATTAAAAAGAACCAGACACACAATAGTGACCTTTATTTTTTATTAACCTGTAACTGTAAGTTGTTACCACCTGATAGATAATGCAAATTTTGTTACGCCACTAGCCCTTCCTTTGAATCAGTGACCCTAGCTTGGCTCAACCAAACAAAATAATCTGGTACCACCACTAGTTGATGTGGCATCTCTTTGACCAATGGATAACTTTATTTTAATTTCTAATTTTTTTTATAACAAGTTACATATTTATAATATTTAATCAGATTGCACATATCATGTAATACTACAAATTTGAACACTTAATTTTGAAAAAAAAAACCTAACATGAATTACCATGATAGTAATAATAATAATAATTCCGCAGTCGTGTTTTATATGCACAAATGTTTCGGAGATCCGAAAACGAATATCGCAGTCAAATCTCGACAGTTGATCCTTTTCGTGACGAAATGAGACGTTTTCCATGCGGTCGTGGACATTTAGATGCGTGACATTGTTTGGACTTCAGACGTTTTGCCCTGAACCCGTCGCTTAGCCTGTATAGGATTTATTTATACAGCATCATACAGCATTATACATAGATACAACTATGTATGATGGTTTTAAATGCATTATTTGAAAACCATTGTTTCGGTCATTGGTATTTAATTTATATTAATGATCAGTCCGCACTCACACAAAATGTATAAATTAATTTAAACCCTGTACTAATGTGACGTCGTCATCGAAACAAATGCAATACTAAGTTATAAAGTTATAGATTAAGTATTTAATGTAATTTGTTTATTAGTCTAGGGCTCGGAAGTTGATGCAGTTTTCTTTTTTTTTGGAACGTTTTAGACGAGGCTCTTCTGGCTACAAATGTGTTTCATTAGCATATGAATCTGAATAACTAATTTTTATTTTACATTTTTTTTTTTGCATTTTTTGGTGTTTTTTACTTTATAAGTCATTTTCCCACATTTTAAGTCATTTTTACTGATTTTACACTAGTTCACTTCTTATCGTTTCTTGTCGAACATTATGCCGATAACTTATAACTTGGAAATTACCACGGATTAAAATTAGTATACAATGATTTTGATTTTTGAAATTTAAATTAAAATTTTTAAAGTCTTTTTTTGTCATTTCTATGTCATATTTTGATATATTGGTAAGCTTTGATAAATTAATATAGAATTTTATACTAAAATATTTAAAAAAAATGGTATTTTGTTAATTTAAAATAAATATTTGTAATTTTTTAGGACATTTTTTGTCATTTTTACATTATATTTGCATTTTTTTTTTTGTCATTTTTTAATATTTTTTAGGTCATCAACTTCACAGCCCTATTTATTATACTCGAATTTTCGCAAATGTTTGACGTTGGATGAACATCTGTGAACGTCGACGTTTTTGGTCTTGTTAAACAGACAAATCAAATTTAACGCAAATGGTTAATGCGTTATTATTTTATTTGTGTTAAAATTATATCTAATTTAAATGCATAGAAACGTAATTCTACAGATAATATAGTAAACATACGATAAATATGTAAATATTTAATATAATAATAATATTTATAATAATTTACTTTATTATGTTTTATTAATTATAAATTTATTATATTATTTAATATACATACAATAATAAATGTGAGTAGGATTTGTTAAGAACAAATACTCAATGTTTTTTACTAGATGGTTACTTCAAGATCTAGACTAAATATTAGTAAAGAGAAAATCAAAAATTTGTATCTTCAATCGATTTTGCATTCAATTTTCAATTAAAAAACATATAAATCACATCAAACTTTCAGCAGTTTTAACTACCCAAAAAGTGTTCAATAAAAAATTATATATAACATAAAATTTAAACATTCCTTAATAATTAATATTAAATATAATTTTTAAAACTTCGAATGACGATTAAAATTCATACATAATGAAATATAAAAATAACTAGAATACAATAACATCAATTGTAATGTGGGTAGAGTTTAACAAAATAATTTATTAATTGTATTACAGCAACATTAAATTCATAAGCACAACAGTTTTTTTGAACGGCTTATTAATAAAATAGTCATAAGCTAGTAAAGTTATGTTTTTGTGAAATCGTCCAAGACAGAGGTTTAAGCGTTTCTTAAACTGTGAGCCGTTAGTCAATTTTTGTGGGTCACAAACAAGTTTCAAAATTATAGAAATTCCAAGAAATGATATATGTCATATGTTTATTCTTATATTATTATAGGAATATAGTACCAAAAATTACAACGGAATTTAAAATTTTAATTCATAATAAATCGTATTTTTGTACGTGTGGGTTGTGATTTTGTGAAAGATTTCGGAATAAAATTGGATCGAGATTGAGAACGGTTTAAGGTTTAAGGTATTGTAAAGTTTCAGTGACGCTGTAGATTGAAGACTATATTTTGTTGCTACGAATGCTACGATACAGGATAAACAGAATGAACAAAAGTCGAAGAATACCAACCGATATCAAAATAGAGAAACGTAATAGAGAAAGGTAGAAATTTGAAAAATAAAGCGAGTTTCGCTGAGTTACATCCATTGCTATGAAAAGGTATGGCTAATTAATTTTAATTATTTTCGATTTTATTTATCGATATTATAATGTCACAATAGTTTGTATTACAATTTATAGACTTTTCCACATTAAAGAATTTTGTATGAGTATAGTGAATATACTAAAATCTAAATAGTATAGAGTTTCCTGAAACCGACATGACTTGCTGAGCATAGGCGGACACTTGGTTGAATTTTTTTTTGGGGGGGGGCTATAATAACTGAATGTAAAATAAGCCGCGGGGCTTCGCCCCCACACCTCCTTCCCATGCACAGATAAAACTTATTATTATTTAAAATATAGATATGTTTAATTTGTATTAAAAAAAAAAAAAAAACACTAAATGATGTATATTTAAAAATAATTATTATTTTATTTTAATAATAAATATCTATTTGTATCAGCAAAAATATTCAAAATATCATCGCTTTTTATATTTTTCGATTCATCTTTTTCAATATATAATATGGAAAGATCGCTGAACCTATCCTGAATCAACGATGTCCTTGGCCAAGTTTTTATTTTTTTCATCGCACTGAAACTTCTTTCGCAAGTAGCCGAACTAATTGGCATGGTTAATGCTATTGTAAATAGTTTTTGCAAATTAGGAAATGTTGTTTGGCTTTCTGACAAAACTCTTATAAAATCTTCTATTTTTATATTAACATCAGAACCAATATTTTAATAGCTATACCACCCGGCACACGGCATTCCGATAAATGATAACACGTCGTCTATCGGATATCCACGTGACCGCGTGTTCGTAAATTAAATGAATTCGATTGGTCGTTGCTAACGACTCGTTGATGGCACTGGATTTGATTGTTCTCATTTAACTTATTTTACGATTTTCAAAAAAACGAAGAGATAATTATAAAAATAACGAATAATATTTCTAACATAGTTTAGTTTTATGGAGGCTATTAAAATATTTGGGGGGCTAAGCTCCTCCAAGCCCCCCCCCCCGATGTCCGATGTCCGTCTATGTTGCTGAGATGTATACACAAAATGTTGTAAAATTCAATTCGTAACTAACACCATGTAAATTTTAAATACAAGGCTTATATTATGTAAATCCAAACACGTAATGCAGACGGATTTCAACCTTTTAAGCATAATATATTTTCCTGTATAGTTAAAAGCGTTGTCGCATACTATATGAATACGTACAGACAAAAGTTATAAATTGTCATATTATATACATATATATACGTTATATAATATTACGCGTCAACAACTACTGTAAACCATGCCGAAAACTGTCCGAAGATATTATGTTTTCCACTAAACATTTTGTTCTATTTACGACAGTATCTCTGGTAACGATGAGACTACGTCCGATCTCTAATTTGTCGTACACACGAGCCAATATGTAATACTTACTATACCGGTGGCCGACACGTTTCTGGAAAGCTTATCGGTTTTGACGTAATTCGTAAGAATTATACATTATCATACAATTTCGGCTAATCAACATAATATCACAGGAGCACATAATATTATATTGTCGTTTGAGTGGTCCAACATTATTATTATTTATATTATACTACAATAACATAAAGTACATGCATAACTTCGGTCGTGATATCTAAATCTGTAAGTCAATGAGTCATTTAACTAAGTTCTATACTATATGCCTTGCTCTTTAATAATGAAATATTGCAAGTGACCGGCAAAGTTTTGAATTCAGAAAGTTCTTAACCACCTAGGAACTGTAAAGAACACTAAAGCTATAATAAATATATATATATATATATATATATGTATGAACACTATAAACATATTAATAACATCTCCTAAGATAATGAAAATAGTTAAATTCTATTTTTATTTTTTTACGACTTGGTCAGGAATAGGGTCTACAAATTAAACTATTTAAATTATCATTTTTAAATTATAAATATTTTATAAAAAAAATATTTACTTTATTATTTTCGAAAAATTTGAAAAGTACAATTTTATTAGTAAAACATTGGGTTGAATTTTAATTTTACATTATCTTATTTTTTGATAATTTCAGACCACTATTATGGTGTTAAATAAAAAATATTTATTATACTATATTTTTTCTGTAAACTAAAAAAAAATTAAAATCTATGAAGTTATAATAAATTTAAAACTTGAATCGTCAACATTTTCAGAATAAAAAGCTCCAGAACATTGTTTTTCATAAATATACTCAACTGCAAACTATATACCGTAACACCCATGTATATTTTGTTGAAACTTCGCCATTCGACACGACCATTTTATCAGTACATGGTGAATAATTTACGCTCTTGTGCGTTAAAATTTCATTTGATATCGGTAAGTATTTCATCGTGAATTTTTCAAGTGACAGAAACCCAACTTTTCGCAGATAAAAACGTTGAAATGTGCAGTAGTAGGTACTGTAGTTAATTAAATAACGACCACCACTATACATCGTAAATTATACGACACGTATTATCACTTTACTAGTAAAAATTTACTTAGTAATATCCCAATACTATTTTTAATCTTCTCATATTTCAAGCTTCGAGCTTTATCGACCGACCTCGGCGTTGTATACGAAATCCCAGGGCTTAACACGTGTTGTTGCAAACAACAAATATATAATATAATATAATATTATAAATTTAAAATACGGCTAAACAATATTCAAATTATTCGTGGAATTAATTGTGACTTGGTTCACTTTAGTGTGTTATTTCGGAACGTGTTAGATTTGTCTTCGCGCAGCTTTCTGGCTACTAAATCAACGATAACGAACTCACTGGTGAAACCGTATATGTTCATAATATTATATATATATATATATATATATATATATATATATATATATTCAAATCTAGTTACCGGAGTGGTTCTGAGTGGCAGTTGCCGCGGTAATGGTGGTGGTGGTGGGGTAGGTGTAATATAGAATCGATTAAATTTATACTGATCCCCGTGAGTAACCTATGACACGCAGTAAACCGTGCTATTTAGGCGTATAAACTGAAAACGTTTGGCTTAGTGACCCGTTGTCTTCATGTACCGCATACCAATACCATTATAATAATGCATTATCTCCGGTGGGAAGAAAGCCGTGTGCAACGATGATATATCGGTCGATTTCTGTTTGAATGATTCGGAATAACATCGCACTCCGTTATAGTATCAAAAGGATATTATATAATTCATCGCTGCCCTTGTTTTTTTTTTTTTTATTCGGTGCAAGGTTAAGGTTTCTATACACTCGGTGATAGTAATGGATTTTGTTTTGCTCTTCCTACGGAACTGCTTTTTACGTGTCCAATATATATTGTTTTATTGTGTTCGTATGTTATTGCACTGTGCATACGAATTTTTATTTATACGTTGAGCCCCGCACGACTGCAGTGTGATTACTATATTATTCACTTCGTATATGAATAATCAGTGATGTTCCCATCGATTTTGTTGAGAGTATACCGCACGCTGCCCACACGAGTCTCTCGTATCTTTTGATAAAATGTATATATAAACAATAATTATCGTTAAATCGATTTCGTTATATTATATTTTATATTTTTTCGCGAACTGCTTGGAAGTATACGCAAGTATACCCATGAATTTCCAAAATAAACTTATATGGCGTATACGTAGTAGGTATACCCTATGGCAGGGATCGCCCAACCTTTTTAAACAAGTGAGTTACACTCGGAATTTTAAGTCCCCGGTGATCGATATTCAAAATAATTTAGGTCTTTAGGTAGAGATTTGTTTGATGAGCAAAATAAAAAAAAAAGGTCTTAGCTCCAAAGAATAATAATTTATTGTTTCTTCATAATAATAATAATAATATAATATAAGTACACATTATCCGATTATTTATCACGCGATCGACCAATAATGGTAAAATTATTTTTTATAATAACGATCGATCTATATGCCTAGAAAGATCGACTAGCCGATCGCGATCTATTGGTTGGCGACCCCTGTCCTATGGGAACACCACTGATTATTATAAGATAATATAATATTATAGAACAATATCGGACTACGATTATTCCGCATGTTGTTAACGTATTTTAACGCGTGCGCGCAATGTTTCCAAATACGGAGTTTCCGGGAAAATTGCACTATGCACGCCGAGATGATAATATATAGGTACTGCAGCCCATGCAGCCCCGTCCGCTACGGACTACAGATCAGATCCGTAGTTAACTCGAATTCATAACGTCAAATGTAATATAATATTATACTAATAAATTTTATTTCTATACAAAAACTTTTCCAAACCGTTTACCTGTTCATCTTATATACTTCAATGTATCAATAATCTGATGTACAACAGAAATTTTTTTAATTTTGTATAAATTAAATTATCCGAAAAATTGTAGGATACAAAATATTACCTTTCTCACAATATTTGTTTTCCGATTAGATAGATACTCAATTACGTAATATAAGTATATTAAATCAAAATTTCAAAATCTAAAAAAAAAAAATGTAATGTTACTTACTCTATATTTTAAATATCGTAAAAAAAAGAAAACTTTCAAGATACAATAGAGTCTTACGGTAATATTGTATTAATATTATTAATTATAAGTTGTTCTCTTTTTGTTTGATAAGGTAATTTTTATTCCATCCAAATTTGAAAATTTAATAATGATTAATGAATAACTCTAATATACATAATTACATTCTTGTGCGTAGTGTATACCTAGTACTTACATCACATATTTTTCAGTAGGTATAGTAATAGTTTATAAATAGTCGATTTAAATAAAATATAATATCATTATAAAACCCAAGAACGTTCACTTTTTTAAAAAATATACATTATTCCCATCTAATTATAACGTTCTTGAAATATTAAAAATCAACCGCGTACAAATAATGGTCATTTTTAACAGGACCACAATAATTAATCAGGAAAGACAATCGACGTAAATCTGAAATTAAATTAAATGATCAAACGATCACGCTTATTGTTATTTATAAAACTATCGCACACTTTCACTAAGCTCGGTGTGAATACTAAATAGACCTCACGTTTTCGTTGCGTTGTAATTATAATTCCGTATAATATTTGAGTTCTTGGAGTTTTTACTCATAATAATATAGTGATAACAGAAATAATTATAATTTTCAAAAAATGTGTATTATCACATAGAGTTGTGTAACGAAGAGCGTTACTACTACCGTAAAAGCCAATAATTATATCGACATTTTTTCCCGTTTTTCACGTCCGCCACACCGCGGTGTCGATTTTTCCGTTTTTATATTATTATATGGTACTGCTATTATAATATGATTATAATTACCTGTATCAAACTCCCACCACCTATCATTTCAGTACCGCAAATCACAATTGACGTTTCTCTCAGTTATCTCAGTTATCACTTTAAGAATTGAGCAACGGAGCATTTTTATTGGAAGGGATTGCAACGTATGTTTTATGGATGTACAATGCGTTAAAAATAATTACTACTTTGATGTAATATTATATACTCCGGTACGATCACTATGTTTCACAACCCAATTCGAAACTATCTGTATACCTCTATAGCTAGTCGTCTACACGAAGCTCACATAGACATTATATACGGTGGTTAACTTTTAAGGCTCGTATAACCACGATCCATTGACTTAAGTAGCAATTTGTTTTTGATACAATAAGTACCTACCCGCATAAATACCTATCGTATATGTATAATAAAAATTTTAATATATTGAACGTTTCAACGATTCGCTTTTTTTTCTCTCTACATTTGTTCAACGCTGTACTATTCAAGTTAACATAAATTTTTATTGAAAACGTCCGTTTTACTTCATTAGTCTCATTCTTTTATGATGTATTATATCATATTGTCGTCGATTGCAATAAAATAACATAATGCCACATGATAATATTATTACAAGTATTTTCAAGTGTTGTAAGACACAAATGCGAAAATGTATTCATGTAGCGTATATCGATTGCGCCGAATATTTTTATATATCGATTCTGCCAGCTATCAATTCGGCCGAAAATATATAATATACATGTAACATCACTATATACACATTACATTAAATATATACTTAATATAATATATATTAACCATATCTAGCACGACGGTAGAGTGGCACGAAGCTATATAAGTAAAAGAACATAGACATTTTACAGGATAAATAAATAATAATATATATAATATAAGTTTTAAGTATGATATAAATATATTTTATACATTCTTAAATCGGCGATTTGTGTACAATATCAGTGACGGGGAAAAAGATAGTTACAATTTAATAAAAATCCTAATAAAACTTGTAATTTTATTATACCAATGATAATATACCAATCTTAATTACATTAAAATAATCAAAAAGAGTTCACAGCTGAGCTAATAATAAAATTTGTCGAAATCACCGAAAATGGATGTCTGTTCGAAACAATATTATGTATTTACAAAATCCAAAAATATTTAATCCGAACGATATTTTAATAGGAGTGCGTTATTGTTACGGATCGTTTCGTAAACAAAAGTATTATAGGTAATATAATTCAATATTATAATTACAATAAAAATAAAAATGCACTATACAAACATTTGACAAAACATTCTGAACAATTTTTTCCTGGAGGAAGAAGGTCTAAAATATGCTTGGTAATTTTAGCTAATAATGAGTTTTAAGATAAGTTATAAATGTTATCTTTTAATTCAAAATGTATCCAAATTTATTAATTTTAATAAATACTCGTACATAATTAAATAAGACAAGTAAAATAATAAAATAAAATTACGACAATAAAGTTTAAAATGTTTAAATTAATAATATAATCCTACTTTTTAAAATCCAAACTGGTGTACAACTTCTTCTAGATCAACCACTATATTTTTATGAACACTTAATACAACTAGGCCAGTTAATATTTACTATCCAGTTGAATTGATTAAAATCTTCTTAACTGGTTTTAATAATGAAAAAATTTGCTTTGGAGTTGCTGTTATAAATATTTGGAAAGAGTTGAGGATTATAGTAATATAATGATTTTAGAGCATTTTGGGCGATTAATATCCACATAGGCAATCCATTTTACTTACCACAGTTTCAGTTTGGAAGGAAATAAATCAATATTAAAAAACTGATCTCATAGACCACCACTCAGATACGAACTTGGTTCTAATGTCTATGGTAGGTTGTAGATATATACATTGTACATAGTGACTTGCGAAGCTCTGATGTTCATAATACATGGACGTGGTTCTAAAGCCACACTCTCGATACATCCTGTATATACACGATACACGATAATACAATGGTACGTACATTAAATGTACTTTACCACGTGTATTAGTAGTTAGTGTTCAAAATCAATGTGACATAATAAATTTAACCGTGAACTAAATAGCAACAAAGTCAATACGTTAACAAATCTCAAGTAGTATATTATATTGTGTGTATAAATAAATTAACTTCAATTGATGACGAGTTAAATGGGTTCACATAATGCATGTGTGTAATACATTGTTACTATGCCTATAATAGTTTGTTTGAAAAGCATTAGTTATTAAAAATTAAATTACACGTTAAAATGTGTTAACACTTATACAATAAAACTACTATACGTACGAATAATATTTTTGAAATACTTTTTTTAATATTTGTAATTGTTTTTAAGTCTATACGTGAAGATTTTTCAGTTTATGAAATGTGAAATATATTATTATTAATATAGTGCTGTTGATAGTGCAAAAAAGGTTGAATTTGTACTGTAAATTCAACTTTGTACTATATCCTATATATAAGAGATATCTGACTATTTCTTAATTGGATTAGGACCTTATTCAAAAATAATAAACCTTACACGTGGAGAAACAATCACAGTCAAATACATAATCTGCCATTGCCAAATCTACAGGAACATCAGAGACAATCTTGATCTAGCTGTCAAACTCCACAAAGCACTGATCCGATTAACATCATAAAAATTATCAACTTCCCAAAAGCAACAAAACTATACCACCTAATCTGAATACCCTAAGAATAATATTGTAAGATATTATATACATATTTGATTTCTCCCACCTTTTAACTATATATAATATAAAAACATCCTTATACTCCCGGATTGCAAAATTCCAAGAGCCAATCAATCTTTGTGGTTATGCCTTTAATATAATAAAAATAATAATTATAGTAATCGTAATATATTCCTAACACTTGAAAATGAACAATACACCATTTCATAAATAAACATTTTTAAATAATTTTAATGACATTTGTTAGCAAAAAAATTTACATTGCCTATTTTAGCTCTCCGAAATTGAAATACTCGTACTGCACCGTCACGTAATATAATATTTACGTAGGCGTGGTGAAAACTTCGTTAACACGCTAACCGCGGTAAAACGTGTATTTTTGAATAAAGTATAGGTTGGTTTAGTGTGAAATTATTATAAGTATTCAAATTTACAAAGAGACCAAAACGTGCGTATTATGTAAATGTGACGTATCCTACAGCAGGTACCACAATAGACGCAGCACTAAGGGAGTGCGCTCTTTCCACAGTATCTGGTTTTAGTATCAAATGTAAGTTACACACAAGTCTGCAACAACATAAAAGAGCTATTACATTCGTGTAACAACATAACGTGAATAAAGTACATTATCCTTATGAAAATGCTTACAAAACATCAGCAATGTCCGTTCAATTCAACATCGACCTTTGTGAAACATAATTTTTTAACTCATATATATATATATGTAAATATTTATGAGTATATTAAGACTTTATGCAAATAGCATATAGTAAAAAAACCTTTAGATAATTAAAAAATTAAACCCAAGAGCAAAAATCACGATTATTCAGAATTTTGTGAATATTATTCCTCGTTTATGTGTTTGTATGGATATTTTAAAATTACAATAATATTTCTTTCTTTCGTTCAAAATCTCCAATCTTTGGAACACCTCATATTTTTTAATATAATAAGTTTTACTTAATCTTATTTATACACTTATTCTGTTGAATGCAAGGTTACACTTTTTTCTGACAACTATTTTTGATATAAAGTCATTAACTCAAAGATGAACTATAAATATATTGATTATAATATAGTATAAGCCATACTTTATTTATTTGTTGGAAAAATATTATACAAAAAGAACCGGATGGACCCCAGTTGGGTGTGGAGTGAACCTCGTTCATAGGATAAGTCATTACAATGGATTTGTTAAATTTGAACGCAATGATAGGTATTATTGTATACAAATAACGGTTCTGAAGGGAGATGATATGTTGGTCTATAATAGGTAAATTATATAATAACATATTATGTTATATTTTAATTGAAATGTTATGTCAATACTTGCATTTTAATCGCTTATCAAAATAATTAAGTCAATGGATTTGAATAATTCTGTAATGACAGTAAAAACACTTTCTCTGGAATCTTCTATTAAATTTTCATGTATTTTGTACCAGTCAATTTTTTTTTTATTAACAATTATAAAAAAAAAAAATGACTTAAAAGAAATGCCCATCTTAACAACTGGTAGTCCGGAAGAAATTGTTTTATAATTATTTGAAGAATAACTTATGGATAACCCAGTATCAAAATTTTGAACCTTAAGTTTAAATAGAAAAAATGTTTTTTTATGAACTTTTAACTACAAAATAATATGCAAATTATCGCGGTTTTGACATATTTCATACATATTTGGACTTTATGGACTTATAAAAAAAAAAAAATAACGTAGAACGATTTTCAATTTATTTTAGTTGCAATAATTATAATTTATTGTAAACCTTTTATTAAATTGTTAAGAAATTTTTGACATCCAAATTTCTTTCATCGATATTTCAAAAAAAAAAAAAACTTAGAAAAATTGAAAATTGAAATTGTTTATAAATAGGTCAAAAAATTTCAAAATACTTTGAAAACATAATTATGTGTATAAAAAACGCTAATATGAACGTTTGGTGAAAATTTCAAGTATTTGCGTTTTTTGGTTTTGAGTTAGAAAATTTAAAAAAAATATATCTCCTCAAAACGTGGTTTTGCGTAACAATTTTCCGTTTTTTCGTAATTTTTTTATGGTTTTTTTTGAAGCTGTTGAAAATATTAAAAAAGTTTGATTTTTGACTAACCAAAATACCATCTACATTCACTTTCTTTTCAAAAAAGTTGCTAGTTAAAGCGTTTTTATTGCCGAAAAAAAAAAACATAATTTTAAAACCAATAGATTCCATTATACCATTCCAAATTTCAAAAAAGACAAAAATAAAGTTTTAAAAATTAATGATAAATGAACAGCTGTGTGATGGTTATTTGTTACTTGTGGCAATGAGTTTTGATAAATAATATTTATGATGAATAT
Source organism: Chaitophorus viminalis (assembly GCA_025469195.1). Lineage (NCBI taxonomy): Eukaryota > Metazoa > Arthropoda > Insecta > Hemiptera > Aphididae > Chaitophorus > Chaitophorus viminalis. Next base: position 213,298 of record JAIPRK010000152.1, on the reverse strand, counting down.
ATGGATATTCGAAATTATATTAAATTTAATTAAAGTATTTCGATGTAGACTTTAAATTAATAATTTAATATTACAGGAAAGTTATGATTATATCCTGTACACCTGTACAACTATGCCTACTACTTATATGGCTATATTTATATATTTCAATTTTCAAACAATCACATTTTGACAGCTGTTATTTGATGCTTAAATTTCTGCTACGTAAAATTCTAGAATTTATAATCATTTTTGTAAAATTTCCCAAAATGAAATTTATCTTTTCTTTCCTCATCTTTTCCATGTCCTAATCCACTTCACAAGAAACCACTATCCAATTCCCATTTCAACACATCTTACTTCTTGCTGCAATAACCAACCACTTCATAGGTTGTTATACGCCATGTTAACTTTAATCCTGGATTTCTTCATCTATCTACATTTTATGTAATTACTAATTGCTGATAAGGCGTTTAACTAAAAAAAAAAAAAAAAAAAATGAGAAACATTTGGAAACACTAGGTTCAATGCTATGACAAATGAATGGATTTGAACTACAATTAAAATAATTGATTTAAATATAAATATGTATTACAAATACAACTTTTTTATACGACAACTGGTTGTTTTCTAATAATTAAATTTATTGGACACTGTAGGTTTATTCCCATTTAGTCCTGCTATTTACATTTATTGTTATTGTTCTAAGCGTATAGAAAAAGTATAAGTATGGAAGCTGTTCTGATATAATAATAATAATAATAATAATAATAATATTTTATTGATACCAAATTATTATAGTTACGACATTTTATAAATAGATAAATGTATTGATACTTTTGGTTCTCTTTTCTAAAGCAAAACTTGTGCAGAAAAAAGACAGTCGAAATACAAGTCGTTAATAATTATAAGAAAATGAAGAATAACAAAATAGAGAATACAAAAGAACAATATACATAAAGATTATAAAATATAATTAATATCTATACTTAAATGATTCGATTACCTACTTGCACTTATAGTAAAAATGTCAGTACAACATAAGTATGCAATTTATATAATTGATTGATTTTTAGTTTGAAGTGCGTAGGCACAAAAATGTATTGACTTGTTAAAAGTACGCATTAATTCGATTCTGAGCGACGCCGGGAGCAGATTATATTGATTTTACAATAAAGCATTTTTTTTTTCATCTTATTACTACACATTTTACAGTGGAGACGAAAATGTCACGCAGCCTTACTGCGAATCATAAAGCGAACACGTGCGGTATTCTAGATAGATTATTTTTTGATCATTTCCAATTAATTTGTATCGAAAAAAACCCTATCTCTCATAGAAAAAACTGTGAAACTGTCATTCACGGAAATAACAATTTTAGTTTTCATTCGTGTAATAATTACATAAAACTAATTGGATATTGTGTAAAAAAAAACTTCAAATAAAATTGTCATTGAACTTTATTTATTGAAATCATTATTATATACGGTTAAAACTCACAAGGCAATGCAATTATTCATACGCAGGATTTTCTATGCCAGTGAAACAATCAATTTTTTTTTTTAAATATACAAATTATAATTTATTAAAAATTTATGAATATTTCAATTAATATCGTTAAAATCAAAATTTAAGTTGTAAAAATAATACTACATATAAGAAATTTATTAATATTATCTGTAATGGATTTGTAATTATTTTTGATAAATTTTCTAGGTATACATTTTACAATTTATAATATTTTAAGAGAATTAACCATAAAACAATTCTATTTTTATAAGGTAAATCATTTTGCACAATAATTTTAAGAATTTTTAATATTCTTTGTCTTATAAATTAAATGTCTATGAACCTTTAATGCAATATACTTAATTGAACCATACATTATTAAATTATTCCACTATTAAATGTAATAATATCCAACTATGTACGAATATATATCTGAGTCATTTATATATCCAACATAAATTTTAATGTTCATATATGTTAAATTCTTAGTATACTTCAATAGTTTAGTACTTGACTTAATATATCTTTATGTTCATTGGTATGTGTAAAATAACTATTACTTTGATAGTTATTATTCTTATTATTGAAGTTATTTATTGAAATAAGTCCATCACTAAATTAAGATGTTTTGAATATCACATGATTTTTGTGTCTTGGGAAGAATATTAGTACTCGGTATAAACATATTTATGTATTTTTAGTTGCTGCTTCAATAAGAACTAATTTGTTAAGCTTTTAAAATATAGAACATTTCACCGTATTTGTTTTTTTTTTTTTAAAAAAAAATTTCTTTACAGAAGGTAAAAAAAAAGATTATCACATGTTACGAACCACCGTCACGGATCGTCCATTTTGTATTTAGCTGTAAAATTTAACGACGATATGAGTTTGAACCATTACTGTACGTATGGCACCTCATTTTTCGATTTTGCGATTTTACACTTATGTAGGTGGCAGAGGCATTTTTAGGACTTTTTATTGGGGAGGAAGGGATATGAAAATGTATTAAAAAGTGAGCCGTGGAAGCTATGCCCCTTATGCCTTTTTTTTTATTTAAAACAACATACATTAAATTATAACATATTATATTTTTTTTACAAAATTATATCAATTTTCCTTGATTTTTGAGTATGTGGATACATCAATACGTACTCCTAACTTCAGATATTGATCTCTCTTAAAAAGTTATCAGTCGTTTCATACATGAAAATTGTAGATAATGACAACAAATCAAATAAATGTTTATTGATCATATTTCAGTTTTTGATTATTATCATTTAATATCACTTAAACAGGAAACTTCATATAATAACCTAAAAACAAGCCATGGAGGATCCATCCCACACTCACTCATACACGGCTTTGTTGCGGCGTCAACCGTCAACCCAACATGTGGATCGGATTGACATTGATTTGCTCCATAATAAATAACCGGCCCCAGGCCGTGATAACGTAATCAGCACACTCGTACGATGAGGACTTCATATTTTCTTCTTTTAAAATGTATTTTTATTTACTTTTAACGTGTCCTATATAATTCATTATTATTAATAAGTAGTATATTATGTAATATTATTAATTCTTTTATGGAATTCATAAAACATTACGACACAAAGTCATCAACAAACATTAGGTAATAATTAAAAGTAAAGAATGAAGACGACGCCTGATCGTCACGAGTGTAATGTTATCAATATTTACGTGGTTGGGTAGGCCACGATATCTGAAATATATGCAGGTGTGTGAACGTGTTAAATCGAGGTTACAAAAATTTGTTTAGAAAAGTTTATAATATGCACTCGCTAACACGAGTAAATCGATTATTATACTTTTACTAGTTAGTTAACACAGAGTAAATTAAAATGAATGGTTTAACTTTGGATCACGATACGGATTTCAGTAATAAAATTTCGACCTTTCATCGTGTTAGCACTATACAAATAATATCACAACTTAGACAGTATACATGTACGTGTACGTAGTGTAATTGGTCAATACCATGATCCGCCATGTTGTGGGTCGATTTCTGTCGGGAGAACCAGTTTTTATGCATTTTTTATTTTATTTTATACACACCTAATATTATATCGGTTGAATGACTGGAAGGAGTTTCTTTTCATCCACGCATACTCGCAACACAAATAGTTTTTCTTTTATTTATTTATAAACAAGTCGCATTCGTGCATTAGAACCTCGTCAACGGGTATTACATAATTATATTAGGTATAATTTAACATACAGATATGATATACAACTATTTCGGAATCAAGATGTCTTCAAATTTTCGATAGATGTAAAAAAATCATTAAGACTAACGTAGAAAAATAAAACAGAAAAAAAAAGAATGATAACAGGAGATTACTATTACTCTCCGGGGTAGCTGATTATTGTATTGCATGCATGTCACGACTATAACTGTAATAATATATTAATATAGTGTCAGCTAGTGTGCACATTTCTCGAGAGCGTTGTAATTACTTATTTCCGTATAGTCGTATAGAATACAACAGTGAACGTAGTTTTGATACAATAATAAATTGTACAAACAAATTGATTATTACTTGTTGTGCAACCTCATTATATTCTGAATGCATGTTAAACAAAAACTGATTATTTCTGTACTCGAGTACCTATGAATATTTATTTAAAAAAAAAAAACCTAGTTAAAAGGATACAAACGATGTTTTTATTACGGTTGTTATAGTATGTTGTATGATGAAATGAATTGAACCCATAATAACAATATTGGTATGCAATATCAATATCATTGCTATTTGTTGTTTTATTAAATTTACCGAAAAAAAAGAGTTCTTTTAAAGTAAGTATTCAGTAGATACCAAAAAATATCATTAGTTATTATCACGAATGTACTAAATCTGCAAATAATTGTTTATCGTATTGTCCAAGAAAAAAAATATTATTTTTATTTGTAAAATATTACTTGATCACGGTCGTACCTACGGAAAATATTGATTATCATATTATAACTTGTATACGTATTACATATGGACACAATCTTAGGTATCATTGCATATTATAAAAAATGATTCTTAACGAAGATGATTAAAGATTTCTAGAATAACTATATATATATATATTATAAATGCCTATATGTATTTCAATAATAATTTAAAGAAAATGCCAATTTAAACAACTGGTAAAAGTTTCAAGTTTCTATGACTTTTAATTTTTTAAAATCATTTGAGGATAAATCTTTATTTTATGCAATTTTGTAAAAATTTAAATTTCAGACGTTCATAAAAAAAAATTTTTGAGTCCCATAAAAAGTTTTTTTTAGTTACTTGAAAAAAAATTATGGATAATATTATTATAATTTTGAACCTTAAGTATAAATATTAAGAACATGATGAATTTTCAACTATAAAATAACTTGCAAATTATTGCGATTTTAACATATTTCATAAAAATTTGAACTTAAAGGGCTAATAAAAAAAATTTGTGAATCACGATTTCGTTTATTTTTAATTGCGATAAGTAAAACTTGTAATAAACCTTGTATTAAATTTTCAAGATTTTTGAAAAATCAAATTTTATTTATTAATACTTCAAAAAAATAAAATAATTGGAAAAGTTGAATAAGTATAATCTATAAATAAGTAGGTAAAAAAATTCAAAATACGTCGAAGACTTAACCATACATAAAGAATGCTAGAATAAACATTTGCTGAAAATTTAAAGTATTTACAGTTTTTAAAGATTTTAAAAAAATTTATTTTGTCAAAAAGTGGTATTACGTAAAATCCCCTGTTTTTTCGAGATTTTTTTATGGTTTTTATACTTTTGAAAAATATTGAAAAAGTTTGATTTTTGACTTGCCCTCGTACCATCTTCATTCACTTTTCTTTCAGAAAATTTGCTTTTTAAGATAATTGAAGTATTTTTACTGCTAAAAAAGATGTCGTCAGACACACGCAAAAAAAAAGAATTGGATGGTTCATAGATTACTGATTTCATGAATTGGTCAAGCTTTATTCAACTGAAAAAATTTTATGAATTCGGCAACACATTTTCCAAACAATAAATTGGCCAAGGAGTATTCAAAAATTATTATTTAACCAACGGATAGGTTATGTATAGTGTATAATACTATACTACATAATAATTACGTTATGTATGCATACGCAATTAACAAGACTTGGTAAAAAATAATGCATAGCAACTGGCAAGTTAAATAAATTTTGAATGTTTAAATAGCTGTCTTCAAATCATACATGTCTACCAAATAGGCCATTCAATAAAAGTTAAATACGAGTATTGTATAAATTATTTTCTTTATAGGAAAGTTTATTATAGAAGCATTAACTACGATCAGTGGTGGTTTTGCGGGGGGGGGGGTCCAGGGGGTCTGGACCCCCCCCAGATCCCGAGTTTGGACTGTGATACATTATTCGCTCGGGCTGTTTGGGTTTTGACGGTATTTTTTTTATAGCTACTTATTACGATTTTTATATGCGGAAATAGGTACGTAGGTACGCTTATACCTACACAATTCTGGTGATTTCATCTTTATTATTTCGTATATTAGAACGTCAGCTACAGCTATTTAAGTAAATACCATATTTTCCCTGAAATTATGACGTTAACGACTACGATCTATTATTTGTGATAATAATAGCGGTCGGCCTTTCGAAGAACGTAAGTACATTAGCATTTAGCATTGCGATAGTTGATAAATTGACAATCACTTTTCAGCCGTCGCGCCTTTCGAACCCGAACGTCTATTCAGATTAGTATAGAGTTTATAATAATTATTTTAAATCGTTTTCATTCTTAATTTACAAAGATTTTATCCATATCATTTGACTCATAATATGTAATTAATTTAAAATGTATTCTAAGTAAATGATTTTGTATCGTGAATGTAATTTTTAATTTGTCTTTATATTAATTATTTTCAAATTTCAAAGAACATGTTCAAAGAAAATGTTAAGTTTATGTCAACAATTATAATTAATAAATTATAATAAGGTTTCTTTCATTTAACTAACGATAGCAAGTAGCAATAGACGGTAGTATAATATTATGTATATTGTCGAAGCGTGTGCGTATGCTGTGTAGCAGTGGCGTGGCGTGCATATAAGCAGTGTAAGCGTTGCTTACACTTTAAGTTGTAAAAATGAAAATTCAATTAAAGCTACGATCGAGTTATAATAATTTAAAATTATAAATTACATTTTGTTGTTACTTGATGATATTAGATGGTGTTATTTGTATATAATAATATAATATATTATTATTGTTACTGTGGGAGATCTAAAAATAAAATCGTTGGTTTCGGGCGACGCGCGTCGGGAGATAAGCCGAGAATACTAGGTAAAATGTTCCTCGAACCTCCATGACAGTCGACAGCAAACGACAGTTCTTTGTACAATTGATGTACAATGTATTTTCTATACAATTTAAGAAAGATGACGTATGTGTAAGCAATTCCAATTCCCTTTCCTATTTTGTATATAAGTCTATTACAGTTTATAGTATAATAGCAATTTAAAATTACTTATATTATTCGTTGTTTATTTTGAGTATTATTAACTAGCCATTTTTAAGGCATATATTAAATTTAAACCCACGCTACGTCACTGATTGGTATATTGAATAATATATAAATGGTTAGTCACCGACCAACGTGTAATGGGTATTATTAATAATTATATTTTTTTTATTTTGTTAGATCAGTGTTTAATTATATAAGATTACTTAAAAATTTAAAATTAACGGCTGACGAAGTTTTGGACGAATAAATAAAAAAAAAATTGATTTTGTGTTGTAATAGTTAAAATGCATTTTTTTTATGTAAGAATTAAATTTTATTTAGTAATTATTCATGGGTTAAACTTTTTTGTCTTAATTTATTATGAGATAATGTTAAAGGACCCCCCCCCAGAAAAAATTTAGAAAACCGCCACTGACTACGATAATCGGTGATGACGATATTATGGAGCATATACTGTTATACGGGTCTCATCGGTATAATATAACTAATTTTATGATAGTTTTATGAATTAAACTACTAAACAATTGATATTTTGATTGTATTAATAATAATTTGCCTACGGGCCCCGGATCCGACTGAAAATTTATGACGTTCAGTCAGTTCGATATTCCTGATAATTTGACGTGCCAGAGCGTAAAGTTTGTTTGATATTACCTACATATTATTATTATCATCATTTAAAAATTTATAAATTCTAATATTCCAGTTTCTTTTTTTTTTAATTGGCTAAGTAGTATACCTACATGTATAAATTATCAAAAAAAAAATAAGATGTAGCCAAAGTCTGTTGATAATATTATTTATATTTTTTTTGTTGGTAATATCAATGTGTCTTAGTGATTCCTCGTCATCCGCAATTTTATGTCCTTACAGTTGCCGAATACGTGAATAATTGTCATGAGTGTCATTCACAGAGTCATGAAACCATCAATTTCACGGATTTGGCGAAATATATATATATATATATATATATATATATATATATATGTATATGTCGCATCCATATCGCGTTATTGTACGTTTCACGAAATGGACAACGTTTGCATCCATTTCACGAAATGGAACCATGATTTCTAGAATTAAAGTAATTACACAATATGGATAATATTTCGTGAAATGGATACCTAAACCGTCATCAACGGAACTTGTTCCGTCATTTGGATGTCCGAACAGCGAAAATTAAAAAAGCTTAAAAAATCTATAAGAACGATTTGTTCTATCATAAACGACAGTCACAATATTATATTTAGGTATCTATTTTATAAGCTGTTTATCAGTTTTTGTTATTATCAAAAAGAAAAGAAAAAAACGATCTATTAACTATTTTACAAATATAAGTATTTTAATACAAACTATTATTTATTTAAACAAGCTTGCGAATAATGGCAACGAGAATAAAATTTGAAAGTACCTTTAAAACAAGCACATTTTTTAGTTGTACATTTACCTTTACAATAACAGCTAAAAAAACTTTGACCTCCAGTTAAAGAAGAGACAATTTTTCTTATGACATTTCTTTGATCTTATTCACTTGCTTGATGTCAATGAAATTTGATGTGGCTAGTTGTAAATTTCCTTGTTGTTTTTGTCCTTTTGTTTTCTAATCCAGAACTGTTTTTCAGCAACATTCAAAACATGAAATTTTTCCAAAAGATAATATTCATGCTTCGTTTTCTTATTTCTAATTGCAAAATATATAATCTATTATTTTTAAATTTAAATATTATGCAAAAAAAATATTTCCATAATATTTATTATGAAGTACAATTATACATTTCTGTTGAATTAGATTTAAATAATTAAATAACTTACTTACAGAAACAATAAGGAAATTAAGTAAGTAAATATATGTAAAAATAAATGACCTTAACCGTTTAGTAATTGAACATGGCATAATAAAAGGTTGGTATGGTTCTGGAAATATACAAATAGCCACATCAAATTTCATTGACATTCAGCAAGTGAATAAGATCAAAGAAATGTCATTAAGAGAAATTGTCTCTTCTTTGACTGGAGGTCAAAGTTTTTTTAGCTGTTATTGTAAAGGTAAATGTAAAACTAAAAAATGTGCTTGTTTTAAAGGTACTTTCAAATTTTATTCTCGTTGCCATAATTCACAAGCTTGTTTAAATAAATAATAGTTTGTATTAAAATACTTATATTTGTAAAATAGTTAATAGATCAATTTTTTTTCTTTTCTTTTTGACAATAACAAAAACTGATATACAGCTTATAAAACAGATAATACCTAAATATAATATTGTGACTGTCGTTTATGATAGAACAAATCGTTCTTATAGATTTTTTAAGCTTTTTTAATTTTCGCTGTTCGGACATCCAAATGACGGAACAAGTTCCGTTGATGACGGTTTAGGTATCCATTTCACGAAATATTATCCATATTATAAAATTACGTGAAGTGGAGAAATCGCGGTTCCATTTCGTGAAATGGATGCAAACGTTGTCCATTTCGTGAAACGTACAATAACGCGATATGGATGCGAGATATATATATATATATATATTATTACATTTATATATATATATACATTTTCAACCTCAAACATGGTCAGCTCAAAAACTTTGCTCTACCTACGCGGAATATTATTGTGAAATATAGAACATTTGAATAAACATGTCATTATATAATAATAGCTGTTGTATTATTATTAATTAGTATCTGTCACTTCTGAATGACAATTATTTCATAGTTGTTTTGTCCGAGATCTGCGATAAAATATTTTATTTCTTGACTATTCAATGTCTCAATGGTCATTAATCAAGATTATGAATTATAATTGTTCGTAAACAACACTAGCCGATAGCCATACAGTTATTGTGTTCGTAGATAAACTTTATCCGTGATTATTTATAATTACGTAATTGAACAAGTCAACATAAGAGTTAAAATATGATATCAGTTTCTCGAGTCATTTTTTGGAATTTATTATGAAAACATTTATTATATTTAATATTATATAATATAACAACAACATACAAACACGAGCTAATATATAAACTAGCGATAAGAAACAAAGTTGTTAAGTGTTTTTATCGTTATATTAAAATATTTTTTGATTATAGTGTAACAATTTTTGATCACAATTTTATAGTTTACCTATTTTATTAAAGTAGTTATGTTACAGGCTATGATACATATTTCATTTTTATTCTGCATGGTACGCGACGTATAGACATCATAAAATCATGACTCCCCAATTTAAATGGAATAATTGATGCCTAGCTTACCTACTCTTTTTGCATTAGTTAAATTGAGTAGTTTATTGAAACGTAAATGTATGTAAACAAAATTTTTCTATAATATATGTTATAAGCATAGGTATCAATATAATTTTTAACAGGTCAAAAATAAAAAGAATACAATTTTTCATTAAATATAATTTTTGTTCAGTATTTGCAGAAATACTAACCCCTACCTAATTTCGAAAGCGTTCAATTAGGTTCATTATGTTTTGTTCACTATCAACGTTCAACAAGCTTATATTAAGTGACATTTACTGTGTCATATTAATACAGCGTAGTATACATATTATGGGTAATCCGTAATAATTCAAAATACATTAAAATACAAAACGTAATGACGCTATATATAAGGTATTAATACAAATCGCAGGAAAAATGATAATTTTAAATAAAAAGTGTGACCATAATATTTATATACATTGCTACACGCACATAGATACGCACGTACACACGAACGAATAAATATAAGTGACATTTTACAAACTATTGTAATATTACATTATTGTAACAATTATAACATAAACACAGAGTAAAAACGTTTCAAAAAACGTAAAAAATGTAGATACTAGGTATCTATACTTTGTTATCGGTAAAATAAATTTGGAATCAAGTTGTCAGTCAACGAAAAATACATAAATATAATTAAATCATAATATGACCTAGTATAAGTACTAAAATATCTGTACATCTTTAATCTTATAACATGCCGCAAAACGCCTACCATCGTCATGTATCTCTGCACAGTGCACATCACGGGTTATACTTTACACGACTACAGGTATGAAACTATGAACTTTAAGGATCTTTCTAATACTGGTAACCCAACCATGGATACCTATTCCCCTCGTTTTTTTTTTTTTATTATTACAGCAGCAGTCACCAAGTTCCGGAACACGAGTAACAACTGAATGGTTAATCGGGTGACAAAGTGTGAAAATTATAACAAATAATATGACATAATAATACCTAAAATTGTATAGTTAACTACCCACATTTTTTAATTTTTCCCATAAGCCGTAGTATAATTGGTTAAATAAGTCACGAACAAAATATTCTAAAATTCAAAATACAAAAATATATTTGATTGTATTATGCTAATAATAGGTAGGTACTAACTACTAGGTGGTATAATGAAGAAACGTATAGGTAGTTCTGTCTGAATTGCAGAAATATTTTCGATGCAAAATTGTTTTATCTGTTCGACATAATGTAGCCAATTAACGGTACCTAGCGAATAACCTACTAATGCTATTCTTAAATGACAGTAACTGTACGTTATCACTATTATCAGCAATACTATTGTTACAACACCAATTTCCAATTTGAATACAATGTACCCGTTCATTATTGATTAGTTTTTATATTTTCCACATAATTGATATGGATATTATTATTATTATTATTATTCTATGCCTGTAAAATACATTTGACTAAATATAACGTTGACTGTGTTACATATTGAATGGCTATCTTGTATCATTGTGTATAATAAAATTAATGTATCACTTATATTATCTAGTATTTAATTGAACAAAAATGTATGTATTTTCTATCTTGTAACCTACATACTTTTTTGCATATGGTATTTTCTCTCTCTCCCCTACTTAAAATATAGACACTTTCTTATTGAAATCATAAAGGTTTTACATACACTTGAAAAGTTATGTCTTTTCCTTCACTATAGACTAAATTTAATAACATTCGTTTTTTATTTATTTATTATAGTAAAAACATCAATATAAAGTCAAAGAACTCGAGGTTGGTTTAAAATACTTTAGTCTTACAGATAGCTCATTATATACACATTTCAATGCTTAGTTTTAAATTAGATATAATGCAATTTTGGTTTTAAAAAAACTAATACAATTTAGGTTTTTTACAAAATTAGGCAAGCAATAGATAAATAAATAAAATCTATTGTAAAACAATAAGCAAATTATATGTGATATTAAAGGTTAGAGAGAAAAGTTCCAAATTTTATTCTGTTTTGCCCATCATGATTGAAAGTTTTGACAATACCACGGATCATGTGGTTACCTATAATACAGTTACAAAATGATAATTGTTGCTTTTAGAAAAATTGTTAGTTCTTATTCATTGCCTTAATAATATCTAAATATTATTATTGCAATAACTTATTAGAAAATTAAAATATGAAATGTTTCACAATAATAAAAATGTTGAGAACAACTCAAGTAGCAGGCAAGCACATAGTATTATAAATAGTACTATTGCCTACAATACTGTGTGTAATTTCAACATGTTGTTTTAGATAAATTTCCTAAATCAAGATTTGTCTTCAAATTTACTTAAGAAAAAATATAGTAATTTCAACATATTTTACATGTCCACAGAGACAAACAAGTTGAGTATAATAAGAACAACATTTGTCAATTGACATTTTTCGTAAGTACATGCTCCCGTATGTTAAATAACATTTCTATTTTAGTAATAAGCACGCAAAGTAACACAAACTTTTACAGTCTAATGTGTAGTGCAAATAAAAATACTCATAAGACAGTTGGCAATTGTCAATTACATTGCCACCAGAAAAAAAAAGTACACAAATTAATAATAAAAGTTGTATATTATAATTTTAGGTTGGATTTTTTTAAAAAGCAATTATATATATAAAAACAGAATAGTAATATAAAAAAAAAAAAAAATGAAAATTGCCTTTTTGCATTTACAGTGTGAGAGTTTCCATCAACCACAAAATTTGATCCTTTTCATCCTGTAAAATGATAACAATATTTCATTAAAATTTAGTATTTAGAGTTTATTATATTATAGATAAGATTTTATACAATATTAATAAGATATCACTATTAACATGAGTTATGCTCAAATCTTAACACTTTAACAAAACAAGTAGAAACTAGATATTAAAATATTAAAATAAAATAATACCAAGTTAATCTAAAACAAAATATTAGTTCCTCATAATATTCAAAAAGATTTTCAACATACTTCTATAATGTAATTGGCCAAATATAATAAGCTATAAAAATTAAGAATGTATGATATAATTCAACATGTATGAATGTATATTGAACTTGAAATTTATTAATTTATAAACTATTAATTTGTTGACTAAAATTAAACATATGATTTGTCATAATTAATACTCATGTTTAGCAGTTCAGCCAAACACAGAGTACTTAAAATGACAAGAAAAAAAATTTAATAAATAATTTTACATTAAAATAAATAAGAAAAGTTAAATCTACCTCTTTAAAATAACAAACAGTTGATTAATATCAAGTACTTGTAATAAGAAATAAATTTTTTTTTTAATAATTTTTAAAACTATAATCTCCCATAACTAATATTTCTAGAACTAATAAATATAGAAACACAATTCCTCACTAATTTATATAATATTATCATATAACTATTATTCAATAATAATAAAAAAAAAAGGCTGTTGAAAAACTTTAAGACCATGAATAAAAATATCTTTATACTAAAAAATGAAAACAAAGTATTATGAAATGTATGATTAATTTATTAAAATGTATTAAATATTTCTAATATCAATATAAATAAAATATAAATTACAAGAATAAATTTTCTTATCTGGAGTATTATAGTGTTATAGTACAATATGTGAATATTTATGATCAGTTTTGATTTAAAAACCCAACATTAGATACAAAAAAATTGTACTTTTAATATTTTATTCTTAGTCTATACTTATTTATTTAGATATAATTAAAAATTATATCTAAAATTAAACAAAGTATTATGAAATGTATGATTAATTTATTAAAATGTATTAAATATTTCTAATATCAATATAAATAAAATATAAATTACAAGAATAAATTTTCTTATCTGAAGTATAATAGTGTTATAGTACAATATGTGAATATTTATGATCAGTTTTGATTTAAAAAACCAACATTAGATACAAAAAAAATTGTACTTTTAATATTTTATTCTTAGTCTATACTTATTTATTTAGATATAATTAAAAATGATGTACATTTTAAATAAATTATTGATATATTTAATAATATTTTATTATATTATTTTTTTTTATAGCACTTATAATGAATAAAAAATACATAATTAGGATGGATATTTAAAATAAATATTAATACAACCAATATGCTCTAAACTATCTATATAACTTTTTCATTTTTAAATTAATATGAAATAATATCATCATTAGCTGAATACCAAATATTATTATTCATCGTAAATAAAATAATTAATTAAAAAATGTCTGAACCTAAGATTAATAAAAGTTTAATGAGAATAAATTTCCTTAAAATATTAATAAAATTAATGAATTAACTGTAAACAGCCCTTCAAATATAATTTACATAATCAGTAAGGCTATATAATGCAATAAATTAATTTTTGAACCATTGATTTCAAAATGTGTAGATCACATTGATTACATAAAAGCACAAGGGACAGAACAGTGATTGAACAGTTGTATATATTAATTTATACAATTATTCGTTAAATTATTTAACACATTATCACCATAATAAAAGTTTGTTTTGAAAAGGAATTAAAAAATAATAATATATTTACCTAATTCCATTATAACACAGATATTGAGATTTTGATTGTTTATTAAACACTTACAATTCTTAAAGAATCCAAAAGAAATATAATAATATCAGAGAACTTGTTTAATTAAAGTAAACAAAACTCTATATTTAAACAATTGTCATTATATGACTGAAATTTAAGTAAATTTTTCTAAAACAAACATTTAAGGAAAATAAAATTTATCAATATTTTGCCAAAAACTGGTTTTAATAATTTATAATAATTTAATTATATATATATATTTGTACCTCCACTGGGAGGTTTCTTCACTCCGTGATTCCTGTTATATTTTTTTACTATTATATCAATTAAGCTTATTGTTCATAATTGTAACAGATTGCCTAATAAAAAATAAGTTAAAAAAAAAAAAAAAATATATATATACATAAAAAAAAACTTATCACAAAATAGAATATAGAAACTGATATTGTTTTCTAGTTTCTATGGTAAGTCACATAGGCTTCAACCCTACAAAGTCTGATAATATAATTTAGGGTATAATTTAGTATAAGTTCTCCATAGTAGTAATCTTTATAATATAACATGTTATAATAAATTCTTATCTATAAGGCAAAATTAAAGCTAGGTACAATAAGTTTTTAATGTAATTAAAATCATAATGCGTTAATTATATTAAAGACACGTTATAATAGTAAAAAGTAATTTTTATGTTTTGATTTTATCTTTTAAATGAACATTACTATGTTTCTCATAGGCAATTAACAATAATTAATAGTAAAATTCATAAATTAATTTATATGGGGTATAACAGTTTTAATTGTTCATTCATTAAGAACAGTTCTGAATAAATATAATTGTTATTAATTAATTAACGGTTTTTTGAAGTTCAATTTCGTCAAATTGAATGTATATTTATAATTTATAGAATAAAATGAGAAATTTCAGAATGTATATATGAAAATATTTAATATAATCTTGCCTGATATTCGTCACGTGGGTATGAATCTTGTAATGATAATAAAGCTTCCTTTAAATCATCTTTTGTAGAAAAACAGATTTCTTTGACTCGGCCTGGTGACATACGAAGCAGTTGATTCAATGATGATAAAAATAATTCGTGATGATACTTTTCTAGAGTATTTTCCATTATCATAATACTCGAACACATTATTTGAACCACTCCATTATCAACGTACATGTCTATAAAATGCATGACAATTTAACTGTCTAAAGCAACATTATATCAATATTATAATTTACCTGCTACATCGTTACCCATATGACAAGTAGAATATACAAGAAATACTGCTTTAATCTTCAATTTATCACTTAACGATTTTAGAGCAGAAACAATCAAATCATCACCTCCAAGATCAATGAACTTCCAAAACGCAGTCACATTATCACGAACAAGACCTAAATATATTTATTTTTAAGGAAACTTTAATTTACACAGTAAAAATACAATTTTAAGTTGAACTAAACAAAAATAATCTTACCTGATATTGCATGTAATGCTTTTATACGTACAATTTCTTCAAAATCATGTTCTACAAGATTCATCAATAAACTTATGAACGCTGGATTTTCAATGAATTTTTCCTGATTATATGGATTGTTTTGTACTAATGTAGCAATCATATCTGAAGTTTTACTGCGTACAATTCCATATTGTGATTTCAAACCTGGTGTAATTACTTGAAAACCGCCAAGCTTCTGAAAATCTAATAAAAATATATTGTAAGTTTAATATGTATGAACACAATGGTGGATACTAGTAGTTACCATTAGCATAATCAATATTATCAATGTATTCTCCAAGAACATCAAATGCAGTTTCGTATTCTTCAACTTGTTTATTAGGGTCCAGTAAAATGTTAATTGAATTGTTCATTTCCTCTTGCACATTCACTGTCATACTAGACAATACAGATGCGAGGAATTCTTTTTTCTAAAATTGTTATAAAAAATTTATAAATTCTATTCATAACTAGAATTAAGATGTATTTAAATATACATGAAGTACCGATTACTGTTATTAAATGAAAATATAAAACAAGATTTGATTTGATTTATAACATGCATTTTAGATTTATATATATATATATAGGCAAGCTGTACCTATACAGTATAAAATATAATGAGCCAATAATAAAAATAATATGGCAGTAACAATGTCAGTTATAGTAGTATAAATATATTAAAACAACAATTATTTTAAAATTATAAAACAGTGATTCGGTTGTTTTAATTTTGACAATAAAACTCATAAAGTTAAGACCATTTATTCAAGCTAATGAAATGAAGTACTTGAACGTGACAATAAGAATACAAAATAGTACTTAATGTCAATACTGAATGAACGGCAATTAATAATAATCCTTATCGTAGTTGAAATTAAGAAAGTAAATAACGGAAACAAAAGTAATAAAACAGTAATAATATCATTGTATTTACCTACACAAATTATATATTTATCAATGGGTAAATATTAGACGGATCAGTTGGTGTGAAGTTTCAACGAAAGGGGCAATCACTATGAGGTGTGTTGTGTTTCGCGAGCCGAGACAAGTCGTCGTGCGAGGAGAACCTATTTGAACGAGACGAACAGGCAGAACCTACAGAACGGAGCCGTAGCTACCATGACTCACCTCTTGTGGGAGCACATTATTCAGGGCCGTCTGCTCGTTGACGTTGGTCATCTGCGTGGTGTAGTTCAGTATGTCTTTCAGGTTGCGCACTTTGGACGGGTTTTCGATGCCTTCGATCGCCATCGGTCCGTCGCCGCTCCTGGACGACGAGATAATCAGTGGCGGTGCGGACGGCGGCGGCATGATCATCATCGGGGCGCGTTCGCCGGCGTCGTTGTCGTCGTGCGACGGGCACGTGGACCCGCCGGCCTTTTGGCAGTCGCCCATGGTATGAGCACCGGTCGCAAAAAGGGATCGCCGGAGCCTAGGCTGGGGAGGGGAGAGTGCGGGGGGATCCGTGCGCGCCGGGATAGGGTACCTACACGGCGGTGGCCGTGCAATGGGTAGGGGGTGTCGACGGACTTGTCGACCGGCGGCGCAGAAATCGATTGACGGCAGACGGACGGGTCCACAGAGAGCGCGGCGGTGGCCAAAAGACTGTTGTGCGGATGGGTGGGATGTGCGTGGCCGGAGCGAGCGGCGTGCTCACTGCTCAGGTCGATCACCGGGAGATTGTACGTATCGACTGGGCTCGGGCCGCCGCCGACCAAGCAACCACTGCTCGCGCGCCACAATCAACAGGGCCATTATCAGTGGACCGTTATCCTTATCACCCGTACCGCGGCGGTGGTTGGTCGACGCGACCTCGAGTAATGACGGCAACCGCGTTTACAGGACCATTTATTTTTATTCCGCCACAGATTGACGGAACCGTCGTCGTGGGAATGCGCGGTGCGTCTCTCCGTTATTATTATAATATTATACGTCCCATTTAATAATGTGTGACCCATGCCGCGCTATGCTAATTGTTTGTCCGGTGTTGTCATGTTGCGTACTGCCGTACAACGACTTTATTGCCTTTTTTGATTTTCGAAAATAGAATAATAAAAACGCATACCGGTCGATTGCCGATCTCGGAAAATACGAGTTCCGACGACCGTGCTCGAATATTTTTACAATCGTCCACCGTCCATAAAATAATGCAGTGGTAGTGAAATTGTAAAAACTATAAATTATAAATTTATTTTATGATTTTGTTTTCATAGTTTGTCCAAAAGGAAATAAATTATTCAAACATAATTGAAATATGCGTTGTTTTTCCAATCTAAGACAATAATTAATGACTACCTAGATGAGCTCCTGCTATTGTACACTTACCTATTTTGTACTCCACCTATTACGGATGGAATTTTATAATATTTAGAGAAAAAAATATTTGTTATAACCGAAGAATGAGCTTTACGCTTTTGATTTTATTTTTAAATGAAATGTTTGTCTATGAGTAACTTGTGTAATATACTTTTATACTATTTTTTTCGTTATTTGTGTCAATCGATACGGATAATCACGGAATTATAATTTTGTTTTAATTTTCCATATTATAAAAGAAAAAAAATTTATACAAACGAAAGAATTCGATGTAGGTACTTACTAAAAATCTTTAATTATAAATCTACTCGATTGATTACTCAAGAATTAAAATAGTAGAATAACCTAGTACCTACTATATTGATGTATTCTCTATTAGACATATTTAAGTGTTGGTGCGAATACTTCACAACACTTGGTGATACGCAATGTTTTACTCTATATACTAATTAGTAATTACTAATTAATATACGTCATACAACCAGCGCTGACGACGACGACATTATAATATTATTATTATATGATATGAGTTAGACCGCACGCGGGAAATAATTCGACGACGATTATACCGGCGGCAGCGGCGGAGGAGGACGAGAGGGAAAAATAATTGATTCTATGTCAGACGTCAGTGTTATACTGTCTTTTTCTTTTTTTTCACGATTCGACGGAAGCGTACGTGATATTGTTGTTGATTGTTTTCAACCATCGTGTGTTGTCGTTGGTTCTTTTCTTTCTCTACGACCCGCGTGATTCCGAAAGTTTCGTTGACCAAATATAATAACAGTTACTTGTGACGCACATTATTATTAACATCACCGACTATATTCGTCGAAGTAGCTATGCACTCTACGTTTAAATATTCTTTAAATGTATAGGTACATTTAAACGGATCTTTGATATTTTGAGTAAACAATTTTTTACTTATAGTTGTTTTTCTTGGTCAAAATCAAAGGTTGTTGTTTGCCTTATCGATGAGTTTTGCGTGATAAATGTACATTTTTATTAGTCATTATTGGTTTTAACTGTAAAAATGTAATGCCTTAACACCAATGTATATATATAGGTATATGCGATGTTAAATCTAACTAACAAAAAGACAAAAAAGAAAGGTATTTATTTATTTATTTATTTTTTAATATATGCCTGGTGAATATCCATGAAGGCATTTTCATATTATTTTGTTTAAGTTTAATTTAGCTTAGTAGAATAATTATTTATTAGTAGTTTTGTCATTTTAAAACAATCAAGTCAGGATTTAAATGACCTAAACTCCGCTTTTATTAGGAACCAATACAGCTTAACAGTTGTATTGAACGATTAATACAAGTTGTGTGATTTTCGAATACTGTTTTTATAATTATAATCTGCAAATACAAATATTAAAAGTTAAACTTGCCAATTGCAGTTGTAGCCTTATGTTTATAATAAATTATTATCAGAAAGTTAAAATGAGATTTTATTTAATAGTTTTTCAGACAAAAATATTTGAATGTACCTTCAATAATTGTATTTTTGAACCGTGGTTCATCATTGAAAGCTCAAAAAAAAAATTTTTCTTAAACATATTCCAATATCTATATTTATTAATTATAATTTAAAGAAATGCTAGGATGAAGATCAATCACCGACATGACCTCCGCAAATAGTAAAAACACCGTTGCCAGAATTTCACCATGTATTGATTTTACATTGATTTTTTCTGGAAACACTATCGCAAGTAACATCACCAGAACAAAAACCAATACGATCAGGAGCAAACAGTACATTCAACTTT
The DNA here is from genome assembly GCA_025469195.1 of Chaitophorus viminalis. Lineage (NCBI taxonomy): Eukaryota > Metazoa > Arthropoda > Insecta > Hemiptera > Aphididae > Chaitophorus > Chaitophorus viminalis. The sequence goes on along the minus strand of JAIPRK010000152.1, from coordinate 192,888 downwards.
TTCTACGGCGACATCTTTCAATTTTCACAGGTGTCTTTTTAGTAGGAGTAAATAAAACACTGAAGATATAAAAAATGTTATATGCTAAAGAAATGTAAAATATTATATGATATTTATACAAATTAAAATAAGTCATATTGTGCCTTATAGCTTGAAAATTTAGGACAAAATATTAAACACATATACGCTATATTATTGTAGTTTAAGCTAAATAAACTATTTACTCGGGTTAATTAATTTTTTGAAATCTTTAATTCAAAAACTTGTTTTGATTATTGAATTTATTCACAAATATAGTTAAAAGGTTTATTTTTATTTTTTGTTATTATGATTAGTTTCTTTTAAAAAAACTGAAATAAAATAAAAATAATTTTCTTATGTAACGCAATAAGTTGTATCACATGTTAATACTGATCTTCGCTCAAAATCGTTATTGGAACGTCACATTTTATCAAGTTTAACAGCTATTCTGCAGCATAATAATTGTAATAATACAACTTTCAAGAGTTATCAAAGAATATATTTTAGGAACTATAATATAGATTACTTTTAGACGAACTTATTAATCACCTTCTATAATTACTTATATATCTGTCGTCTAACATTAAAAGAAATATTGATGTTATTAAATAATAATTACTGATTATCAATTAATGTTAGCTTGTCGAGTCGTGTTCAAAATCAACACTTTTATTCGTTTTATACAATGGTGTTTGTGTTGCAATATATCGGGTAATGTTTATTGGATAAAATGATGAACGAACTATTTTGAAAAAACTTACTAGGTACTTATTTATTTAATGAACTGTGAATATTATATTATAATAATGCACAAGAAAAGGTACGCGTTTAAATTCTTATAACATATTTGACTGATTATAAACTACAAAATTAAAGACAAATTAAAACTAAAAAAAAATGAATTATCTACTTACGCAACACATATAAGTACTCACCAAGATAAACGTGATTGAATTTAACGATCGCCGTGGGTTATCACTTTAGATGACACCACAGATTAAAAATATGTTATTATTGTGATAGTAAAATTATTGGCTTAACAATTTTTGATGGAGTTACTGGAATTTTTATAACTGACCATCTGTAATCATTTCTGTTTGTTATAAATTTATAATAAAGGTAAAGGATACAAGTAAATTATATTTTAAAATGATAACTATTGAATACAAAATAGGGATAACCTGTATGTTTTATTTTATTATGTAGTCAATAACTGAATGAACTGTAAAATTGGTGTCAAGAGATTTCTGTTCTTTCGCTGAAATCGCGAAAACATTTATTTTCATTTTTTGGTAAAAAAAAAATAATATAGGATTTTGCGATTTTAGAAAATGTTAAGTAAATTTTATGAAATAAATTTGGTTTTTTAGTTTAAATATATAAATACATACCTTTATAAGGTGATTAAATGTACCTACCTAGATATATCCATTGGTAAAAGCCATTAATTATTACAATATACATAATACCTACATTCTAAAATTTTAAAAGTTTACTCAGTTTATTTTTTAAGATTAAAATAGAACTGTGGCATAACTTTAAATAATAATGACAACTATTATACATTAATTTATATTATTATTTATTTTACACCGTTTTAAAATTTAAATTATAGTGAGTTTAATGATTCATAAATTATTACTTTGACCATATGAAAACACATATACTTTATTATATTATCGTTAAACTTGATAAAAATTGATTTCATAATATTAAAACATAAATGTCTTATTTGGTAGGTTAATTTATTTTAAAATTTTAGTACAAAAATGTATTATAAAATCATTTGATTCCATACAATTCACTGAAACTACAGTTAAAGTATTAAACAGTATGGTATTTTTAGTAGGTATCATCGACATTGGTTCAGAAATATAGTCACAATACACAATTTTAGACAATATAATATTAATTAAGTGAAGATACTTGATCTGTTTAAATGTAATAAACATTTATAATACCTATAAGTAGAATTTAAATGTAAGGATTATTTATCGATTACATATTGATAATTTCGATAAAGCCATTAAAGAGCTTATAAAATATAATGAAAATAATAACTTCATAATTGTGAACTTATGTTTAATTTTTTTTCGATGGGAAAATCCCATTAAAAAGTTGATATATCTATACTAAAAAATAAAAATAAAATTGTCAATAAAGTAATATGTTGTTAGGAAAGTGGTATAGAAATATGTGATTGCCTTATTTAGAATAAAACGATATAGTACTAAACTAATTCAATATTATTTTAATTATTACGTACTAAAAAAATTCAATTCAAATCTTAAACACCAATTTATTTTGTTTGTTAAGAAATCAATGAAAAATTTTATTCAAATATGAGTAAATATAAAGTATGAATAGTATGATTTCTTATTATAAAAATTAACAATGCAATATAATATTGATTGTAAAATTAATTATAAACTTTTATAGGTAAGTTTCTCTAAACAATAATTGTCCATTTTCTTTAAAAACCCTTTTAGACTTTTGTAATTATTTCTTTGAGTTGTACAGTATTGCTTGGAAGATAAATAAAGACTATCTATAGCAAATGCCTATTTATGACAAATAACTTGATTTTCTTCGATTCTCCCCTATAGAGCTTTAACTCTGAATTTAGAAAAAAAATAATAAAAAACGTCAAAAAAGTAAAAATCAATTCTTTTCGTGGTTTCATGTTATCTCTCGAAGTAAAAATCAATTTATGTCGACATGTCACTTGCACAAAAAAGTATTTTCTAAGAAGCGCAAACTAAAATCTCGTTTCACAAAAAATTATTTCTGTTTGAGTCATAAGAGTTTTTTTTTTTTTTTGTAGGATTTCAGTATTATTTGAATATCCAAAGAAATAAAAACTAATTGGAACGTTTTATCAAACCTTTAATTAAAGTGAAAACAATTATAGAATTATAACTGTCTTCCCGTTCACTTTGTAACGATTTATGTGTTTATTTTTTTTCTTTATTGTATTAATTTAATGTGTTAATAAGTAAACACGAGGAAATGGCACCCACAATAAATGTTATCTGTTGGTAGCCCAATGATACTTAATATTCAAAGGTCAAAAAAATTAAATTTATAATGAGAGTATTAATCTAAACGAATGTTAAAAGTATTCACAGTATTATTATAAATAAAACCATGAATTTCGATGACTATATCTGTACATAATACATAAAAATGTTTAAAAAAATCAAATTTATATATATATGTTCATGTAAATAAAACAATATTAAGTAATTAATAATAATTTATAATTTGATACCCAGACTGGTATTTAGAATGAATGTATTCGAATTCGTTTCCAATTTACTTTTTTGTGCGTCAGATAGAACTCCAATACTTCAGATATGTCAGTGATGTATTATATGTATTATTATAAAGTGTTAAAAAATCTTTTTATAGCATTAAAAAAATAATCTTTTGTATAATACTGAATGGGTTTTATTATTTAGTTTTTCAAGCTATAAATATTATGTAGATTTATTTAAAACATGAAATGAATAATATTAGTTTATTAAGTTATGACTAAAATAATGGAAATACAGTTTTAAGCAGATCAATACATTCATAAAAATTGAAGTATTTTTTTTTAAAAACTATTACAATTATAAAATATTATACAAATGATTAATTACATTTAACTGATACCAGCATTTACTTTTATATTATTAACATATTATAATTATGTGTTTATAGATGATATTATACAAAAATTTGTCCAACTACTCACAATGTGCATGCTTTTACGTCATTTTTATTATAATAAAACACACCACAGCATATTATTCATATTAAAATTATATAAATTTAAGGAAGAATTATTATGTTTTGATTATTTTTGTTTCTACAATCATAAAAATATTTGTCTAACCTACCCAAACCCTGCGACTCAAAAATAATATAGGTAGGTAGGTAAGGTATAATGTTGGACTTCGGTGTAAACGTGCAAATAATTTAAAAATTTTGTTAAATAATACACATGGAAAAGTACAACAATTTAATAAAATAATACCCAGATGTTTTATTTTTTATCATTTCATAAATTTGGTTAGAAACGAATTATTTCTGATTTTGAAATGTAATTGAATACCTGTGGTTATTTTACTATATACAGTAAGGGATTTTTAATATTATTAAGGTGTATTGCATAAAACGACTAGACATTTTGAAATGTTATTCTGGGAGATGGTAAAATCAATAAAGCTATAATAATTCTAATAATGACGATCAGCGATAAAACCAGTACATAGGCAAAGGTAAAAACAATCCCGTCATGATAACCTATACGTCTTATGTGGTCAATAAATTACTAAAACATTGGTGTTAGAAGATTGCTGTTCTTTTGCTAAAATCACAAAAACATTTATCTATATTTTTTGGCAGAATAAAAATATTATAGATTTTGCGATCGTAGTTATTCCAAAACTTTGAGAAAGATTAAATTTTATCAAACAAATTCGATTTTTAGCTTAAATGTTTTTAATAAAATAAATATATGTCTTTTTAGGGTTTTTAATACCTAGTGCAATGATAAATATATTCGTAATATAGTTAATTATTGAAATACAAAATTAGAATTTTAAAATTTCAAGAGTTTGCTGTTTGTTTTTTAAGATTAAAATAGTTAAAATTGTGGCATAACTTTCAATAATAGTGAAAATTATTATTTTTAATTTAAGTCATAACAAGTTAATTAATTCATAAATAATTACTTTAAGCATATGAAAATACCCATACTTACTTTATTATGTTATGGTTAAGGTCGATGAAAAATGTGGTAGGCAAAAATTGTATGAATTTTTAACTACAAAATAACATGCAAGTTATCGTAATTTTGACAAATTTCATACAAATTTGAATTTTATGGGCTTATAGAAAAAATTTGTCTGGTATGATTTTCAATTTATTCTAGTTGTAATAATTATAACTTATAAATCCTTGTATTAAATTTTTAAGATTATTTAGTGCACCAAATATTTTTTATTGGTATTAAAAAAAAAAATAAAAATAAGAAACATAAAAAATTTAAATTGTATATAAATAAGGGTAACGGTCCAATGTGCAACCTACACACGGATTCACGGTCCAACACATGATCTACGTTATAAATGTAAAGCACAAACAAATTTAATTAACCTTTTTTTATTCCACTTTTCAGTTCTCAGTGTAGTCAATAACTGTATTTTTTCAGTCCGTGAAACGTTTTTTTCGATCGGTTAAAAAGTCATCAAAAATGATTTTCAGATTCTAAACCTCTCTTAGTAAAAAACATGCCCCATATTTTAAATAATATATTTAGATTTTATTATTTTTCATAAGTCTTCAATTAGTTGAGTGTATGTTCCTGTTTCCAGGTCAATAAAAAATGCAGAATGGTTAACTTTTTGATGAATATATCATATATCCATGATGAATAAATGTCGAATACGTTCTCCATTGGTCACTATATATTCAAAATTGCCATTCTGTTTTTATTTCATTTTTATAATTTGTAAAAGAGTTTCCGGTTCTATTTTTTACAATAAAAATCCTGTAGATCAACACAGTTTTGTCGGTAGGTCGAGTAACATTTGTAGGTCGCATATTGGACCATTACCTAAATAAGTTAAAATATGTGAAAATACTTTGAAAACTTAACCATGTATAAAAAACGCTAATATAAACATTTGATGAAAATTTTAAGTTTTTTGCGGTTTTTGGTTTTTGAGTTAGAGCAAATTCCAAAAATCGAGATGATTTGTCAATTGTCAGTGTAGAATATTATGTATTATACATCATATTTCATATGTTATATTATATCAATATTCGTTGTTCAAACGCTTATAAAAAAAATTGTGCTTATGGATTTCAATAATTTTTAAATGACAATAAGAACAACTCTGTGAAATCTTCTATTAAATTTTCACGTATTTCGTAATTTTTTTATCAACGATTGTAAAATAAAAAATGTAAAAAAACGAGAATTTCAATATAAACATTTGGTGAAAATTTTAAGTATCTGTGGTTTTTCGTTTTTGAGTTAGAGCATTTTAAAAAAAATGCAGTTTGCCAAAACGTAGTTTTGCATAAAATTTACCGTTTTTTTCGTAATATTTTTATCGTTTTTTCGACGCTTTTAAAAAGTAAAAAAAAAGTTTGATTTTTGACTTGCTCAAATACCATTTAAATTCACTTAAATTTCAGAAAAGTTGCTGTTTAAGAAAATCGAAGTATTTTTACTGCCCCAAAACGTGATGACCAAAAAGTAAAAAAAATAAATAAAAGTAAAAAGGAAAAAAAATGCACATCATCATAAAACTAATAGATTTACTCCGTTCAGAATCTAAAATTCAGGTAGTACAAAAATATATTATAAAATTATTTGATTATGTACAATTTATCAGACTTACAATAAATATGATAGTCTTTTCAGTAAATATTATCATTTATTGACATAGATTCAGAAATATTATAGTCCCAATACATTATGTTATATAATACCTAAGATATTTTATAGAAGCGGAGGTACTTGACCTGTTTAAATGGAAATATCTATAATACCTTGGTAGAACTTATAAAAAATATAAGGATTAATAAATTAATCGATAACACAACGATAAACTTTCGGAAACCATTGGAACACCTCATGTGGCTGAATCGTCAATTCCGCATTTGTTTGTTTCTCAACGAATTTTGAAAAGTCCATATTCTTCCCATTCTTCATTCCATGAATTAATCATCAGCTAACATGGTACTTCGATTTCATATCCCCATCCACTGAATGGTCATCAAGTTATGATGAGTTTATGACGCATTATTTGATTTGACCTACAAATAATCAATTTTAGGTCAAAAATAGTTTTCAAGCAAAACAAGGCTAATCTCGAGGGAACAAAAAAATACAATATTATATTCAACTGTCGTTGGTGTACTTTTCACTTGATTTATAGCTGAAAAAATCGTCGCAGACATCAAAAGGATACTTATTAATATGATGGGGTTAGTTGTTATAAATGTTTATACATGCATGTATTTTGACTTCCTATACTTCATCAATTCATCATACTACCTAATTTATTGTATTATGTAATTATAGTAAGTCGTAGTACCTAGTTACATAATACTTTTTGGGCAAAATATTTTCTAGATAATTATTTAGTCAAATGATTATTTTTATAATTATTCAAATACATTTTTATTCAATTCATTTTAAATTATGATTAATCAAATGAAAAATATTCGACTAAATTTAAAAAATATATTTTTGAATAATAATCGGTTATTTTATTTTATGTTTAATAAAATAAAATAACCGATAATCAAATCATTTTTTTTTTATTATCATTCAAAAAATTTCAAAACAATACTTACACAAAATATGTACTATATTATAATATACTATATAATTTATCTTGTAAGTGTACATATATGTAGTATGTACCTGTACAGTGTACATAAGTAGTAACTTACTATGCATCAATATTGAAGACGTTATTATTGTACTTAAGTGATACTGGTAATAGTAGTAAGTAATAATACCTCAGCCATAGTACTATAGTTTCAACTCTCAGTTTTTTAAGCGTTAGGTAGAATAAATTATTTTGAAATGCAAAATTTGTTATAATTATTTTTTTATTTTTACTAAATTTATTTATTTACATTTTTGTAATTATTATTTACTACTATTTATGTTTGTTGTGATTGTTATGAAATATTATAATTAAATATTGTTCATATTATAATATTATTAAATTATAATTAAAAAATAATTTAAAAAAAGAACCGGATGAGCCTCACACTGCTGTACAGTAGGGGGTGGAGCGCACCTCGTTCATAGAATAGGTCATTAGTCATTACAATACAATGGATTTGTTAAATTTGAATGTAATGATAGGCATCATTGTATACGAATAACGATTCTGAATGGAGATGATATGTTGGTCTAGAATAGGTATATTATATAATATATTATGTTATATTTAAATTGAAAAAGTGTGTGTGTTATTGTGTTACTAGTACGCGCGCGGGAAGTTAAACTTTTTTTGAACGGTACACGTGAGTGAGTGAAAAAGAAAGAAAGGCATGGATAGACTGGGGTAATGAGGATAATAAAGAAAGAAAAGAAACAATGTAAATTATATTTTTTATATTTTTTTTTTATGCTAATGATTGTTTATCATTTTGCTCAATCGGTATAGTAGTTATGATTGGCATATGATGACTGAAATACGAAACGTACATTTGCAACTGAACATTATCCATATATCGCGTAAAAATTGTATTGATTGTTGTGCCTGATTTAGAAGTCGAAAATTCGGGACCAATAATATAATTTATAATATGTTATAATACGTTGTTTGTTTTCGGACAGCCAAATAAATTTTATAGATATTTCAAAAAAAAACTTACAAAAATCGAAAATTTAAATTGTCTATAAATAAGTCAAAATATATCAAAATACTTTGAAAACTTAACCATGTTTAGAAAAAGCCAATATAAAGATTTGGTGAAAATTTCAAGTGTTTGCGATTTTCGTTTTTGTGTTAGAGCATTTAAAAAAATGTATTTTGTTAAAACGTGGTTTTGAGTTACATTTCCCGTTTTTTCGTAATTTTTTTATCGTTTTTTTCGGCGCTTTGAAAAAGTATTGAAAAAGTTGCATTTTTGACTTGCCCAAGTACCATCTACATTCACTTTCCTTTCAGAAAAGTTGCTGTTGAAGAAAATCGAAGCATTTTTTCACAAAAAACCGTATCCTCAGACACAAAAAAATAAAATATTATTATCATCGTCGTCGTCGTCGTCGTCGAAACCGCATCGGCTGTCACCGACCAACATTATATTTATAACACGTAATATTATTATTATGTCATATTATGTACATGATGTACTGATACAACTACCGACACAATCCATAGCCGTTTACAAAATACAGCAACGACATGTCCGTGTTCACGTCCGTACAGGCGGCCGTTCGTTTTTTTTTTCTCACTACCCTGCGTAAAGAATTATAAATTCAATATCATGTCAATATTTGCTTTTCAAACGTTTATAAAAAATAATTAGGTCCATGGATTTTAATGTATTTTTCAATTTGTGTTACGGGTTTTATAGTCTATATTAGTTATTTATGATATTACAATCGTTAGTTCTTGGTGAGTCTTAAGATTATAAATACCTAATACTTGTTTAAGATATGCTAATCAACTATAAAGTTTGTATGCTTTATTCACGGGGGACAAATATATACAGGTGATGAAATATTGACAATATCTATAATACTTCTGTTACTCTTATTTTCATAATATACAGGTTGTTTCAAAATGTTTCATCTGATTTCAAAAAATCATATATATTGTAAAATTTTATTAATCATGATAGAATAAATTTTACATTTTAATGGATAATTTTAAGTTTTAGGTACAATTCTTATAAATGTTCAATGTGACCCCCCCCTCCCTTACTCACACGACACACATCTAACCGAAAAGCAAATTCCTTATAAACCTATTGAAGCATGTCGACTGTAACCAAGTTGATGATTTGAATTTCCAATTCGTTAAGATCTTTTGGAAGGGGAGGTACATAAACAATGCTTTTTATGTAACCCCAGAGAAAAAAATCACAGAGTATACTTAGTGCTTCGTTTAACTCAAATTACAGGAACAATTTTAATAGTCAACTAAAATCGGATGAATCATTTTGGAACGCCCTGTATATAATAAGTTTTATTTTGGTTGTATAACATTCATCATAATTTATTATAACATAAATTCTAAATCATAAAATATTACATTAATTATTTATCGATCAAACTGAGAACATTTTATTTATCTTTAAACTATTCTAACAGAAGTTTAACAAACCAAAATAATCTAAGATTGCAAATTAAATCAATTTTCATGTATAAATGCATGTAATACAGTTATTTAAAAATATTATATAGGTAGTATATGTATGCAGGCACGGCCGTCTTGAAGTTGAAACAAGAGAGCCCCACACAGTGGATTTTTAAAAATAGACACTGAAATATAATATTAGATGATTATATTAAGATAGAAATAACTTGGAGTGCACCTCGTTCATAGGATCGGTCATTACAATGAATTTGTTAAATTTGAACGCAGTGATAGGTATCATTGTAATGAATAACGATTCTCAACGGAGATGATATGTTGGTGTTTACAATAGGTATATTGTATAATTTATTATGTTATATTTAAGTTGAAATATTATGTCAATATATGCTTTTCAAACACTTATAAAAAATATAAAATGGCCTATGGAATTGAATATTTATGAAATGACAGTAAAAATCACTTCTGTGGAGTCTTCTATGAAATTTTCAAGTATTTTGTACAAGTCAAAATTTTTTATCAACAAATATAAAAAAAAAAAATTAAAAAAATCGAACATTTCAAATGCCTCTGAGTTGCTTAAAAATATGTATAATATTTAAAAAAAAATTTGTCTCAAAGAACATGCTAATAATTTTAACTTGTAAAAATTTCGAGTTTCTGTAACTTATACTTTTTGAATAATGACAAATATTTAAAGTCGTTAAATAAAATCGTTTGAGAATAAATCATAATTTTATACAATTTCGTAAAAATTTAAGTTTCAAACAATCATAAACATTTTTCCTTAAAATCCGGTAGATATTTTTTTATAGTTATTTGAAGAATAACTTATGGATAACATTGTGTTAAAATTTTGAGCCTTAAGTATAACTAGAAAACATTTTATGAACTTTAATTACAAAATAATATGCAAATTATCATAATTTTGACACATTTCATACAAATTCGGACTTTATGGGCTTAAAAAAAATTTTTGTGAAACGATTTTCAATTTATTTTAGTTGCGATGGTTATAACTTATAGTTAACCTTGTATTCAATTTTCAAGAGTTTTCGGACAGCCAAATTTTTTTTATCGGTATTTCAAAAAACTTAGAACAATCGAAAATCTTAACTGTCTATAAATAAGTCAAAATATATCAAAATGTTTAACCATGTATAGAAAACGCCAATATAAGCACTTGCTGAAAATTTCAAGTTTTTTCGGTTTAGTGAGTTAGAGCATTAAAAAAAAAAAAAATGAATTTTTTCATAATGTTGTTTTGCGTAAAATTTCCCGTTTTTCGTAAATTTTTTATCGTTTTTTTCAACGCTTTTAAAAAGTATGGAAAAGTTTGATTTTCGACTTGCCCAAGTACCATCTATACTCACTTTCTTTTCAAAAATTAAAGTATAATCATTGAAAGCTTCATTACTCAATATATTATACTTTCAAGTTACCATATATCACATATACTATAATTATTTTTACTGGTAATCGATTTAGATTTGACTTGAAAAAAAAGTGTTGTTGAGTGATAATGTTGTTAATTTTTGATATTTAAATAGAATTGTATGTTATGTTTTCCAACAATTATATATTGTAGAACCTATGTTTTCCCATGCCTTCAATTTTGCATTTCTGTCCATGTACTCTTTTGAGTAAGTTTTTCGTACACTCTTCTTTCTCCACTTCAATTATAAAAATTTCCGTGTCGAATATGTTCGACATAGTATTATGGTGTATATAATATCGTTAAATTAAATAAATAATAATATATTATATATTTTTTATAATAATATTATAAGTTTATAACAATAAATAAACTTTACCGCGCGTTATTACTGCTCAAGTGTGGCGCATTACATTAATTAAAATCATAGATTTTTATTCAAACCGGTTAAAAATACATCGCAACAAACCGCGACCAAACCACGACATGTCACGTTTGGAAGCGGTGGCTAGCAGTAGAACGCGGCGAAAACGCGTTAGTGTGACCCCGATCATTAATAGACGTGTTTTTTATAATTTAGCGATGACGCCGCTATAGTGTGACACCACTCTTATTTCATATACAGCGAAAAGTATTACCATGCTAATAAAATCATAAAATTGAATTAATTGAAGATTAGTAAAGTAAATAACTATAAATTATTATTTTATCAGCAATCGTATTTTTATGGCTTATACATTGAACTAAGCCAAAACTGTTTAACCGAGTTAAGTATTATAATATTCAAAATACTTGTAAAAACTTGATAAAACATTGTTTTTCCCAGATCTACGATGATTTACCGTATATACATACCCATAATCTTTATGCGCTTATTTTTTCTAATATTTATATCGATTATATCATCAAGTACTTCACTCATAGAATGGATTATATAAATACTCCAATAAGAGCATAAGATTAATTAGTAGCCGTTGTAACTGCCACAACGGACGCTGTTTGGTTTCATATAAAATATATTTTTGTATACTACGACATTACTACAATGACTCGGATTTGCATTTTGCTATCCGTCATTTTGTTCAGCGTGTATCAGACGGAACAGGCGTATTTTTTGGAGCAAGATTACATCGATCAGATCAATGAAAAAGCAACGACCTGGAAGGTAATATAATACAAATTTAATAACCATAGTACATGTAGTGGTAATATGTGGGCACCTAAATATTTAGAATGTACAAATTATTTTATACCTCAGTAACTTTACACCGTGCAAATTATATTTAAATGCAAAAATCTAAAATTTTATGTTGATAATAGCATATTCTATTTCCAGTGTTCACTTAAAATTGAACTCGTTAACTTTCACATTCAATACATCTGATTTGTTAATAAATTAAAGAATCAAATGTAATATCTTTGTTACATTTTTTGCATTTCATTATAAATTAGGCAGTGTAGTTATCGACAATTATGTATATAATAAAAATCTAAATAACAAAATATAACAAACTTGTTAACAGAGATATAGTCAATATTATTAAAATATACAATGTTTTATTAAATACCAGGTTATAATATAGAAATAACTTTTATATTAAAATATCAAAAAGTATAAGTCGCAGAAACTGGAAATTTTTACCAGTTGTTAAAATTGACATTTTATTTAAATCATATTTTTTTCAAAATATTATATTTATTTTTAAACTACTTTTAGGCATTTGAAATATTCGATTTTTTTACATTTTTTTTTTTTTATAAATGTTGATAAAAAAAATTTGGCTAGTAAAAAATACTGATAGTTACAATAAATAAAATCTAAATAATATACTAAATGGCAAATATGTGCAAATATGTTATGTATATAATTCATATGTTGTCGCGAAAATTAATTTATTAATTAAATTTATGTTAGATATAATATTATATAATCAACAACTGAAAGTCAACCAATAATATAATTTAGGGTTAAATTGTTAAAATATTAATAAATATTCTTTAGGTAAGTAATAAATCACTATAGATAATACGCGTTAGTGTTTGTTTGAAAAACATTAACAGACACAGCCGACAACCTACTGGCAAACCTCTACGATTAGCTATATTATATAATGTGCATACCTTTCTATTAAGTTTGCATGACAATCCATTTATCTATTGTTTACGTTGAACCATAGGCGGGTCTTAATTTCGATCCCAAAACAACAAAAGAAAACATTATAAAACTTTTGGGATCAAAAGGAGTTGAGTTAGCCAAGAAAACCAAATTGAGCGAATTCAAAACTCACGACGAGGCTTACAACAAATTATCTACTAGAATTCCATCCAAGTTCGATGCAAGGAAGAAATGGAAAAATTGTCAAACAATTGGAATGGTTCGCGATCAAGGACATTGTGGCTCATGTTGGGTACGACATTTATTTACTTACACAAATGGTATTGTGCGTCGAAGTGTTGAATTAACTTTATTACATTGTTCTAGGCATTTGGTACAAGTTCTGCATTTGCAGACCGTTTGTGTATAGCCACTGATGGAGAATTCAATCAACTGTTGTCTGCCGAGGAACTAACATTTTGTTGCCATTTGTGTGGTTTTGGATGTCACGGCGGTTACCCGATAAATGCTTGGAAATATTTTAGAAGACACGGTTTGGTTACCGGGGGAGATTACGAATCAGACGAGGTAAGCACGTGAATATTTTATCATATACCTCTATACCTACCTAAACCTACTATACATTAAAAGTACAGAATTGTAGAAAATATTGTCTATTATGATAGTGCGATTTGATGTTTGAAAAATGAATCAAAATCAATTAATTTATACTTATTCAACGGTGATTAAAAATCATACCCAATTCAATTCAATTTCGATTTATTTTTACTTATTAAAATATTAACTAGGTATTAATACGATGTTAATAGTAGTGTATAATATTTGTCGTTTTCATCTTCCCTGTGAATTCAATTCGAGTAAATATATTTGATTATATTTACATTATATCTTAAAAGAGAAATAACGTACTCGTATTTTTGTGTGTTACATGGGTGATTAATACAAAGATGATTAATTATACCTAACACTTACTACTTAGAAGATAATATATTTTCAATCAGTATTGTAAAGCTTTATTTAATGACTATGTGTTCTTTTATATTAGATTGCAATTTATTAAAATACCTAATATATAATTTTGTGAATAATAATATACGTATTTTTAGGGATGTGAGCCATACCGAGTTCCACCTTGCCCTAGTGATGAATACGGTAATAATACATGCAGTGGCAAACCAATGGAAAAAAATCATAGATGTATAAAAATGTGTTACGGAGATGAAGAAATCGATTATGACAAAGATCACAGACACAGTATGAAATTATTTTTATCATAATATATCGTGGGTATCAGAACTAAAAGTTTTTGACTCAATTTATTCAACTCAATTTTTCACGTATATAATAACATTATTTCACAGTTTATATTTGATCTTTTTTATGTTGGAATTTGTATTTTTGTTCTTACAATAATATCGTATAGATGATGTAATATATAAAATGATTAAAACACAGCTGGTATATAACTAAAAGTAACTTAATATGAAATATATTTTGTTCAAACAGTCATTATTTTCCATTCATTTAATTTCACATAAGTAAAACTGGGAATATGATTTAATATTTATATAAAACAGCGTCGAAAATGTTTATAGAATTCAATAACATAGATATAAGAAAAACAGAAGATAAGATAATTTTAAAAAAAATTTATGTTTAAAAATACCAAGTGGAAAAAAAAATGGTATAGGCACTCGGTATAGAAACATTTTAGTTATGAGCAGTTACGAATTTCAACATTTTCTTGGGGAGGGTCCTGATG
The DNA here is from genome assembly GCA_025469195.1 of Chaitophorus viminalis. Classification (NCBI taxonomy): domain Eukaryota; kingdom Metazoa; phylum Arthropoda; class Insecta; order Hemiptera; family Aphididae; genus Chaitophorus; species Chaitophorus viminalis. The sequence continues at coordinate 177,709 of JAIPRK010000152.1, read as the reverse complement.
ATGTATTTCTAATACATTTATTACTTTATTTTAAAAATTTCAAATATATATGATTATATCGGAGTCTAAGGTGGATTAACCATGGAAAAACCCATTCCCTCCGTAGTCTGCCATTCACCACTGGTTATGAGTGACATGTGTACCTATGGAAAATATATACATTAAGTAATATTAACATAAAATTAATATAATCAATTATAACATTTATAGCTAGAGATGCCTATTATTTAACTTATGGAACCATACAACGGGATGTTTTGGCCTACGGTCCCATTGAAGCATCTTTTGATGTCTACGACGATTTTTTGAGTTATAAATCAGGTAAATCCAAACTAATAAAATTAATGATGTGATTTTATTGTTATCGTTTTTTACTGACCATGCAATACATTATATGTTACATTCTTTTCATACAAATTCACAGGAGTGTACATTAAATCGGAAAATGCATCATATCTAGGAGGTCATGCTGTAAAATTGATCGGCTGGGGAGAGGAATTTGGAGTCCCATATTGGTTGCTAGTCAACTCGTGGAACGAAGAATGGGGCGATGAAGGGCTTTTCAAAATTCGCCGAGGTACAAACGAATGCGGAATAGATAACTCAACAACAGGAGGTGTTCCAGTAACCTTTTAATAATTAAATTAAATAAAAAATTGCAATATACTTTTACACTAAATACCATCAGTTACTTTAAAATGTTAATTATTAATCCCATTTTAATGGTCAAATTTTAAAATGTATCAGCTATATTATTAACAATGTTTCCCAAGTACCAAAATAATATATCATGCAAATATGTGTGTACAACCCTCAATATCAATATTTATATGTACAAAAACATGACCAGATAACATTCAGCTACCTATTTATTTTGTTTTTGTTTTCTTTAATTTTTTTTAATTGAACTAAAATACATGAATACGAATAGGTACTATGTACTATCAATAATGTATTAATTGGCGTTTATTTTCTAAATTATTTTCCATTTATCCTATACAGCTAGTTTTATCTCGAGGATCGCGCGAGTAGCCAAATATATACTGAATAATATTTTTCAAATAGGTAGTTAATATATTTTAAGAAAAATGATTTATTATAAGAGCAAAGTATTTAAAATTATTAGAATATAATTAAAATAAATTAAATACATTACAGATTTCAATGAAAGATTTGTTGATATTACTTTAAACAATTGTCTTTAACAAATAACTTGTGTCATTCTATCCTATTTGACGGATTCTCCTTTTTCATCTATTTTGTTTTCTAACGATCTTTTAATTTTACATCTTCATCTTCGGTTTTTCAAAGGCCATTGAGGTCCATTACCGCAACACAAATTAGCTTCCACTTGTCACTATCCTGTGGTACCGCTTCCACATCTTGTATTCCAATGTCTTCTAAAGTATTTTTTACTTTGTCTATCCATATTTGTTTTGATCTGCCTTTGGTCTTTTCCCATGGGGTTTCCATTTTAATACCGCTTTCATTAGGCTATTTGACCTCCATATGTGGCTATCCCATGCAGTTTTTCTATATCGTAATACTGCTACTATGTCCGGTTCTTTATATAACTGTTGTAGTTTTACGTTGCTTCTACTTACATATTGTTGTGTGATATTATTTCTTTTTGGCCCATAAATTCTTCTTTATATTTGTCTTTCAAAAATTGATATTTTTATTTTTACATGTTTGTAAATAATATATTATTGTGTTATATGTGTTATATGTGTTATATGTACACATAACACGAGATAATAACTAATAATAATAATTAACATCCATTGTTTCATTCGTTTCGTGATATGCGTTGGTAAAAATATCGTAATCAAACAGAAGATATCACGAAAAAGTTTTTAAATGTTGTCGAAGTTTTGTATAATAAAAATCGAAACATCAAAAAATCTTGGAATACCACCTCTACAATTTATACAACTATTTTGTCTCGAATAAAAGGAATATTAATACAAAAAATAAACTAGTCTATTAAATTAGTTGTAATATTTGTTAATGCATTTTGAACGCAGAACTAAGGATCAAAATCGAGTTTATAAATAAACAGCCATGATGAACTGTAAAATATGTATTGACAAATCATAAGAATATTATATTTTTCTATAAGCATTCTAACATAATCGGTATAAGCACCTACGTATCAAGAAACATTTTAATTTTTAGTTATTTTATTATTTTTTCACGTTCCCGAAAATACCGGTTTTAGTACTGCAGTATCGTAAATCTCATTCACATATTCAAAATTTTGCGACAATATAACGTGTGTTCTGTGCCCCTGTACACGAACACAGTTTTGTGTTTTTAATGTCTCGACATCACCGAGCTGTTTTAATAGCTGCACATGTGGACAATGATGAAAATAAATGTACTTCAGGTGGAGATTTAGTAATTGTACAGTTAATTGGTACCGTAGAAGTTACCCAAAATGAGATAACTACAAGTAATCTAGGTGTTGAAAGTAAACAATACACTCTGTATTATGTATTATATAGTCATACTGATATATATTATAATGAGTAATATAGTCATACTGTAGATTAGCAATATAGTTATGTTTATATATATATATATATATATATATATATATATCATTGTAAGGGAAGTGAAACGCTGATCAGTGCACATTGTGGCGATTCATACTACACAGCTATAGTAGGATTGTATTTAGGGCAGTCGAGATACACTACTGTTTACTTCCGTACGTTTATTAGTGTGTTATATTATTTGTCATATTATTAAATTTTTTTATTAATTTAACTTGCACGTGTTTGGATTTCTTAATTATTATATTTCTTTCAACACTAGGACATAAAAAAATGTAAATTATGATATTATTATTATGTTATTGATCATAAAAATAGAAAATATTCATTGTCCGCTTGTGCAGATATGTAAACAAAAACTATATTTGGTTTAAATAATTAATCCATTCATATTATTTTCACAGACATTGATTTAATGTTTATGTGCTATATATAGTTAACTATAAATACCATTTGATGGTAGTGATGGACATAGTATTGTCGGATTAGTGTACCTTCATAATACTATCTTAAATTATATGTAATTTACAAAATTAAAATATTGAATCTATGCGTGATTGTTCTTCAGCAGGTATTGGTTTATTACGTGATGAAACATTATAGTTATGTATTGTTAATGTTTATAGTCAACTCGGAAATCACTTTAAAAAATAAAATATTGAACTTTATTATATATATATATAAAAAAACAGTTTCATTCTCCAAAATTACATAAAATGGTGAAACTGTGGCAATATGGATACATTAAAGTTAGATATATCCAATTTGTGTTGCTGTTGACAGCATGACAACATGTATGATCATGTTTTAATAAGAGATTCTTTATGTAACAAATATGTATTATGTATTTAAAGCTATTACTGTCTGTTATATATTTAAAGTGAGATTCAAATCTGCACACACACACATATATATATTTGTATATAGAAAACTAAATTTTTACAAATAAGTTATTTCTAAACAATTACTGATAAAAGTCGGAAAAGAATTTTCGTTATTCAAATTGTTTATCTTGATCCTAATCTGATAAATGAATTCTTTTATGACGTGCATGTAGTTTTGATCACATAAATATTTATTCTGTTTTATTTTTTATTTAGATAAACAACAACAAAACCAATGAAAAATCTACTGAAATTTGTATTTTTGAGTCTCAAAATATTTTTTACTGGTGTTTAAATACTGTAGGATCAGAAAATTGAATGTGATGTATACGAAAATAAGCTCAGTGATATTATAGTTATTAAGATTAAAAAAGAATGAATTCGATGATTAAAGTAGTATAGTGGAATGAATATGTAACAAAGACAAATTTTGTACCAAATTTGGAAAATATAGGCAAAATGTGTTAAGTTAAATGTCACTAAATATATGATTGTGCTTACTTGTTTTTAAATGTTTATATTTTAGTCATAGATATAATATTTATTTTCATTTTTCTTCTGTACAATAAAAGTTAAATAATGTATTTAACGTTTCAAATATTACTAATTAAATATAAATTTTTACATTGAGATTACATTATCATTTACATATATTGAAAATACATCATAAATTTAGAAAAAAAAATTAAATCATTTTATTAGCTGATCTTAACATCTTAGCACTTTTATAAATATATTTCATATTATTGTATGTAAAATAAAAAAGATAAGTTAAGCTTATTTTAAACCTTGTATTAAATTTTCGAGAGTTTTCGGCCAGCCAATTAAATTTTATAGGTGTTTAAAAAAAAAAAAAACGGGTGGACCTCGCTTTGCTGTACAGTTGGGGGTGGAGTGTATCTCCTTTATAGGATAGGTCATTATTACAATAGATTTGTTAAATTTGAATGCAATGATAGATATCATTGTATACGAATAACGATTCTGAACGGAGTTAATATGTTTGTCTAAAATGTGTATATAATAATATAGTATTTCATATTTAAATTGAATTATAATGCAATGTCGTAAAAATTTAAATTTAAAACAGTCATAAAATTTTTCCTTTTAAGTCTGGTGGAATTTTTTTTATATATTTTTGAAGGTAAGCTTATAGACAACCTAGTGTTAAGTATAATCTTAAGTATAAACAGAAAAAAATGTATGAATTTTCAACTACAAAATAACTTGCAAATTATCGCGATTTTAACATATTTTTTACAAATTTGAACTTTATGGGCTTATAAAAAAAATTTGAGTGAAACCATCTCCAATATTTTTTAGTTACAATTAGCATTACTTATATTTAATCCTTTAATTCATTTTCAAGAGTTTTTGGACAGCCAAAAAAATTTTATAGATATTTAAAAAAAAAAAAGTTACAAAAATCGAAAATTTTAATTGTCTATAAATAAGTCAAAATATGTCAAAATACTTTGAAAACTTAACCATGTATAGAGAACACCAATATAAAGGTTTGGTGAAAATTTCAAGTTGTTGCGGTTTTTCGTTTTTGAGTTAGAGCATTTTAAAAAAACCGATATAATTTCTCAGTCTAGAATTTTATATATTATATTATATTTTACATGTAATTTTATGTCAATATTCGCTGTTCAAACGCTTATAAAAAAAAATTGTGCCTATGGATTTTGATGATTTTTGAATGACAATAAAAACTACGTGTGCGGAATATTTTATTAAATTTTCAAGTATTTTGTATTAGTCAATTTTTTTTTATCACCGATTATAAAAAAAAATGTAAAAAATTCGAATTTTTTAAATGCTTATAAGTGGCTTAAAAATCAATATAATATTTTGAAAAAAATATGACATAAAGGAAATGCTTATTTTAACAACTGGTGAAAATTTCAAGTTTCTGCGACTTATACTTTTTGAGTTATAACAAATATTTAAAATCGTTTGACCATAAATCGCTATTTTATGCATTTTCGAGAGTTTTTGGCCAGCCAATTAAATTTTATAGGTTTTTAAAAAAAAAAAATTTACAAAAATCAAAAATTGAAGTTGTCTATAAATAATTCAAAATATGTCAAAATACTTTGAAAACATAACCATGTATAGAAAACACTAATATAAAGATTTGGTGAAAATTTCATGTTGTTACGGTTTTTCGTTTTTGAGTTAGAGCATTTTAAAAAAATGTAGTTTGTAAAAAAGTGATTTTGCGTAAAATTTCCCGTTTTTTCGTAATTTTTTTAACGTTTTTTTCGATTTTTGCAAAAAGTATTAAGAAAGTTGGATTTTTGACTTGCCCAAGTACCATTTACATTCACTTTCCTTTCAGAAAAGTTGCTGTATAAGCAAATCGAAGCATTTTTACTGCAAAAAAGTTGTTGTCAGACACAAAAAAAAAAACACACATCATTGTAAAATCAATAGATTCCATCATCTGAACTCCGTTCAGAATCTAAAAAAACAACCAAAGAACATTTATTTATGAGGTTTTGTATTTTAATTATTATTCATTTATTACTTACCTAATTTATATCAATTATTTCAATATTAATCTTAACATTATTGACACAAGATGAATATATCGAGTTGGTTAAAATACAAAATATTATTTCATTTAAGTGAACTTGTGATTGTCGGAAAACTGTATTGGCATAATTAGTGCAATTAAAATCATACAAATAATAGTTAGTAACATTATTAATGACTTGTATTATTATAGGATTTAAAACTAGTCATAAGGGTGAGAGTAGTGGAACCCTGTTATTTATGGTGCAGACACGTTTGACGTTTTTTACGAAATCAAATGCGTATCATTTAACGTTCGTAATTCAATTTATGTGCCAGTCCAATGATTTCAGATCAAGAAAATGAAAAATTATTTATAAATAAAATACAAATGACTAATGTACAACGTTTAAAAATTGCAAAGTTCCTATTTCTTGCAACAATATTATTTATGTTTATATTAATATGAATAAACAGCCAAAATATAAATATAACTTTAACTTTACAATTTATCAATGGAAAAAAATACATTCATATCATTAGTTCAAATTAGATATAACTGGATTCCATGCCAAAACAACAAGAAACAAAATATTGGAAATAAAATTAAAAGTAAAACAAATCCAACTAAAATTGGAACGTGGAACGTAAGAACGTTGTTAAGGCCTGGAAGATTTGAAGAACTTAAACAGCAAATAAAACTAAGTCAGCTTGATATTTTAGGAGTGTGTGAAACTATATGGGGTGATAACGGAGATTTCTGGAGCAATGACTTTTGAATGATACATAGCGGGGATAAGCAAGGATAAAACGGAGTTGGAATATTACTAAACAAAGAATGGGGACTGCAAGTATAAAATACCTATCATGTGAATGACAGAATATTACTAATACAATTGAAGACATCCGCAGTAAACATGATAGTCATTCAAGTATACTTTCCAACCTCGAATAGTAAAGACGATGAAATTGAACAAGTGTATGACTCTCTAGATGAACTACTAGGAATAACTCGAGATAACGATAATGTAATTATTATGGGCGATTTTAATGCAGTAGTAGGGGAAGGATAAGAAAATCAAATAATAGGCAAATATGGTTTAGGAACAAGAAACATCAGAGGGGAAAGATTAGTCAATTTTTGTAAGCAGAACAATTTTTTAGTTACCAACATAATATTTGAAGTACCGAAAAGAAGACGTTATACATGGATAGCACCAGGGGATACGAATCATTACCAAATTGATTATTTATTAAAAAAAAGTCGTTTCAAGAAGCAAATAATGACAAGTCATAGTTATCATGGTGAAAAAATAAATAGCGATCATAGTCTAGTAGCATCAAATTTTTACGCACAACCACGTTTTGAAAAAATAATTTTTTTTGAAATGCTCTAACTCAAAAACCAAATAACACAAACACTTGAAATTTTCACCAAATGTTTATATTGACGTTTTCTATGAATGGTTAAGTTTTCAAAGTATTATGACTTATTTATAGACAATTTAAATTTTTGATTTCTGTAATTTTTTTTTTTTTTTTTGGAATATCTATAAAATGTATTTGGCTGTCCAAAAACTCTTGAAAATTGAATACAAGGTTTATCATAAATTATATTTATCGCAAGTAACTCAAAAATATTAGAGATTGTTTAATTCAAATTTTTTTTTATAAGCTCATAAATTTCAAATTCGTATAAAATATGTTAAAATCGCAATGATTTGAAAGTTATTTTGTGGTTGAAAATTCATAAAAATTTTTAGTTTATACTTAAGGATTAAAATTTTAACATTGGATTATCCATAAGTTACTTTTCAAAAATCTACAAGACAATTTCTTTTGGTCTTTAAGATAAAAATTTTATGCTTGTTTGAAATTTAAATTTTTACGAAATTGTATACTATTGCATTATGTTTCAATTTAAATATAAAATACTATATTATTATATAAACATTTTAGACAAACATATTAACTCCGTTCAGAATCGTTATTCGTATACAATGATACTTATCATTGCATTCAAATTTAACAAATCCATTGTAATGACCTATCCTATGAACGAGGTGCACTCCACCCACAACTGTACAGCAGAGCGAGGCTCATCTGGTTCTTTTTTCTATTGTTTTAATAAACTCTGAAAAATATTTATCACCACGATTTTCTAAGCAAAATTAATTCGCTAGCACATCATTTATATGATAAAAATAAACAATAATAATAAGTATACCTGAAAGTCAAGACCAATTTCAATCAAGTCGTCCGTGTTTCCGGTTTGAAGTGCGAATTTGAGATAACGTAGAATAATACGTACTTTATTGAGCCCGGGTAAACGATTTTTCTTAAACGAAAGATAAATAAAAAAATACCTTTACGGTATATGGACGTATGCTTTCGTCCTCACCGCTGAACGGCGAACGTAGCAAAATCACGAGGAGGCAGAAAAATTGTGCAATCGAGATTTTATCTTTATCTTAATGTAATTCTATCTTTCTTTAACCTTAAATTCTTACTTGGCTTTTATAATTATTTATTTGCATTTTCTAATTTACTATATATTTATTAAAAAAATAACATAACTTTAAAACAAAAAATGTATTGACATTGGCAGGTCATTGTGATAAGGAAAAGAGAAAATTTTAATTGTTTTTTAGTCGTATGTTTCATCTCATCAAATACATACTCTGTTGACATATATAGAAATTAGTTGAATTTTCAACGCTTATACAATACAAATGACTATATAGAGGCGAATCATAATTTTGGCATGTTGCTATGAATAGCTCTAGAAATAATATTAGAGAATATTATATAATACCTAATGTGTTTAATATTGATCAGTATGGTTCAGAAACATAATTACTTTAGTAAACACTGTAGTTTTAAACAAATAAAAAAATCATTTTTATTTATATCATTTATAGTTTTATCCAAATAATTTAAAAATAAAGAGAGCAAGATTGGCTCTAAGGATTGTGTACAAAAAATGTAGGAAGCATTACATAAAATCTATTGTTGACAAAATGGGGTAAGCGGATCATGTTTAGCTACAAGGTTATTATAGCCAGGTTATTATTCATTGATATAAGTAGTAATAGGGTCATATTTAAATTTATTTATTTACATATAATTAACATAGATATAACTTAGTGTATAACAAAAAAAATACAAGTTTCAGATTAGTTAAAATACATCTTTGGCCAAAGAAAAAACATATGGACAATATTTTTGAGCAACTAAACCATATGGTTGTTTAGATCCAACTATAATAGGTGTGTTTTTACTGAGTAAATTCCATACGTGAATTCCCATGCTGTCCTCAAGGGATTTCATCACTTTAGCACTAGTATCCGAATTGAAATATAATGTCCAATCATTCCACTTTATTGGACAAAATGCTTCCTGTCCATATACCATAAATCCTTTACAGTTCTGTTTGTTCATAAACTTTATCTATGTGAAAAAATTAATTAATTAGTATGAATAGTATAATTAAAATATTTATTTTTATGTATACTCAAAAAAGACTTATTATTTTATAATATTATTAAAAACTATAATACTTTACAGTTACTTTATAATACGTTAAAATTTTTCAGAATTTCAAATTGAAACTGCTTACATAAATACAATTTATTTTCAATAAAGAAAAATAATTCAAATAATCTATAATTTACAGGATGAACATTATTTTCTAAAATAAAATTCAGCACAGGAATTTATGAGTATTGAGTTGGACTTGAATATGAATAATTAATTCCTTATTCATTAGATGCTGTTCAATTTATAAATATACAAGCAATAAGCAAAAATATAGTAAAATTATTTATAATTATTATTATTTATTTTATTTACGGGTGATAACCTAATTACATAAAGATTATAATTTAGTACAAATAAATATAGTATAAACATTTGATAAATACATTTGAGAAAAAATAAAAATAAATGAAACAACAAAGATATAGTAAAAATAACATTGGAAAAAATACTCTAACTACGAAACTCAATATTGTAATGCAATTAATAACAAAAATAAATCTTATGGCATTTTTTTCTTATAAAAATATTGAAAAAATCCACAGAATTTGGATTGAAATTAAAAAAATCAATTTGTTCATCATTAGCTGTAGGTAGCCATAATTCTATTTACAGGAGCGGATAGCGCATAATTTTTTTTGTGTTTATTTGGGTAGAAAGTTGTAACGATTGATGATCTAGTTCTAAATTGAGGTACAGAAAAGTTTAAAAACTCAATAGCTCCGGACAGAAAAAAAAACCATTCAGTAGTTTGAGCAAAAATATAAGATCATTCACTATATAAGCTCTGGATGTTGAAAGTACTTAATAAAGGTTGGTAAATCGAATGAGGTACACGTATATAATTACAATTATAGAACGCATGAAACGGAGAAAGTGATTTTTGACATTCTCAATACATTGAATTTGAGTATTTAAATATGGAGAACAAACTACTGAATTATATTCAAGCTTAGATCTGACTAATGACATAAAAAGGATTTTTAATGTGTTATGGTTTTTGAAATCTTTACATTTTCTCGTAATAAAGCCTAATATCGAAGAAGATTTATTGATAATATGTTGAATGTGATGATTAAAGGTTAGATCAGACTGGAATATAACATCGAGATTACAAAATTCATTTACACGAAGTAGGTAAATGATGATTATGTAAACTATAAATGTGAAGAATTGAGTTTCAAGACCGTGTGAAGGACATAACTTTGCATTTTTCGATGTTTAAAAGTAATTTATTAATATCACACCAATTAGCTAAAACTTTAAATCATCTTGTAATAAAGATGTATTGTTACTGTTTTTTATAAGACGGAACAATTTTATATTATCGGAAAATAGTAATTTTCTAGAATTAAACAAATTTGAATCATTTATAAATAACAGAAATAAAATTGGTGCAAGGTAGGAATCTTAAGGAACACCAGATAATACATTGATTGGAATCGAATTAAAATTTTTACACTTGACTATATGTTTCCTATTGGAAATATAAGAATAAATCACAGAAAGAAAGGGGTAATTAATACCAACACTACGGAGTTTAGAGATAAGAATTGAGTGATCGACTTTATCAAAAACTTTAGAGAAATCTGTAAAAATGACATCAACTTGAAAACCTTGAGAAAAGGCATCCAGTATAAATTTCTGAAAAATTAACTGATTAGTGGCTATTGATCTATCTTTAATAAAACCATGTTGATCCAAACTTATTAAAGGTAAGAGAAGTGTTATAATTTTTTTTGAAATTATTGACTGAAATCTTAGGTAGGTATTATTGAAATTAATGAGATAGGCCTATAATTCATTATATTAGTAACATCATTGCCTGTAAAAATAGGTTTAATAAAACTTAATTTCCAAGTGGATGGAAAACAACCTTTTGATAATGATAAGTTATATAGATATAATAAAGGGACAGCTAATACAAATTTACAATTTAAAAATAAAATACTAGGAATCATGTCTGTGCCAGGATTTGTTTTTGACGTCAACGTATCTAACTCTTGGAGAAAATCAGTAAGATTTAAAACACACGAAAATAAATTAAAATCGCAGTAATTGTTGATAGAATCAGATAAATTGTGATTGATTGACGGTGGTGTAATTGAGTTGGTGTAAACACTAGAAAAATGCTTAGAAAAATATTCAACTATTTCATCACCACCATTGAAAGACTGATTTAAATAATGCATTGAAGTAGGAAAAGATTGAGAGGAGCGTTTAGATTTAATAAATCACCAAAAATTTTTGGGGCAAGATAATAAAGAATATTCAATTACTGAAATGTATTTATTATAATCAATTTTAGATCGAGCCCTAAATTTAGATCTAAGTGCAGAGAATATATTATAATTTAATTGTGTGGGAGATGTTTTATATAATTTATGTGCTATTTTTTTTTAAAAAAACCAAGTTCCTCAGTACAGAACTAAACCTAGTTGGATGTTTAGAAGTGAAGAGTTTTTTTTAAAAATAATTTTCATCAATTATTCTAAAAATAATTTTATAGAAAGTATCTACTGCATTGTTAATGGACAACTTATCCAAAACTTGGGACCAATCTACAGGGTGATTCGTTTATCATGCTCACCCCCATTTTTGGTCGTAAAAATGTTAAAATTTGGTTTTTTTTTTTTAATTTTTAAGTTATTATAACAACTATGTTTTCCACTATTTTTTTTTTTTTATGAAATCCTTGGTATGTCCTGTGGTGATACAAACTTTGTTTTTTCAAATGAGATTCCCATATTTTCCATGCGAAATAATATTCAGTTAAATTTTCTGGAATTTTTGGTGTAACGTAGACACGTAGTCGAATTTCGGACCAGTATTTTCGAAATTATTCAAATTTAAAGTTTTGAGTGAAGGTGCTAAATCAATTAGCTATCTATTACCATATTCTCACAAATTGTATTTACTATAATAATTGTTGTATATTTTGTACTGAAAGCTTCAATAGTTACAACAGCAGTGATCATATTTGAAATAAAATGATTATTATCAATTAAACTCAAAAACATCCATGAAGGCTGAAAGGACACTATAATGATTTTATTAAAAGCGTTCTTTATAATTAATTCAAACACTGGAATTATCACCTTACATTTTGAAGTACGAATTTAAAATTCGTAAAATATAAGTAAAATGTCATCATCGTCAAAATTCGGAATTTTAATCTCAATCAGTTTTACAAAGTTGTATTATAGCTAAATTTAAAATGATTAATTAAATATGCAATTTTGTAGAAATAAAAAAATAAATAAATTATAATTATATCCTGGAAGATGATGACATTTTACTTCTTGTGAATCGAAACGTTGCCTATAATATAGACTTTTAAAGAGTACTAACATAATATTAATATTGTACTACACATGAGTGGAAGTTGAATATAATTTATATACCTACTTTTCCTAATAGCTTATATGATTTATATTTTATATTATATACTTTGATTATTCATCATAATGAGTTCAGTAGCATATTTGAATCCTATTACTAGTTTGATACTATTTTATTTATAAAAAACATACGATCTCAAAACATAACCTCGACTTGATTTGGACTAATTCAACAAATAACTGAAAAATCATTGACATCAAATAATTTTAAATTTCCTATGGAATTTTTAACGGTAAAATGTATGCAATTTTATTACATTTTCTGAGAAATAAATAATATTTTACGGAACGAAACACAGATTATGCTTACTTAATATGTAGTTTCAATATTACGCAGATATGAAATGACGCGGGACTTGATAAGTAGGGCGACTCCTGAGTTAATAATAATATATATATAATAATAAACTTTTAATTTTTTTAATAAATATAATATAATAATTAAATTACCAAATAACTAAATATTTTTGGGGTGTAAGCCAGTTTACCTCCTTGTGGTGAACCCTGAGTAACTCCAAATGAACTGGGACGTATTCGGGCTATGTAAAAAATATGACCTTTTTTTCTTGGGACGCACTCGGATAATACCTTATTTTGGACGCACTAGGAATATTAAAGAAGGATCATTTCGGGAAGCACTCGGACGACGCCCGATAAGTACGTACTAATGTACCACCCTACCAGGTATATAAAGGTAATAATCAAATATGAATATTGATAAATACCATTCAAAGGTCGGTTTTTGCGAACCTCATTGAGTCATTCCTCACTCCAAGTATTAAAGGACACCGTCCTACAATATTGTTATTATAATTATTATAGTATATTTTGATTTAAGTGATTATTTTTCGTGAAATATGATTTAATTCGTGGTACTAATATTTTTCTTGATTATTATCCATGGTTATAATGTAATCATATTTTTCTCGTTCTGTTGAATAATCGGCATTCGGCAGGTGGCCGACAAAGTTTATGCTTTAGGTTATGTTTAATATTTTTAAATATACATGTGTTATATTTTATTTTTTCATAAAAGTTATATTTATTAGTTATTTTGTTAATTTGTTGCACAAAAAATGCAATTAGCATAAACGAGTTGGAGTATTATTTTTAACTTCTATATTTATACCTTTTACGTATTTCATGGTTTCTTGACTCGGTGTTTTGTGCTTACTGCTTATATTGTAGTATTATGCGTTTAGTTACTTGTTTTATAAGTGGATACAATTTATTGAAATCTTAAAGTGCCTTAATAAACACAAGTATATAACTTCAGTGTTTAGAGTTTCAATAAAATTTACTATATATTTTTTACTTAAATATCAAGCAGTTTAATAGTTCAAAGTTGCATTTGGTTAAATAATAATATAACTACTTCTAAAAAATTTACTTATCTAGCTTAAGCTTATCAAAAAAAATGATTAAATACATTTATACTCGTATATAATTATTTTATGGCTACCAAATAAGTATAGTCATGATGGATTACTAGGTAGTAAATTACTACCTACTATTGTAACTTCTACACTTCAAATCTAGAACATTGAATGTTATCTAGTTAATGCTTTTTTAAAGTTAGTAATTTACTAATGACTGTTTTATAGAAGTACATTTTATATAATAAATAAATTATTTTTTTCTCATTTAGTAAGTTGAAATGTGGTATTTTAAGTATAAGACTGTATAAGCTGTATAATATACACATATTATATGAATAAATAATAACCTATCATAAATTCACCCAATATTTACATCAATTTTATAGAATAAAAGAAATTGATCAATCCTTGCTTAATTGCAAGCCATTTTAAGTAAGTATTGCATTTTTTTTAAAGTAAACTGAGTAAACTGTAAAATTTATGTTTTAAAATTGGTTTTAGGTACAGATGTTCAAATTGTACATTAATAGTCATTAATCTTGTTTATGTCTACCTACAAACTGTACCTATACATTATTAAATATTTTATATGTTTTAAGTATCAATTTTTCTAATTTTAATTTAAAATTGAATATATTGTAAAAGTATAAAAGATTTTATATCCCACAATGAATGATTCTAAATAAATTTTTAAAAAATTTAAAATTGAATACCAATACTTTCAATAATTCTGTATAGATTTATTAAAAAAATTAAATTTCATTTATTAAAGTCAACATTGAGAACTTTAAGGGTAAGGTAGATGAATTTTTACTTGTAATTTTATCGTTTTGGAATATACTATTACCATTTTTATTTAAAGAGTTTTTTTCGTACCAATTTAGTTTAACTAAAAACTTAACACTTTCTAAGTAGTGGTTTATTGGTATATGCTATTTACTATTTACAGAAGTATATTTTAACTTTTAGTAACTAATCTTTAATACTTATATAAGTAATATTTGGTAGTCTCCAGCAGGCGCGCACCCAAGATTTTTGTTTGGGAGAAGCTTAAACATTTTCCTATTTTCTTTACACACAAGTAAATAATTACCACAAATTATAAATGGTAATTTTTTACTATTATTATTACATGTTATATTATAATATGTTTAATCAGTCATCATTATGGTACTATATTTGTGAAAATACGCTATAATAATATATAATTTAGTGAAAAATATATTTTTGGGAGGGGGGCTTAAGCCCCAACCCCCCCCTGGGTGCGCCACTAGTCCCCAGTTACTAGGATAAAAACACAACAGAATAGTTTCTTTTAGTTACTCCCAACCACTTTTTAACTCAATTCATAAAATAATGCATTTATTAGTAAATAAAAATTATATTTGAAAATTGGAAATCAATAACGGGCTGTGCCAAAAAAAAAAAAATGAGTTATACTCAAAAAACCGAGCTATGTGTCATTGCCGACAACCTATAAAGCGGGCTATATGCCACAACTAATATATCAACATAATCTAGATTATAAATAAAAAATTTGGTCTAGGTTTTTTTACAAGAAGATTTTACTTATTTTACAACAAATAGGTAATAAATAAAAATTTACAGAAATATAGTCAATAAATACAAATAATTAAAAATTGATATTTAAAAATATTTCAATTATTAATAATA
This sequence comes from Chaitophorus viminalis, assembly GCA_025469195.1. Lineage (NCBI taxonomy): Eukaryota > Metazoa > Arthropoda > Insecta > Hemiptera > Aphididae > Chaitophorus > Chaitophorus viminalis. The sequence goes on along the minus strand of JAIPRK010000152.1, from coordinate 161,756 downwards.
ATAATATACCATAATACAATATCCATATTACGAATGATCATACAAAAATTGCATGCGTACACCACCGAGGGCGCTAGTGATTGTCTGCACGGTGTTAATGCACATGTTAATTCTTATAATCATACAATATCTAATTAGTGCTTAAAATTAGTAGCAAATAGCGATGGCTAATTGCATTACAATGTTAAGTATTATAGGAATATTTCCGCAATACTTAAATTGAAATAACTCAAAAACTACTCGTTCGAATTTTGATTTTGGTACATCAAAATTCACAGAAAAATTATCCCAAAGGTATACTACAGTGAAAAAAGGGTATTCCCATTTAAAAAAATAAAAGTTTGTATCCCCACAGACCATACTAAGGGGGGTATAGAAAAAAAATAGTGGACCACATAGTTTTTGTGGTAATTTGAAGAATAAAAAAAAAAAATTTAAATGTTATTTTTACGACCAAAAATGGTCACCCCCATTTTTGGTTAGCATGATTAACGAATCACCTTGTATAATCGCTAATGATGAACGTATAATATTATAATTACAGTTAACAAAATCATATACAATTTCATTGTAACTTAATGATTCTAAATTTGCATTGATTGGGAATGAGATAGTTAATGCAGCCATGCAGGGTGATACATATAATTAATCGATAACAAAGAAAGTGGCTCATTAAGAACAACTAAATTATGAGCGTTGGATAAAACTAAGTCGAGAATTGAATCTGACCGATTTTTAACAAGATTGGACTGATTTAGATTAAGGTAAGAGAAATTAGGAAGGTTATTAGCAATTAAATTATTAAAATGAGAAACATTAGGCTCAATTTTATTGTTTGATAACGACCAGTGAATACCCGGTAGATTATAGTCACCCAATAAAATAACATTTGGGTAATGTGAAAGATTTAATAAATAGTTTACGGTATCAGTATGATCATTATAAATATGGAATTAGGAGGAATATATACCGATCCAATTAATAGAGTGAATGAACCCATCTGTAGATATACTGATATGTTTTAAGTTATTAGATTGACGTAATTTAAATTTTTTTTTTAATACGTTAAAAATATCACATTGATTTAGTAATATAACACGGATAGGCCGAACATTTTTATAAATCTTACCAAGACGAAGAATATTTAACGAAACAGTGGTAACACCAATTTGACGGAATAACACAGAAACTACTTGAATCTCATTTACAGAATCAGTTGTGTTTTCATGAACGTTAAATAAAATTAAATTACGGTTTCTAGCTTGGCGGTCTATAATTTCGGATAAGATTTTTTCATGATTGACTGATGGTGGAGTTACGTGCTTCAAGTTCTACCAACATAGAACTAACAATTTCAATTTGATTTTTCAGAACTTTATTTTCATTAAACAAGTCATTGAAATGCTTGGTTATAACATCTAATTTACATTCAATATCAGTGAATTTTTTGTCATGGTTTTTCTCATCACGATAAGCGTTAAACAAAGTAATTAGTTACTTTTGAGTAGATTTCATGTCATTCACAACTTTAAATAATTTGTCCAACTTCTTATTAGTGGAAGTAGGATTGTCCGCAATATTTCAAGTGTTATCATCTGTATTATTTATATTAAAAACACGCAGGTAGGTATACGAGATTAATAAGAAGAATATAGCGATAACGTAACAAAAACGAACAGAACGAAGAAAAACACGACACGCACCGTCTGAGGTCGAACTGATACTGAATTTATAATTTATATTAACTTTTAATCCTAAAGCACTATTATCTATTTTGAATATTGCTTATATATTACATAAATATTAATTTTTAATTAATAATTAAGTACATAAGTACTTAAGTCTACTTACCAAATTAGTATTGCAGATTTTTTTTAGTGTTCTAGTAATAACACCAGGGCCATTATTTCCCCAATTATTACCTTGATAGTTGTTGGAAAAATCGTTAATTGCAATATTAGCAATAGTTTTTCCAATGTTGTCATAACCAAAATTCAAAATGAAAGATGCAACTGATGTGTCCGATTCAACACTGACGAAATTAGAGATACCTTCTAAAGATCTAAATAGTAAATCAACAAAAAATCAATTTCTATGATAGATCGACAGATGTTTAAATAATTTTAATTATTACTTCATTAGAACCACATCTAAATCCATATAAGTTCCTCCAAATTTCCATAATGTCAGAAACCTTAGTAAATCACTTGTATGAGAAACTGGCCAAAGACTAGTGAATATTATGTTCAAAGTCACAAAATCTTGTAATGGAGTATTTAAGGAATATTTAACAAAATTTATATGCCTAAAATATATATTAGAATACATATCCAATCGTTTAATAACATCAGAATTATTGTTTATAAAAGTAGGAGAAACAAATAAAACGAATACTTTTAAATTTGGGTTTAAATTAGCAGCAGATTCTACAGCACAGCTTTGCCTTAGATTTAAATTAATTCCATTTTTGTGTTTACATGATGTTTCAATAAAAAAAATACTGTTTTTATCTACTTCGGGTGGATTTAATTCAAGTAAAGAATTAGGAAGTTTGTCCTCAAAGTAACAGGAAATTAGTTGTTTTTGGGATGAATTTAAGTATTCACTATTAGTAGTATTAGTACTAAGAAAATTAATATTATATAAAAGCAATAGAGGTATAAGTATAACACATATAATACAAATATGTATTATTTTAAGATATCGCCGACAAAACATTTTAAATTCTTATGAAACTAATAAGTACAAAATATTTGTTTTAAATTGGAGAGGTTAGATTAAAATGATGCTAAACAAATAGATTGTAAATTAATACTATCATTTTCATGAATTTGAAGTGGTATAAAATCTTCCAATATTCTTTGGATTTTTTCAATGACAAGTAGTTAATCCAAACCTAAAACAAAAATCAAAATTTTACTATTTTTTCTAGTTTATAGTTTTTTTAACTAGTTTCTTAAATTTTAAGATATTTGTTTGATTATTGATATAGACATTGAGTAAATTTCAAGTCCGAACAAACATAATTTATTATAACATCAATAGTAATATCAATAATTGTATTATACATTCAATTTATAATTATGGATGAAATTATCTCATTAAATAGGACTTAGTTCTAAAATGGAGTATTTTTTTCAGTTTTAACATACTAACTGTATAAGATGGTTTATACCTTGAAATCATATTATTTGACATTTTTAATAATGAAACAAATCATTCGACTTAAAAGATGAATTATGAAATTAAAAGTAATGGGCAACCAAAACTACAAAAATGTCCAATAAAATTTTGTATAATCAGTTTTTGTTGTTTATGTAATCTATGTTAAATTATTTTAAAAATACAACCGAATGACTTCAAAACAAACAGGGATATCTATTTGTGCAACATTGAAAATATTGTATAAATAATATTTTATACTGCAGCAAGTATACTTTATAATAGATAAAAAATAATTAATTTACTATTTACAACACTTATGAACTTCATATAGTATTGATTAAAAATATTACGACATTGCAAATGTTACAATCATACACATAAATTATTATTAAAACTAATAGTATAAACTATAAAGTAAAAACATATTTTGTGTAATACGTACTCGATTTTTCCAACTGCGGTGTATGCATTATTATTTCATGCTGAAATAATATAAATCATATTGCTGTTTAAGTACACATTGATAAGATCTAAATCAAAGTAGGTAGTCTAAATCTAATTTATAAACTATACTAGGAGTTAGTAACGCATTTGTTTGAAGACTAACAACATTTTAAGTAAGTACGTAAATTCATAGTTTAGAAACGCCAAGCTTTTACACAAGTAATAATAAAGTAAGACTCCAGAATTCAAGAATATGATGACATAATACAGTGATAATATTCAATGTAAATAAAAATGTTATCTACTTGTTACGAAAATATTGTTGTTTGCAAACGGTTCAGAAAAATTATTGTCAATGATATTAGTGCGTATGTGCATACCGTACATGTTTGTATCATTAATTTTAGTAGGTATTTTAGTAAGTGAGGACCGCTGCACGATAACGACTGTTCCAAATTACAAGTCAATTACAAAATAATTTCAGATTACCTACTTAAGGCCGTCTACACACGAAACTATTCATTAAAAAAGCTAATTTCGGTGGTGAAAATTTCTTACGATCAATTCGAAATCGTATTTGTTTTCTATTTCTTTTATTATGGTAATAGTAATAACTAATATGCTATGATCATTTCTTCATCATTGGAATCTTCCAGTTTAGAAAATGCTAATACAAGTCCTACTTCAATAACCAAATACAATAAACTAATGGTTTCGATCATTTTTCTTTGCGAGTACGGCCACCGATAAGTAATTACAATCACAAACCACTTGATGAACTAATTGAACACAGCTCCGAATGTAAAATGCCTAACTGCATGAATCCATGATACGTGTGAATCGTGTGATTCAACGATAATAACAAATTCCTTGATGTATTGTGTATATAAAATAAAATTTTAAACTATGTATTCGATTATTATTTTCATGTAGATATAAGAATAATGTTATGTACCGCGATGACGCGAGGTAATAGCTGGATTGGTGAATAGATTATCACAATTAATAATAGTAAAAAAAATATCTTTATTAGAAACGAAAATTAAATTTTATTTAATTGCAGATTAATTTATTCTTGCAAAATAATATAATTAATTAAAAACTGCAATAACTATAATTCCATTTTGTTATTCCAGAATGTAACGTTCCGTATCATCGTAACGAACTATATGAACGAATTGTATCAACGCAAATGCCAATAATAACATAGACAATATTATAATTATTAAAACATTTTTATGTCCACACAATGAAATAACAAAACAATATCTTAGTTATATGAAACTGGCCTTGTACTTGGTAGTAGTATAGATGACGTGTTTTTTTAAGAAAATTCATCTATTTGTATAATCAAATTTTTTTTCTTTTTTTTTATTTAAATTTAAATCTATGAGATAATTGGGCCTTACTGAGACATACTCGTGTGGAGGCCCAGGGTTATCTACTATACATTATATATTTACATAAAAATTAACTAACATATATTTACAATACGTATGTTTGAAATTAATATCCTAACTGTAAACAATAAAAGTAAAAACAGAAACAAAAACAGAAACAGATAAAATATGTTATAGGTAGCTTGGTACAAAATAGTTTTATGATGATAATAGTATTAATAATATAAATATAGATATAGAAATAATAATTCTGATGGCAATATATGTGTGAACAGAGTGGTATATTTTTAAATATGTTTATAGTGACGTCCATTCATACATTAACCAGTTTGTAATATGTTTCTTAAACAATGGTAATGGCATGTTTGTTAAATAAGTTGGCATTGAATTAAAAATCTGAATCCCAATGGAATTAAAAACCTTTCGACAGCCGGTTTTTTTTTGGTCAAAAAAAAAGAAAATTTATTTAGTGCGTGCCTAGTATTGACACCATGGTTCAAAGGGAATAGTATATTGTGTTTTTTTATAAATATCATGCATATTTTAAATTACAGGTTACATAGGTAAGTGGTACATTAGTAGCGAATTTTCAACATTTTCTAGGGGGGGGTCCTGAAAAGTTACATGTATTTTTATCGCATATATACTACGTGTCAAATACTCAATTATAATTGTACGGGATACAATCCGTATAATATACAGCTATCGTCCATCGATCGTTGATATTATGATAAAATTGAAATAAAACAAAATATTAGGGCTGGGATTTATTTGTAATAAAAAACCAAAAATATGTACATTTATATGTAATTATAATTTTCAAAATATGTAGTATAAAATAAAAAATATGTACTAAGAAAAATTAAAAAATATGTTGTTAAATTAAAAAACCATGTCCCTTGTTATTATTGGCTCTAGATTATTTTATCTAGCAAGAAGTATATCTGCTTTAATCATTCCAAGACATAATTCTATATTAAAACTACATATACTAAATCAAGTTATTAATATTTATTTTAACGTACTTATTTCCTGTATACATTATAAACTTAAAATTTACACGAGTACTATTATCGAAACATAAATATAAAATATTACTAAACCACCGAAATAGTCAACATTTACGAAGTATGTAAAATAAAATATGTCTTATTTTATTGCAAATCTCGTGAAATGAATTTATCATTTGGAATAATAAATTTATCATGTTTTAGTAGAAATATATATTTACTTACAAATCCCAGCCCAACTTAATATATATAAATATAATATATATATAAGGCGTCAAGGGTTCCCGTCCAGACTCCATGGACCCCCCCTCCCGTAAAACCACCACTGCCAGTATTTCCAGTATTTATAGCAGATGATTTATTGGTAAAGGGTTTTCTGGGTATTCAGTGAGCACAATTTCTTTTTTGTTACAAACTTTACATTGAAATGTAAATTTACTAAAAATTCCTACTCGGCGTTATTTTATTAAACATAAATCGGAAAAAGTGCAGTCAAATGGTCCATGTTTTATTTTAGAAAAAATTTCAAAAATATAATGTATGTCTGATTTGTCTACCGTCAACTATGTACTTTCTATAAAAAATAATGTAAAAATATTTTTTTTAATATTTATATTGTACGTATAATAAATAGATTAGAAATGGTAATTACTGAGTAATCACTAATGGTGTATCATAAGTGACATGTAAAAACATTCATAAACGTTTCAAGTTTGAAATAATTGCCATGATAAAGTTATTCTGTAGGTACATATATTTTACACTGAACTCTCATAATCGTTTTTTGTATTTAAAATTCCAATGCTCGATCTTTTCATAGTAACAAAAATATGTACAACAATCAAACATAAGTTTTTACTTTTTTTTAAACTGTAATCCGGATTTTCTAAATCCAAAATTAGTTGTAAATTTACATTAAAAAAAAAAGAAAAGAAAAATGGTTTAAAATTAATTTTTCTGATATGCCACTCTAATATTACTTATAGGCTATAGTGTAGTGATGCTCAACCCGCTGGCCATATGTGGTCCATTAGAATTTTTTTAAATAAAAAAAAAATATTAAAAAAAAGTATAATTATTACAAAGTACGATTTTTATTAAATCATGAAGTCTTTTTAAATATTCCAAAAATATAATGATTATATCTATAATAATAATATAAATTAAAAATATATAAAAATGTTTTACTCTTATTTTTAATGTGAAATTTGAACTTGTGTATCGTTTACTAAAACTGAAAAATTTGATGGGAATTTAGTTGTTCCAATTCTCAAAATTGAATGAAAGTGGTTCATCCGTAAGTCGCATAAGTGTTTCATTAACTGATTTTGTTTGATCCTTGAAAAAATATTTTCACATACATACGTCGAACCAAATACAGTTGCCATTTTTATCATAATGTCCCTCGAAGCAGGGAAATCTTGGTGTGAAAGTTTTGAATACAATTTTAAAGTATCATTTTTTGAAATTCATCATAGTAAAATGAATTTGTTTTCAACTCAATAAGTTTAATTTGATAAGAAATGTCGACATCAATTTCATCAATATTGAATGGGTTTTTTAAATAAACGAGATTGTTCGTACTTTTATATTTGGTGGCCCGTTCGAAGATAATTGTTTACCAAAGTGGCCCGCCGAAGAAAAAAGGTTGTGCATCACTGCTATAGTGTATAAATACAAACGTTTCTTACAATATTTCTACAAAAAATAACGTAATATTGTTAATAAATGTTTATTATTTTCAAGGAACCGTTAAAATTGCCTACACAAATCCCTTTAAAATCCGGTCGTTTTTTTATTTTATTTTTTCTATTGTTTTCATAAACTTCGAAAAATATTCATCACCACGATTTTCTAAGCAAAATTAATTTGCTAGCACACCATTTATATGATAAAAATAAACAAATAATAAATATACCTGAAAGTCGAGACCAATTTCAATCACTTCGTCTGGGTTTCCGATTCGAAGTGCGAATATGAGATAAATACGTAGAATACGTAGAATAATACGTACTTTGTTGAGCCCGGGGAAACGATTTTTCTTAAACGAAAGAAAAATAAAAAATACCTTTACGGTATACGGACGTATGCTTTCGGCCTCACCGCTGAACGACGAACTTAGCGAAATCACGAGGAGGCAGGAAAATAGTGCAATTAAGACATAATATTATTATTATTCTCTTGTTCTCGGTCGTCGCCAACGCACAATCCCGTTACATCGCATACTAGTAATTAGTGTTTCAGCGATTTATTAGGACGTGGTATTATAGAAAAGTGAATAGCATATTATCTATGTGACCATGTATATTGTAGATAGCAAAACACCATTCAGACAACATCTAACAAGAAAGTAATAAAATACTCAATAAAAGTGCCACTTAATAGTTGGTTAATTACTTTATAAGATTACTATGAAATTTAGAAAACATAAGTTAACTTACTGATGTTAAGTAAATATTAAGAAAAAAAAAATTCAAACTATTCATCATTAAATTAAATTACTAGAATTTGAATGAATAATGATAGATAATCAATAAAGTATTAACACTACATCAATAGAAAAATAACATCTACTGCGCATAAGACATTAAGGTTCATTTATGTTCCAAGAAAAATAATCAGTATCTAAATATATATGTAAGGTATATTAATCAGTTTATAGATTAATGGTATTAATATTGGTAAATAGGTTGAGTAAAGTACGGTTTTTACAGATTTTTTCAGAGTGTGATATTAGTTGGAAAAAGTACCTTTTGCCATAAAAACAACATCAAAATGATAGATTTATGAACATTACAAACATTAATAAAAAGTAATTTTCCTTCATAAGCAACCTATAAGTATTTTACTAAATTTATTTAATATTCATTATTAAATATACAAGTTTTAGACCAAACTACAAAATATAAAAATTCTAACAGTACTTTTTGGATTATCACCCTTTGAGTGTAAAGAAAAATGGTATCACGAAGCAGCAAAAACTTATAAAAAATTTGTTTGAGCTATAATCTCGAAAAACTTAATTAGTTTGCACGGCCTATTAAAACGAGAATCACAAATTATTATTGGTGCTGTTAAATAACAAAATACTTAACATTGTTTATGATAATGGTTAATGTCAGATTAGCGCTTATAAAGCCGACATTATCTGGTTATATTATGTCCAGTGCTTACAAAAAATCCGGTAGTGGTTGTACGTAGTTATAATGACCTGCTAACACTATAGTACCTAGTATTAAGTTTATATGTATGTGTGTTTTTTATAAATATTTTTTGTTTTAATAAAATAAGTATGTAAATATCTATATAAAGTTTTATTTAAACGAGTAGGTGTACTCTAAAATATAATTATAATGCAATGTTATTTTAATAGCTATTGCTTAAAACTTGAATTTCATTTAGATACAATATTTCAACAGTTACTATTGTATATCAACTGTTGATATACGTGATTAATACTCGAATTATTTCTCCTTAAAGACAATGATAATAAGTAGACATATATAGGTACATATATATATATAATATTAACAATTAACAAACATAGAACACAGTGATTTGGATATGATTTCAACATTTGTTGAATAATCTTTATTAGAATAAAATATCCAAGCAATTCTAATTTGAACTATACCTTAACGGCTTAACGTATACAACCGTCCTTATACATTATACAAAAAAATTTAGCTAATTTACTTATTGTACACCCTAGTATAGATTGTAAAAAGTATAATAAATTATCATTAATTTGAACAAAAACATGAAGAATGGAGCAGGGCCTAAAATTATGATATTTTGCTACTGCACACATAATATCACACCAAAATATTTAAAAATAATAAACATACTACATCAGTATTTCCCAACCGGTTCTCCGTGGGCCAGTCATAAGTGGTCCGCGGTACATATTAATTTATATCGTTTTCTATTAAAATAATTTTTTTTTTTTTAAACAGCGAAAAATATTTTATTTCACCGTAATATACGGTTATCTTATTGTTGTTATCGTGTAAAGTTTAATAATTATACATAATAGTACAGTAAAATAATATAAATTTTGTATATTATTGTAAATGAGCAAAAAAAAAAAAAAAAGATCTTCCTAGTTTGCGTAAAATTGAGGTGGTCCGCGACCTATAAATATTGTCGAAGTGGTCCGTGGTTGTGTAAAAAGGTTGGGAAACACTGTACTACATAGACCTAGTACTGCACATTTAATATTTACCTACGCTAATTAGTAATTTTCAATAATCAATATTGAATATTAATCAAATTGTTGCCTTTTAAGCTTATTACACTTGTATATGATATTAGACATGAAGTAGTTAATATAGACAACCCAATGTGAACTACCTGTATCTGACGGTGTAGGCAACGCACGACACCAAGACGATGCTAGAAGAGTAAAGACTTAAAAATTACGGGACCAAGAAACATGAATTTATATACGGGAATAAAGAAAATGAGTTTAATTATTGGGGGGGGGGGAGAATGTCTCGGTGGTCGGAATCGGTTTGGTGCAATGACCACCGAACTCACAAAAAATCGGATAAAATATTAAATACTAAACATTCATGAGCACACTGAAAACTAACACTTACACCAATCAGAACGGCTGTCGCTGGTAACGAAGATGATTGGCTGTATTCACGGCAAAAAACTCACACTGGAACAAGAATTGGACAGCACACAAACACGACGACAATGAACATGGACAGCGTAGAAATCAGTTGTATTGGTGATGGTGCTACTCACTAACGATGAACGAAATAAATCACAACAGATGATTGATAATTGGTAATACGTAGATACAGTTACTTGTATGACAATGGCAAGTGACAATAATAATAAAAATGTTAAATAATAAGACTTCGTCTAGTTGGAACTGCGCCCCAAACCCGCCCCTCACTCTACTGGGGGACTCGATTCGGGTGTTTGTCATCCCACCTACGGCGGGAAGACGGGTCACACATGGTGGATGTTGGTCATTCCGCCTACGGCGGAAAGACACGGTCACATGAGGTCCGGTTATTTAAAGTCTGTCGTTCAAAGTCCCAATTTTCAAATCACAAATTTGGTACCTATTAATAAAAGTATAAATGTCTAGCGGTTGGTCGATTCATGCGGAATTGATAGGCGTTATGGACATTTCAATCCAAGAAAATACTATTGTTTAGCGAGTAGTTCGGTCATGTAGGCAATCTGACTGCATCGAATCGCGGAATCTGTCACTGTGCCCCACGCGTATGTCCGGTTCTTTTAACCGTACCGAAATTGGCAAGGTCAAAATATGGATTGTAGAGTCTAGCTGTGAATCGTTTAGGATATAAATCTATAGCAGTTAACGCAATCATTTGATTGCAAGTCCGGAGTGTGCATGTTAGTCTAAGAGAATAGCACTTGAAAGTTGTTGCATAAGATGATATAGTAAAAATAAAAAATTCAAATAATGCACATTATCACCAACACATAGTTTTAATAGCATTGTATTATAGATTAGTAGAGACGAACCCGAAATAGTAACCCTCTCTTCCAGAGCTTGGCAGTCAAAAATGAATTATATAACAAAAAAAAAAAAAAAGTTGAATAAATGCAAAAATGTTCAGTGACCATGTAAAGAGATATGTGCAGGTATGTGAGGTGGCTCAAATAATTCACACATTAATTGAACATTGGTTTCGAAACCGAGACCACTACCTATCTACACCAACGCCTTTATCTCCCTCTCTAACGACCTAGTTGGTATTTCAGAACACTACTAAATACTATACATATATTATAATATATTCTATCAAATGCTGCAGCATATATAATATAGTATATATGAACGATTGGTCGAGCGCAGAGGCATAATCATACATTGTAAAATGATAACTTATGATTGACAACCGTAGGCTAGGGAAACGGATAAAGGTACTGTACTGTACTAATAATTACTGCAGTCAATGATATTAATTGTACATCTAATAAGTACAACGTTTAAACAAAATGTATTGGAACGAATCGTCAGATCAGGCCGGTCAAAATTCCATAGCTATCTGACTTATGAGATCTTTAATAATATACATTATATTATAATAAATATAAAAATGAGTATTAATAAATGCCACTATCTCAAACTTTTAAACAGTAATTATAAAAAGTGTAAAATCACATAAACTCAAATTTTCAAATAGAAAACAGTATATGCTTGCAATAATAACAATAATGAGTTATTAAAATAATAACGTAAATACTTCAGTCATTGTGATACTATTTATACTATTAATTTAATAAGTCCTTAAAAAGTTGAATTTTTTATAAATGCATTGTACAACCATTGCTTGTATTATTTTTATATATAAAAATGTTAATATATGTTTA